>JARLTB010000179.1:6065000-6442500 GCA_030141615.1 Unio pictorum
TAAATGAGTAGGTAGGTAGGCAAATATGCAGGTAGGTAGACTAGTAAGTAAACAAATAATTAAGTAGGTAGGTAGAAAAATCAGTTGGTAGAAAGTAAGTAACAAAAGTAGGTAGTATATATGCATGTCAGCAATAAGTGCTTTGGTCCAGTATAATTAAAGACTAATAAACGGATAATTTATTTCAACTTCATATTAATAATTCTGAATTATATTCTACTTGAACGATTTCGTAGCAGAACACGTTACTTGCTTAAAGGGAGATAGGCCAGACAAAGCCATTCCTGAGATGAATGAGTAGTCTCCCACTCTGATTGAATCTACTACTCGTACCCTTGTTTCAATATAATCAACGTAGAACATGTTAGGGATGCTTTTTGTATTTGAATAGTTTTCTATAACATTATCTAATACCAAACACTATGTTTCAGATTTAAACACACTACAACAATACAGCATATACATATTCTGATTCTTTTAACAAAACCTAAGAAAGATGTATTATAGATGTAACGGATTTTACATCATAATCAGGGAGTCAAAGTCTGGTGGTGGGATTGAGTACTTCTACAGTATATAATTATTGACCAACGGGTCTCGGTGACCTTGATTTTTTTCTTTAAGTAAATTTACTGTGGACAAACTATTTTTTCCTTAGTATACTTACCATGATCTTGACATTTGACATTTTGACCCCAAAAATTTAGCTGGTGTCCTCCTTACGCTTTTCATTTTGCACTTTGCTCTCCCAACAAATGCACATAATTGATAATCGAATATAATACAAATAATTCTTCCTTCCATCGTTCGTTCCTTCGTCCTTCCTTCTATGTGTCTTTTTTTTTCGTTCGTTCGTTCCTTTCTTTCTTTAATGCAAATATTAAAATATCCATCATATACGTCTATCGTCATTTTCCTCTAAAAGGTCACTCAACACCCCAGTATGGACCCATCACCAAAAATAGGCCTACTACCTCCTGCTGTGATATAATCAAACATAAATACGTTAAATGATTGCAACAGTAAGATCAGTGTTTAGTTATGAAACAAATATTGATTTTATGGAAAAGTATGGAGCCATAAGTAAGAATGTTTTTTTATTATTACAAAAACACTCATTTCTACAATCAACAACACACAACTACTTGGTAATCATAATCTCAACTACACAATGTGATGAAAGGAGAGCAAACATTACTAAACAGCAGATTGAGTGCTATATGTATATCTATATGAAAATATCTGAATACATGAAAAGTTGGTACTTGCAATTTATCTGAAGAATACGGAAATATAGTGAGATGGAGAATATACACAGACAGTGTTATTCATATACATAAAAGAGTCATAATAATACATTTAAATAATAATGAAATGAACACGACATCACTTTTTCAAATATTGAATAATACAAATATTACCACTAAATGGGGATAATTAGCATGGTCAATTAAGTTTGAGTGTTTAATTCAACAATAAACTATTAACATATCTCAAAAGAATAAGACTATAGTTCTTCGTTTAATGTAATGTTCATTATCTATATATTTCTTGTAAAACTGTTTTCTTTAAAGTAGTTTGTTTGGGGTATTATTTATGATTTTCTTCATTTAATGATATATGAAAGAAATACTTCTAGAATTATCAATTATATCAAACACGAACGGGAATTTGTTTACTACTTAATTGGAAATAGCCATATAGTCGTTCTGATTGGCTGTCCATGGAAATATTTTGGAGACAGAGGCCTTTTATATTCAAATTATAAATTTGAATGTTATGATACAATAACAGAAAATGTCGCACATGGACACGCGGCAAAAAGTCTAACAAGACATGCATTCATGCATCAGGGGAAATAGTTTAGGAGATTAAATGCGTAATTATTTTACGAGTTAAAGAAACAGAATTTATTATAGGAAGTATTGTAATAACATGTTGGAGTCTATGCCATGGAACAATTTTATTCTGGATTATTTCTATCAACCATTCTGTTTGCTATTATTGCAACATGATACATATAAACAGAATATTTTAATGCAAATTTCAGTTCTACATGATGAATGGAATTCATATGATCTATTTCCTTTTCACGAAGTATCATTTATTTTCGAAATCTGATAAGAATTTTACATCTGTATATACTTTTATAAAATTTAAAAGGTATACATACCGCTCAAATCTAAATAGCAAATTTCATAACTTAATGAAGATAAGTATTCATTTAAGAGAATGTTCTGCAATATAGACAATATGATTAAACGTGCAAATCCCGGATGGTTTCAGTATGCACAAGATAATAACGTCTGAGCATCTCATGAATACAGATTGAGTTTAATTTTATTACAATTTCACATGCTAAATTGATGTTCTGTGAATTTATGCTTGTTTACAAAACGGACATGTACATTATTTAGTTAGTCATGAAATAATCCCATGCGTAACTGAATGTTTAAGAACACAACGTAGTTGCATTGCGGAGGCAAATTATGTCCTTTCAACGATGATGTAGGTCCAATTATAATATAAAAGTAGTGGACCTAACACTAGTATAAAGTATCTGAAGGTGCGTGGCAAAAATATCAATTTGAACTCCTTTGCTTACAGGAATGTTCACTCCAACAATTTCCCAATACCAGTTTTTGTAGTAAATTGAACAAATGCATGAACTATCGGACAATGCACGAGTTTACCGAAACCTGAACTATATTCATGTTTAGTACTCATGTAATAGATAACATATCGTGTGTCATGGCTTTCTATCGAAACATAAAACAATCCTTGTGTAAACGTGTCTCAATTATCAGCATAATAACATCATGCTCCAGACTAAAGCAAAGATTCGAAAATTCCTCCACAACACGGTGCAGTCTAGTCGGTGTACTCAGAATCATGAAAATGCGCCAATTTATGACGTCGGAGTCAATTCCCATGTCAGTCAGATCTTGTTTAAATTTAAAAGCCTCACTCGTACTATAGCGCTGTTAACAACATTAAAATCTCTGAAACTAGGACGAAATGCAAATTTCTGTTCATAGGTTACTAACGCTATGTGGACTGGAGAATGTTAACGACCAATAGGAACGATGATTAATGTCTGCAAGATCTACTTATCATACGCATAACGTTTTAAATAGAGTGAATTATATACTTATTCCAATTTTTACCATTATCTCTGTTTAAACGTTCTCCTTTATGCAGTCTGCAAACGCCTCGAAGTGGTTTTGAGTACTCAGTGTACTTTGATATATAACAATGTGCGCATAGACAATAGAACGGAAAGAATCTGTAGACAATGTCGTTTGTTTATTAGGTCGTCCGATGTATTATCATATCCAAACTGCACAAGGCATCACATTAACAGTGGTCAAGCTCAAAAGAATGTTCTCTACAAAGATGGTAGGTGCACAACATGTTCACTATTATAACGTTTTTGTTTTTTTAAGGACAACTCTCATTGAGTTCTTAATTGGCTCCTCTCGTCTATATCTCCAAGGAAAGCATGACATCGGCATATCAGAGATAAACATGCAAGCATATAAGATGGATACATTGCTTCGCCCATCTTTTTGATAACATATTATATTTAAGTTTTAACTTTTTTGTGATATATTCTCTAACATATTTCTTCTATTTCATGTTGTATGAATCTTTATAACACACATTTAATGCAACAAATTTGATCTGGACTTCGATAAATGGTTTCCTATTGGATAAAAATGGCAGTTTCTGAAGCTGCGGATATAAAGGGGCACTATTGTAATCAGCAACGGGCAGTTAAGGTAAATTCATGGAAGCGGTTGGGGTTAGATGTGGTTGATAAACATAGTTAGAATAGTACGTTAGTAAGTTCTCTGATGAAGCTGGTGTGCAAAGTGAAATAAGAGAGAGAGAGAGAGAGAATTGGAGAGAGAGAGAGAGAGAGAGAGAGAGAGAGAGAGATATCTTGTGTTGAAAGTTTTAAACATAAAGTTACAATACGAATGGCAAGGTGTTATTTTAAAATTTAAGGCATGGTAAGAAATGCCACCACGTTCGGAGGAAATTTTAATCATTGATCAAGTAGACACATATTTATGCCTGACTGGTTACATTAAAACAACAGGATGGTATCCACCATGGACCATGTAATTTTAATGGTTAAACAACAGCACTAAACAGATAAATAGGGGACATTAACTACGTCTACAACTATTTGACTTCAAATGAGCTTTTAAACTGCCACACAGTTTTGAGTTCTGGGAGACACGATCTTATATCAACAGGACTCCGAGGAAAAGAACAAAACTTCTAAAATTACACAGTTGATCTCGATCCGAGCTGCATCAATGAAGACATGGAGAGAAGAGAATTCCACAATGGAAATCGTCCAAAAAAGGAAATTTACACAAAGTCACTTTTAATTTAGGAGTTAAAAGAAAATCGTTCGGATAAGTTTATCCGATAGTATTATTGTATTCTGTTGCCGATCTAATTCAGAAAAAGAAAAGAAAGATTCAATATATTTTACAAACGCTTTATTTTCACATGTCAATATTCACATTTACACCAACGGCTTTGTCACTGTCGCATCTGAAAGAAGAAAAAGAACAATAGCACTTGAACCTTCTCGCATCTTTTATTCGTAACCACATCTTAATGATAAGCATGCATAAAGCTGTATAAACTTAGATCCCAATGTTTTTTTCCCGGGACTTTACACTTGTACCTGAACTATGAATATATACACTATATTTGGAACTCATATAAATTAACTAAAGACAAATCAGAAGATTTATATACTATAATTTTTTACATGCCCACAGAAGGGATGTCTTATATCACTTGAATAAGACCTGAATGCAAAGCAAGACTAACAATAAGAGAAAAGCCAGGCTGTGATGTAAATTATCATTAGTTTAATAATTATTGCGATCACTGTAGAAATGGTTACAAAATTGTAAAACATCTTTTCTCTAATCCCCTTTGACATTATTAAGGTCACTACAGCTTATTGGAACAGATCCAAAACGTAGAATGCCTTATCCAAAAGGCAACATTTTAAGATTTGGAATCTTTAAGCACCTCCTTTTGAATGTTTTCCTTATTTTCAAAGAACAATTCATACCAGTTGTGGGAAGCGTGCTGTGCAAACTACTACATTACGGTAGTAATGAAAAGCAAGAGTGTTTACCGTTGAATTTATGGCTTCAGTAATATATAGGACAGCATCTGACAAGTCTGGAATTCCTTCCATAAAGGTCATAATTTCTGCATGGTCCATCTTCCCTCTCTCCATTCAGACAGTACCGCCGGCATTGACATAAATCAGGCAACAAGCCTAATAATAATAATAATAATAATAATAATAATAATAATAAAATTGCACATCATGCTACGTATCTGCGGCATGATGCCCCAGTGCTAGACATCACTATAAACTGCCTCACTGCATACATTGTAGCGATATGACTGAAAAATTGTTAAAGCTACGTTAATAATCCTAATCAAACAAACAAATATACATTCGATTCTGATCGAGTAATCCTCTTTATTGCTTATACTTAACAACCACGATATCTTAAGTTTGAAATGTTTGAATTCTAATACTAGTTACGCTATTTACCAGTCGTAAAAACAATGTAAATTGAGTTGATCATTCTGATCTAGAATTGTGTGAACAAGAAAAATGTTGATGATCGTGTGGAAAATAACGATTTTCCTGATAATGTTTCGGACAACCAATGATGTCGATCATGAATATGGTATTTCCGTGGATCTTGTACTGAGGTCGACGATATTTTTCAAACTAGCAATAAATCTGATGATACCTGGATAAACGAAGATAAAAACTGTGGTAGTAAAAAGACGACTACGAATGCATTGAATTGTCGTATCATTAATATCATAGTTACCTTGAGCTGCAGTGAAGTGAATGACCATCAAACTGCAAACGAGGAAAAATATGATGATGGATGCCTTCGACATATTTTCTTTGTTTTTGATCGCAACAATTGAGCTTGAATGCCAGTCAGTCCATTCTACATTAGTATTTATACAAAAGATCCCGGAACGACAGGCTTTAGCATAAATTGTGGCGACGGAGCATTGTTTCAAGGAAATGACTTCGAATATATGCTGACTACTTGGAAATATGATATGTCCGTATTTTTTGTATATAACAAGGTGTCAGTTCATCAATTGGGCATGTAAAACAGACATGTAATTCATCTAGATCAGTTCTCATTCGAAATATATAATGTCTTCCGTATCCCGAAACAGAATCCGTCCTTGTGCATTTTTTTTAGTATTGTCGGCAATGTAGACACACTATCTCTTTATAAATGTTTAAAATCATTAAGTTTTGAAACTTTTATTTTGTGAGGAATGTGAAACTTTATAGTGTATTAAAATAGGAAACAGATTGTTAAATCTGATCAGATTTCTGGAAGAAAATAAAGATACGTGGTAACTTATAATTTGAGAAATTGAATCCCATTCGTCATCTTAAATTTCAATCTTTTTTCCCTCCAACATTGAAAGTGTAATATTCATTTAAATGCTCAAATGATTTGAATGAGTTTGCAATAGTTCCAAAACATATGGATGATAGTAAACAAGCTGAAAAAGTTTCTTTTCATTCTAATAGTCCTAAAATAAGGTATATCCTATTAAACAGTAAAACAATAAATCCAACCCTTATCATATTTCGCCTCATAGACGAATAAATGTATAGTTATATGTATACATGTATGGCCATTATATAGGTAAGTAATAACGTCTAAACAAGTAGCCTCTCTTTAAGAAAAATATTTGTATTGAGAGTGAACCAGAAAGTAATTGCATGTTGTTTTATTGGGATGGGGGTGGGGGTGAACGAATTCCTGTTTGCATTAGATACATCATTCGTGACTACATACTTAATTAATATATCTTCAAAGAAAGGAAATGATTGCTAAATAGAACAATAACCACACATCAAATTTATTTTAATAGTAAGTGTTCTTTGAAATTAAAGGAACATAATTAACAATAGTTTTACATACTACCTTAATCTCGTTCGTTTGAGATCGGCTTCTATTTTTTGTAGGTGAAGTAGTCCCTCAACTGCACCTAACGATAATACTTGTGTATAGCTCTATACTTTAAAAAAACACATTGATGTAATATTCATTCATTTTTATCTACATGCAGTCAATAATGACCGTTTAAACTATGAGAATCTCTCGATCCCCCCCCCCCCGCCGCTATTCCATTGATCTATATATTACCAATACACGAATGCTAGCTCAGACATGGCGATATTTTCATTACGTTATTACCTCTGCCTGTAACCACAGCCGATGACGGGGTTACTTAACACATACCTTTGGGGACAGTAAACTAACAAAACAAATTATTAATAGGAGGATATAACATGTCTCGCATTACTATAGGATGTGGGACGAGATAAAACATTTTTCAACTTGATTTATTTACCTAATTCACATGTGAATAATACTTAGATTGTGAACATGTGATTGTTAAAGGTTGATATACAGCCAGTCCCGCATACTAAGTAGAGATGCACTCTCACATTGACAACGTGTATCCAACGTGTCTTGGAAACTAATAAATGCCTCGCTTGTTTCATAGCATTATTCGCTAGAAATTACGTGAAATAAAATAATACTACTACACTTTTCGTGTTATACTTTGCTCTATAATAGATGCATTTCTTTAAACGGTATTGATAATCGTATGTAACAAGTAGCTATGTTTTTCTTTTCTTCATTCTTATCTTCATTCATTCCTTCCTTTCATTCATTTAATCATTAATTGATCCTTTCTTTCTTTCTTTCTTTCTTTCTTTCTTTCTTTCTTTCATGTAGATAGTAATATATACATCAGATACATATCTCGTCTTTTTCCTCTAAAAGGTCACTCAACACTACAGTATGGACCCATCACCAAAAATAGTCTTGCTACCTCCTGCGGTGATATAATCAAACATAAATACGCTATATGCTTGCAACATTAAGACCAATGTCAGATGTTTAGAACAGACTTTGGTTTCATAGAAACGAATAGTCATAAAAGAAGAAAAATAAACAAAGAAACTCATTTTTACACTCAACTACACATAACTAACTCAGTTACATTATATCAACGATTCATTTCTAACCTAGCTCCCAACTGGGAAAAAGGAGATCAAATACTAATAAACGGTAGATTGTGTGGTAGATGTATATTTATATGAGATTATCAGAATAAAAAGTAAGCAGGTATTTAGAATATATCTGAAGATTACGGAAATGCAACGGGAAAGGAATCTTAGTGAATCACAGTGATTCACATAGATGAAATAATTTATTTCACTTATAAATCAGAGAACAGTGCATGGCATGTTTTTTTCTTATTTTTTTGAAAACTATGAAAGCATAGAAATATTACAGCCGAATGGGGAAAATTAACATCGTCAATTAAAGTTCAATGTTAACTTTTACAATAAACCAGTAGTATATATCTCAAACAATTCAGCCTATGATTTTTCTTGAAAAGTATTGTTAATTATCGCTAAGATCCTTGTCAAAAACGTTTAGTTAAAACATTAGGTGTGCACTTATATTACAATTTTCTTGATCTAATGCTAAATAATTAGACAAAAACAATTTATATCAACCACAAACGGGAATTTGTGTACCCTTAAAATGGAATTCGACATAATGTCGTTCTGGATGGCTGTCCATACAAATATTTTGAAGACATATGCCACTTGCAATTCGAATTATTCTTAAATGTTACCTTTCAGCAAGAGAAAATATCGCAAACGGGCAGGTATGCATAACTATGAGAAGAGGCCCGTTCATATATCAGGGGAAATATTATAGGAGGTTTGAATATAATATACTTTTAGTATCATAATAACATGATGAAGTCTATTGCTTTAAAAAAACAAAAACAACGTTCGCAAATGGATCAAGATGCGGAATGATCCAGCACTGTAGGTTAGGGACAAATGCAAAATCGATCTCGAACGTAGACGTTGATTGTTGAAAGAGCTCAATCGGCATCCATTTGAATAGCTGGCACAATTTTTTAAATAGTTGACAGTTGTCGTTATGTCGTTAAGAATCTCACAATTTATTTTTTTGGAAGATCAGTGAAGTCGTATCACAGTACGACATTTTTCGACTCTTTTCATGCCAAGTTACATAGTGTATAAAAATTCATATCTGTGAGAAATGAAAGATAAAATACAATTCTAATGCGTGACTAACAAATAAAATAAAATATATTGACAAAATTTGTTTTAATAATATTAAACAGTAACACAGTTTGAAAGTTACATTTTGTGTGTAGTTGCTTGCAAAAATGATGAAATATGTACATGTTACATTCATATTCACAGTCAATAAGTTCAACACAAACATGTATTCTGTAATGCGTTTGATAAAATTAAAATATTAAATATTTTGGAGGCAGGAGTCAAAGATGTAATCATTTGCATCTGTGGTTAGAAATCCGCTCATCTCTTTGTCGACCTAGTAAGAAATTTACATCTAACTATGAAGTTAGAATTAATTACTAGGTCCACAGGCGAGTGTGTCTGATACGCACATTTGCATATATACCACGAATTTTGCGGTATCATTATTGGTGATGTGTGCTTAGTCATGATGTTATATCGGCAATGGGAGTCAGTTACCTGTGGAACTGGGTTCGAATCTTCGCAGAGACCGAAATAAAAATTCTCAAACCTGTATATTTAATGATCATTCAGTACAAGTATAAAACATGTTCCATTTCGTATGCTGGAAAAGCATTGGACTAAGTATATGTGAAACATTTTTTAAAACGTTTGTTTAATCTTTCAATCTTATCTTCTAATATAATTTGTTTTCGAAAGGGAAATCCTGCAATCATTTAGATTCAATGACACAGTATTGATAAGATCGATATATATCTTTGTGATAGGAAGGAAGCCTTCTGATGGCTGCATGCTCCAAATAGAAGAAAATTCATATCGTATCAACGTGAATTTGCAACAGACACGACGATCAAATGGCATTTCTTAGGTTTAATTGCACAAATTAAACTTTCATTCATACACAGTTTAAACTCGTGAAATTGCCGTATGTTCACTTCATAAGTATGACAAGATCGGTCATATCCCATAATAGCACCATCTGGATCAATAAAACATAAAGCTGTCTTTATTATACATAGTGAATATCTGTAAACATGTGTCTTCATAGACCCTATTGCGACATATATACTTTCTGAAGGTTATCTTGGAGTTTTGAAATATATATAACTGTCTTAAATTTAATAATATCTAGAAACAAGTATTGGACCGTTTACCCATAGTGACTGATGGAGATTCGTGTCCAGCAAAATTAGAAACATTTGATGATATCCTAGGAAACGGCATCAACACTTCTAGAATATGTTGAAGCTATTCTTTACCAGTAGGACCTACCTTCTAAAAGGTGTGTCAGGCAGTTAGTTATGGACAGAACGAAAGAAAATTAAATAAATGGTAGACTGGAGTTACCTTCCCAGTTGGGGAACTCAAATTGTTTTGAGGCAACTGTGAAACCTAAACGTTTATCTAATGACTACCGCGTTGTCAGAGAGCAAATATACTATATTGGTCCTGCATGGGCAAAACATTTCATTGAAAATATATAGCTTAATAGAGAAGAGAAGCAAAATGTAACATCTACCAATTATTTGAAGATGTTTATAGCCCATATTCTGCATGTAAATTGAGCGTTTACTGCCTGCAGTCATTGCATCCGCTGTCGTTTCAGTAAACAATATATTGCTAACTTTAAGGAAATACATTGCATCCGCAACGTTAGGGGTATTCAACGTATGCTAGCCTCAATTAAACGACATTTATTATAATGATTATCACTTGTTACGTTATTGCTACTAGCATCTAAGTATTCTCACAATGAATATAAACTGTATCCATTCATTTGAACAGGGAATCGCTGTCGTTTCAGTAAACAATATATTGCTAACTTTAAGGAAATACATTCCTATTTCCACAAATGCAACAATTTTTATCTCTGAATAACGGCACACTTTTGTATATTTCAGCAAACGTTCAGTTGAAGTTTTTGCTGTGAATTATGTTCGTGTTTGGAATCATATCTGATTTTGTTACATTTCATGTTGGTCCCTTGTTCCATCGTTTTTAAGCTCTACGAATATTTGTATTTGATTCAGATAACAGATTGCACAATACGTACCGACATATTGTATGACTCGTCTAATTAAGAATGCTTTGCAAATATGTGCACCCTAGCTATGAAACAGATAAACCAGTTCCTGATGGTGATGGAGGAATGACGGTATTGGTTATAGTGGAGACATCGTACCCGTTTGCAGACACGTTATCATGTAAATAAATGGAAGCAAGGACGGCTTCCATTGCATTATTCTTCACAACCTGTCTTTTCTTATCTCAGGTAGATCTGTGCGAGACAAGAACATTGTCAGAGCATGATGAACTGTCTTGGAGAAAGAACCATGGAAACATCAGCTAAGAATCACCGACCCACGAGAAGCTATTGGCAGCTTTCTCACATGTCCACATTGACCGAACCTGAGACTTCAATCACGCGGACACAGATAATATTGCTGTGATTGGTAAAGGCGAGCGTTTAATACTACTTTGTCATTCGAGGGTCCCATCTGGTAGAAATAGAAAGAAAATCACTATAAAAAAATGAAAGAAAATAAGATAACTCAACCGCGGAGTATAATGAACAAAGAACAAATCAGATGGACAGATTATCTTGGAAAAATGACACTTGCGAACAGGTTCTGATACTGAGAACACCAGCAACTGTAACAGCCCATTTATAATAAACGTGGGCGTTGGTGAATTAAAGTGAACTCTTACGTGCTTCGTCTCCGTATTATTCTAAAACGACTTACATATTCATAGTAAATTACTTCAAACACGTTCAACATAATATTGGTTTACAAACCCAATCAAAAGCCAAATCATATACATGGGCTCCACTGTAAACACGTCCTGAAAATGTATCTCATTTCCAAAGCGCCACATGAGAATGTGTAATCAATACTATTATTGTCTTTAAAGCCACGAAGAATAATAAATTGTAAATGTGTTCTCGAGAATATGTAAATGCACGTGATCCAGATTATGCTTCGCGGATACTTCAAACGTATCTCCCATTCTTTGTTCATTAGTTGTGTTTGCACAATATTTTGGTGGTTCTTGAATTTGTTTTAAACCCTTTTTAAGCATATGACAGGCCATACATGGCCTCTAGTATATTTTGTTAAGCCCCGAGACAGAACCATAGACCCACAATAACTACTGGCAAGCTTTCTCAAATACCCACCTTGGCAGAGCCTTGGCTCGAAGCCACGCGGGCATAGGTGAGATATCAATGATCTGCAAAGACGACAATTATGAATTCACAATTTTGGGTTAGTACATATACGATTTAAGCATTGACGCAAATGCCATGTTTCATTTAAAGTAACCGTTAGTTATTATCTCCAAGGCAGTAATACATGTTCCTCTAATGTAGTCGATACATGCACCTCGAAGAATAAAATCTTTGTAAATATATTATTAATACATGTTATTAAATGGTGACAATGGTGTAACAACGTCTCGGCATTTTGAAAATGTTGATGACATCTTTACAGAAACACGAATTTATGGCGCTGTATTTGTAAATGCATGAATCTTATTCTCATTATCATTTGTATTATTACCTTCGACCACTTCAGTTCATGACGACCTTATGACGACCATATCAGTTCATGACGACCACATCACTTCATGACGACCACAACAGTCCATGACAACCAAATGTTATTCATATTCTTAATGTTCATATTGTTGTTGTTATCGGAACTAGATTTTAAATACACACTGACATATAAACATTCCGTTTCAAATTTGAGAATAATAATAATAATAATAATAATAATAATAATAACAATAATGATAATAATAATAATAATAAAACTAATATGACTTGGAATTATTTTAATTTTTCAGTCGAATTGCAGCGATGTCTGCATCGTGGCAACATATAGTGATTTCTAGCGTCGTGCCGTAGACACAAAGCATGTATCCCCAAGTTGCATTTTCCTGGGCTACCAAACCAGTCCTAACCCTAACCTCCTAATTACTGAAAGCCTACCGAAGCAGAGGCGAGAACGTTTTATTTTATGTCTTTGGCATGACTCGGCCAAGAGGTTCGAACCCGCGACCTCCTGAATCCAAGGCTGACGCTTTGCTTTGAGCACCTGGGCCACCGGAGGGGTAATAATAATAATAATAAAAAAATTAATAATAATAATAATAATAATAATAATAATAATAATAATAATAATAATAAGTCTTGAACAGTTTCATTTATTTTAAAGATCTATTTTCCGCATGATAAAAACCTTAATTTATTGTGAAATATTTCTATAGAAGAATACTAACATTGGGAAGTTGAAATTAGTAAATTTGTAGTGAAATAAATTGGCTTTTAAATTGTCGTTAAAATAATTAAATAAGTAGGTAGGTAGGCAAATATGCAGGTAGGTAGACTAGTAAGTAAACAAATAATTAAGTAGGTAGGTAGAAAAATCAGTTGGTAGATAAGTAAGTAACAAAAGTAGGTAGTATATATGCATGTCAGCAATAAGTGGTTTGGTTTAGTATAATTAAAGCCTAATAAAACGGATAATTTATTTCAACTTCATTTTATTAATTCTGAATTATATTCTACTTGAACGATTTCGTAGCAGAACACGTTACTTGCTTAAAGGGAGATAGGCCAGACAAAGCCATTCCTGAGATGAAGGAGTAGTCTCCCACTCTGATTGAATCTACTACTCGTACCCTTGTTTCAATATAATCAACGTAGAACATGTTAGGGATGCTTTTTGTATTTGAATAGTTTTCTATAACATTATCTAATACCAAACACTATGTATCAGATTTAAACACACTACAACAATACAGCATATACATATTCTGATTCTTTTAACAAAGCCTAAGAAAGATGTATTATAGATGTAACGGATTTTGCATCATAATCACGGAGTCAAAGTCTGGTGGTGGGATTGAGTACTTCTACAGTATATAATTATTGACCAACGGGTCTCGGTGACCTTGATTTTTTCTTTAAGTAAATTTACTGTGGACAAACTATTTTTTTCCTTAGTATACTTACCATGATCTTGACATTTGACATTTTGACCCCTAAAATGTAGCTGGTGTCCTCCTTACGCTTTTCATTGATAATCGAATGTAATACCAATAGTTATTCTTTCCTTCCTTTCCTCCTTCCTTGGTTCGTTTGTTCCTTCGTCCTTCCTTCTATATGTCTTTCTTTCGTTCGTTCGCTCGTTCCTTTCTTCCTTTAATGCAAATATTAAAATATCCATCATATACGTCTATCGTCATTTTCCTCTAAAAGGTCACTCAACACCCAAGTATAGACCCATCACCAAAAATAGGCCTACTACCTCCTGCTGTGATATTATCAAACATAAATAAGTTATATGATTGCAACATTAAGATCAGTGTTTAGTTATTAAACAGATATTGATTTCATGGAAAAGTATGGAGCCATAGGGAAGAATGTTTTTTATTATTATAAAGACACTCATTTCTACAATCAACAACACACAACTACTTGGTAATCATAATCTCAACTACACAATGTGATGAAAGGAGAGCAAACATTACTAAACAGCAGATTGAGTGCTATATGTATATCTATATGAAAATATCTGAATACATGAAAAGTTGGTAGTTGCAATTTATCTGAAGAATACGGAAATATAATGAGATGGAGAATATACACAGACAGTGTAATTCATATACATAAAAGAGTCATAATAATACATATAAATAATAATGAAATGAACACCACATCACTTTTTTCAAATATTGAATCATCCAAATATTACTACTAAATGGGGATAATTAGCATGGTCAATTAAGTTTGAGTGTTTAATTCAACAATAAACTATTAACATATCTCAAAAGAATAAGACTATAGTTCTTCGTTTAATGTAATGTTCATTATCTATCTATTTCTTGTAAAAATGTTTTCTTTAAAGTAGTTTGTTTGGGGTATTATTTATGATTTTCTTGATTTAATGATATATGAAAGAAATACTTCTAGAATTATCAATTATATCAAACACGAACGGGAATTTGTTTACTACTTAATTGGAAATAGCCATATAGTCGTTCTGATTGGCTGTCCATGGAAATATTTTGGAGACAGAGGCCGTTTGTACTCAAATTATACATTTGAATGTTATGTTACAATAAAAGAAAATGTCGCACATGGACACGCAGCAAAAACTCTAGCAAGACATGCATTCATGCATCAGGGGAAATAGTTTAGGAGGTTAAATGCGTAATTATTTTACGAGTTAAAGAAACAAAATTTCATATAGGAAGTATTGTAATAACATATTCGAGTCTATGCCATGGAACAATTTTATTCTGGATTATTTCTATCAACCATTCTGTTTGCTATTATTGCAACATGATATATATAAACATAATATTTTAATGCAAATTTCAGTTCTACATGATGAATGGAATTCATATGATCTATTTCCTTTCCACGAAGTATCATTTAGTTTCGGAATCTGATAAGAATTGTACATATGCATAGACTTTATAAAATTTAAAAGGTATACATACCGCTCAAATCTAATTAGCAAATTTCATAACTTAATGAAGATAAGTATTCATTTAAGAGAATGTTCTGCAGTATAGACAATATGATTAAACGTGCAAATCCCGGATGGTTTCAGTATGCACAAGATAATAACGTTTGAGCATCTCATGAATACAGATTGAGTTTAATTTTATTACAATTTCACATGCTAAATTGATGTTCTGTGAATTTATGCTTGTTTACAAAACGGACATGTACATTATTTAGTTAGTCATGAAATAATCCCATTCGTAACTGAATGTTTAAGAACACAACGTAGTTGCATTGCGGAGGCAAATTATGTCCTTTCAACGATGATGTAGGTCCAATTATAATATAAAAGTAGTGGACCTAACACTAGTATAAAGTATTTGAAGGTGCGTGGCAAAAATATCAATTTGAACTCCTTTTCTTACAGGAATGTTCACTCCAACAATTTCCCAATACCAGTTTTTGTAGTAAATTGAACAAATGCATGAACTATCGGACAATGCACGAGTTTACCGAAACCTGAACTATATTCATGTTTAGTACTCATGTAATAGATAACATAATCGTGTATCATGGCTTTCTATCGAAACATAAAACAATCCTTGTGTAAACGTGTCTCAGTTATCAGCATAATAACATCATGCTCCAGACTAAAGCAAAAATTCGAAAATTCGGTGTATTCAGAATCATGAAAATGCGCCAATTTATGACGTCGGAGTCAATTCCATGTCAGTCAGATCTTGTTTATATTTAAAAGCCTCACTCGTACTATAGCGCTGTTAACAACATTAAAATCTCTGTAACTAGGACGAAATGCAAATTTCTGTTCATAGGTTACTAACGCTATGTGGTCTGGAGAATGTTAACGACCAATAGGAACGATGATTAATGTCTGCAAGATCTACTTATCATACGCATAACGTTTTAAATAGAGTGAATGATATACTTATTCCAATTTTTACTATTATCTCTGTTTAAACGTTCTCCTTTATGCAGTCTGCAAACGCCTCGAAGTGGTCTTGAGTACTCAGTGTACTTTGATATATAACAATGTGCGCATAGACAACAGAACGGAAAGTGTCTGTAGACAATGTCGTTTGTTTATTAAGTCGTCCGATGTATTATGATATCCAAACTGCACAAGGCATCACATTAACAGTGTTCAAGCTCAAAGGAATGTTCTCTACAAAGATGGTAGGTGCACAACATGTTCACTATTAAAACGTTTTTGTTTTTTTAAGGACAACTCTCATTGAGTTCTTAATTGGCTCCTCTCGTCTATATCTGCAAGGAAAGCATGACATCGGCATATCAGAGATAAACATGCAAGCATATAAGATGGATACATTGCTTCGCACATCTTTTTGATAACATATTATATTTAAGTTTTAACTTTTTTGTGATATATTCTCTAACATATTTCTTCTATTTCATGTTGTACGTATCTTTATAACACACATTTAATGCTACAAATTTGATCTGGACTTCAATAAATGGTTTCCTATTGGATAAAAATGGCAGTTTCTGAAGCTGCGGATATAAAGGGGCACTATTGTAATCAGCGACGGGCAGTTAAGGTAAATTCATGGAAGCGGTTGGGGTTAGATGTGGTTGATAAACATAGTTAGAATAGTACGTTAGTAAGTTCTCTGATGAATCTGGTGCGCGAAGTGAAATAAGAGAGAGAGAGAGAGAGAGAGAGAGAGAGAGAGAGAGAGAGAGAGAGAGAGAGAGAGAGAGAGAGAGATTGTATTGAAAGTTTTAAACATAAAGTTACAATAAGAATGGCAAGGTGTTATGTCAAAATTTAAGGCATGGTAAGAAATGCCACCACGTTCGGAGGAAATTTTAATCATTGATCAAGTAGACACTTATATTTATGCCTGACTGGTTACATTAAAACAACAGGATGGTATCCACCATGGACCATGTAATTTTAATGGTTAAACAACAGCGCTAAACAGATAAATAGGGGACATTAACTACGTCTACAACTATTTGACTTCAAATGAGCTTTTAAACTGCCACACAGTGCTGAGTTCAGGGAGATACGATCTTATATCAACAGGACTCCGAGGAAAAGAACAAAACTTCTAAAATTACACAGTTGATCTCGATCCGAGCTGCATCAATGAAGACATGGAGAGAATAGAATTCCACAATGGAAATCGTCCAAAAAAGGAAATTTACGCAAAGTCACTTTCAACTTAAGAGTTAAAAGAAAATCGTTCGGATAAGTTTATCCGATAGTATTATTGTATTCTGTTGCGAATCTAATTAAGAAATATAAAAGAAAGATTCAATATATTTTACAAACGCTTTATTTTAACATGTCAATATTCACATTTACACCAACGGCTTTGTCACTGTCGCATCTGAAAGAAGAAAAAGAACAATAGCACTTGAACCTTCTCGCATCCTTTATTCGTAACCACATCTTAATGATAAGCATGCATAAAGGTGTATAAACTTAGATCCCAATGTTTTTTTCCCGGGACTTTACACTTGTACCTGAACTATGAATATATACACTATATTTGGAACTCATATAAATTAACTAAAGATAAATCAGAAGATTTATATACTATAAGTTTTTACATGCCCACAGAAGGGATGTCTTATATCACTTGAATAAGACCTGAATGCAAAGCAAGACTAACAATAAGAGAAAAGCCAGTCTATGATGTCAATTATCATTAGTTTAATAATTATTGAGATCACTGTAGAAATGGTTACAAAATTGTAAAACATCTTTTGTCTAATCCCTTTTGACAGTATTAAGGTCACTACAGCTTATTGGAACAGATCCAAAACGTAGAATGCCTTATCCAAAAGGCAAGATATTAAGATTTGGAATCTTTAAGCACCTCCTTTTGAATGTTTTCCTTATTTTCAAAGAACAATTCATACCAGTTGTGGGAAGCGTGCTGTGCAAACTACTGCATTACGGTAGTAATGAAAAGCAAGAGTGTTTACCGTTGAATGTATGGCTTCAGTAATATATAGGACAGCATCTGACAAGTCTGGAGTTCCTTCCATAAAGGTCATAATTTCTGCATGGTCCATCTTCCCTCTCTCCATTCAGACAGTACCGCCGGCATTGACATAAATCAGGCAACAAGCCTAATAATAATAATAATAATAATAATAATAATAATAATAAAATTGGACATCATGCTACGTGTCTGCGGCATGATGCCCAAGTGCTAGACATCACTATAAACTGCCTCACTGCATACATTGTAGCGATATGACTGAAAAATTGTTAAAGCTACGTTAATAATCCTAATCAAACAAACAAATAGACATTCGATTCTGATCGAGTAATCATCTTTATTGCTTGGACTTATCAACCACGATATCTTAAGTTTGAAATGTTTGAATTCTCATACTAGTCACGCTATTTACCAGTCGTAAAAACAATGTAAATTGAGTTGATCGTTCTGATCTAGAATTGTGTGAACAAGAAAAATGCTGATGATCGTGTTGAAAATAACGATTTTCCTGATAATGTTTCGGACAACGACGATACCAATGATGTCGATCATGAATATGGTATTTACGTGGATCTTGTACTGAGGTCGACGATATTTTTCAAACTAGCAATAAATCTGATGATACCTGGATAAACGAAGAAATAAATTGTGGTAATAAAAAGACGACTACGAATGCATTGAATTGTCGTATTATTAATATCATAGTTACCTTGAGCTGCTGTGAAGTGAATGACCATCAAACTGCAAACGAGGAAAAATATGATGATGGATGCCTTCGACATATTTTCTTTGTTTTTGATCGCAACAATTGAGATTGAATGCCAGTCAGTCCATTCTACATTAGTATTTATACAAAAGATCCCGGAACGACAGGGTTTAGCATAAATTGTGGCGACGGAGCATTGTTTCAAGGAAATGACTTCGAATATATGCTGACTACTTGGAAATATGATATGTCCGTATTTTTTGTATATAAAAAGGTGTCAGTTTATCAATTGGGCACGTAAAACTGACATGTAATTCATCTAGATCAGAACTCATTCGAAATATATAATGTCTTCCGTATCCCGAAACAGAATCCGTCCTTGTGCATTTTTTTTAGTATTGTCGGCAATGTAGACACACTATCTCTTTATAAATGTTTAAAATCATTAAGTTTTGAAACTTTTATTTTGTGAGGAATGTGAAACGTTATAGTGTATTAAAATAGGAAAAAGATTGTTAAATCTGATCAGATTTCTGGAAGAAAATAAAGATACGTGGTAACTTATAATTTGAGAAATTGAATCCCATTCGTCATGTTAAATTTCAATCTTTTTTCCCTCCAACATTGAAAGTGTAATATTCATTTAAATGCTCAAATGATTTGAATGATTTTGCAATAGTTCCAAAACATATGGTTGATAGTAAACACGCTGAAAAAGTTTCTTTTCATTCTAATAGTCCTAAAATAAGGTATATCCTATTAAACAGTAAAACAATAAATCCAAGCCTTATCATATTTCGCCTCATAGACGAATAAATGTATAGTTATTTGTATACATGTATGGCCATTATATAGGTAAGTAATAACGTCTAATACAAGTAGCCTCTCTTTTAAGAAAAAATATTTGTATTGAGAGTGAACCAGAAAGTAATTGCATGTTGTTTTATTGCGATGGGGGTGGGGGTGAACGAATTGCTGTTTGCGTGCGATACATCATTCGTGACTACATACTTAATTCATATATCTTCAAAGAAAGGAAAAGATTGCTAAATAGAACAATAACCACACATCAAATTTATTTTAATAGTAAGTGTTCTTTGAAATTAAAGGAACATAATTAACAATACGTTTTACATACTACCTTAATCTCGTTCGTTTGAGATCGGCTTATATTTATTGTAGGAGAAGTAGTCCCTCAACTGCACCTAACGATAATACTTGTGGTCGTATAGCTGTAATATGTGTATCGTTCTATACTTTAAAAAAACACATTGATGTAATATTCATTCATTTTTATCTACATGCAGTCAATAATGACCGTTTCAACTATGAGAATCTCTCGATCCCCCCCCCCCCCCCGCCGCTATTCCATTGATCTATATATTACCAATACACGAATGCTAGCTCAGACATGGCGATATTTTCATTACGTTATTACCTCTGCCTGTAAGCACAGACGATGACGGGGTTACTTAACACATACCTTTGGGGACAGTAAACAACCAAAACAAATTATTAATAGGAGGATATAACATGTCTCGCATTACTATAGGATGTGGGAAGAGAAAAAACAATTTTCAACTTGATTTATTTACCTAATTCACATGTGAATAATACTTAGATTGTGATAATGTGATTGTTAAAGGTAGATATACAGCAAGTCCCGCATAACTAAGTAGAGATGCAAGCTCATATTTAACACGTGTATTTAACGTGACATGGAAACTAATAAATGCTTCGCTTGTTTCATAGCAATATTCGCTAGTAATTACGTGAATTGAAATATTTTAACTACACTTTTCGCTTTATACTTTGCTCTCCAATAAATGCATTTCTTTAAACGGAATTGATAATCGCTTCATTCATTCCTTTCTTTCATTCATTCGTTTATTCATTAATTGATTCTTTTCTTTTTTCTTTCTTTCTTTTTTCTTTCTTTCTTTCTTTCTTTCTTTCTTTCTTTCTTTCTTTCTTTCTTTCTTTCTTCTTTCTTTCTTTCTTTCTTTAATATGGATAGTAATATCGTCTATCGTATATCGTCATTTTTCTTTAAAAGGTCACTCAACTACCCAGATTGGACCCAACACCAAACGTAGGCTTACTACCTCCTGCTGTGACATAAATAAACATAAATATGCTATATGTTTGCATCATTGTCACCAATGTCAAATGCTTAAAACAGACTTTGATTTCATTGAAAAGAATAGTCATAAGAAGAAAAATAAACAAAGAAACTCATTTTTACACTCAACTACACATTACTTACTCAATGACCATTATCTGAACGACTCATTTTTAACCAAGCATGCAATTGGGAAAAAGGAGAGCAATCACTAATAAACGGTAGATTGTGTTGTATATGTATATTTATATGAGATTATCGGAATGAAAGATAAGCAGGTATTTATAATGTATCTGAAGATTACGGAAATGCAGTGAGAAAGGAATCTTACAGAATCTCAGTTATTCACATCGATGAAATGATCATTTACTTTATGTCACTTATAAATCAGAGAACAGTGCATGGCATGTGTTTTTTAATAATATGGAAGTTTAGAAATATTAAAGCCGATTGGGGAAAATTAACATCGTCAATTAAAGTTCAATGTTAACTTTTACAATAAACCAGTAGTATATATCTCAAACAATTCAGCCTATGATTTTTCTTCAAAAACTATCGATCATTATCGTTAAGATCCTTGTCAAAAACGTTTAGTTAAAATAATAGGTTTGAACTTATATTATAATTTTCTTGATCTAATGCTAAATAAATTAAAAAATCTTAACGTAACAATTTCTGTCAACTACAAACGGGAATTTGTGTACCCCTAAAATGGAATTCGACATAATGTCGTTCTGGATGGCTGTTCATACAAATATTTTGAAGACATATACAACTTGCAATTCGAATTATACGTTAAAATGTTACCTTACAGCAAGAGAAAATATCGCATATTGGCAGTTATGCATAACTATGAGAAGAGGCCCATTCATATATCAGGTGAAATATTATACGAGGTTTGAATATAATATACTTTTAGCATCATAATAACATGATGAAGTCTATTGCTTTAAAAAAAAAACGTTCGCAAATGGAGCAAGAATGATCCAGCACTGTAGGTTAGGGACAAATGCAAAATCGATCTCGAACGTAGATTTTGATTGTTGAAAGATCTCAATGGGAATCCATTTGAATAGCTTGCACAATTTATTAAATAGTTGACAGTTGTCTTAATGTCGATAAGAATCTCACAATTTCATTTTTTTGATTATCTGTGAAGTCGTATCACAGTACGACATTTTTCGACACTTTTCATGTCAAGATACATAGTATATAAAAATATTCATATGTATGAGAAATGATTTATAACATACAATTCTAATGCGTGACTAACAAGTAAAATAATATATATTGACAAAATTTGTTTTAATAATATTAAACAGTAACACAGTTTGAAAGTTACATTTTGTGGTAGTTGCTTGCAAAAATGATCAACTATGTGCATGCTATATTCATATTCACAGTTAATAAGTTCAACATAAACATGTATTCTGTAATGCGTTTGATAAATTAAAGTATTAAATGTTTCGAGGGCAGGTGTCAAAGATGTTATCATTTGCATCTGTGGTTAGAAATTGGCTCATCTCTTTGTCGACCTTGTAATTAATTTCCATCTACCTATGAAGTTAGAATTAATTACTAGGTCCACAGGCGAATGTGCCTGATACGCACATTTGCATATATACCACGAATTTTGCGGTATCATTTGCTTAGTCATGATGTTATATCGGCAATGGGAGCCAGTTGCCTGTGGAACTGGGTTCGAATCTTCGCAGAGACCGAACTAAAAATTCTCAAACCAGTATATTTAATGATCATTAAGTACAAGTATAAAACATGTTTCATTTCGTATCCTGGAAAAGCATTGGACTAAGTATATGTGAAACATTTTTAAAAACGTTTGTTTAATCTTTCAATCTTATCTGCTAATATAATTTGTTTCCAAAGAGAAATACTGCAATCATTTAGATTCAATTACACAGTATTTATAAGATCGATATATATCTCTGTCATAGGAAGGAAGCCTTCTGATGGCTGCATGCTCCAAATAGAAGAAAATTCATATCGTGTCAACGTGAATTTTCAATAGACACAACGATCAAATGGCATTTCTTAGGTTTAATTGCACAAACTAAACTTTCATTCATACACAGTTTAAACTCGTGAAATTGCCGTATGTTGACTTCATAAGTATGACAAGATCGGTCATATCCCATAATAGCACCATCTGGATCAATAAAACATAAAGCAGTCTTTATTATACATAGTGAATATCTGTAAACATGTGTCTTCATAGACCCTATTGCGACATATATACTTTCTGAAGGTTATCTTGGAGTTTTGAAAAATATATAACTGTCTTAAATTTAATAATACCTAGAAACAAGTATTGGACCGTTTACCCATAGTGACTGATGGAGATTCGTGTCCAGCAAAATTAGAAACATTTGATGATATCCTAGGAAACGGCATCAACACTTCTAGAATATGTTGAAGCTATTCTTTACCAGTAGGACCTACCTTTAAAAAGGTGTGTCAGGCAGTTAGTTATGGACAGAAAGAAAGCAAATTAAATAAATGGTAGACTGGAGTTATCTTCCCAGTTGGGGAACTCAAATGGTTTTGAGGCAACTGTGAAACCTAAACGTTTATTTAATGACTACTGCGTTGTCAGAGAGCAAATAGACTATATTGGTCCATGCATGGGTTAAACGTTTCATTGAAAATATATAACTTAATAGAGAACAGAAGCAAAATGTAACATCTACCAATTTATTTGAAGATGTTTTTAGCCCATATTCTGCATGTAATTTAGACTTTACTGCGTGCAGTTATTGCATCCACAACGTTAGTGGTTTTCAACGTATACTAGCCTCAATTAAACGTCATTTATTGTAATGATTATCACTTGTTACGTTAATGCTACTAGCCTCTAAGTATTCTCACACTGAATATAAACTGTATCTATTCATTTGAACAGGGAATCGCTGTAGTTTCTGGAAACAATAGCTAACTTTAAGGAAATGCATTCCTATTTCCACAAATGCATTAATATTTATCTCTAAATAACGGCACACTTTTGTATATTTCAGCAAACGTTCAGATGAAGTGTTTGCTGTGAATTATGTTCGTGTTTAGAATGATATCTGATTTTGTTACATTTCATGTTGGTCCCTTGTTCCATCGTTTTTAAGCTCTACGAATACTTGTATTTGATTCAGATTACAGATTGCACAGTACGTATCGCCTTATTGTACGACCTGTCTTTTCTTATCTCAGGTAGATCTGTGCGAGACAAGAACCTTATCAGAGCATGATGAACTGTATTGGAGGAAGAACCATGGGAACATCAGCTAACATCAGCTAAGAACCACCGACCCACGAGAAGCTATTGGCAGCTTTCTCACTTGTCCACATTGACCGAACCCGAGACTTCAATCACGTGGACACAGATTATATTGCTGTAATTGGTAAATGCGAGCGTTTAATACTACTTTGTCATTCGAGGGTCCCATCTAGTAGAAATAGAAAGACAATCACTTTAAAAAATGAAAGAAAATAAGATAACTCAACCGCGGAGTATAATGAACAAAGAACAAATCAGATGGACAGATTATCTTGGAAAAATGGCACCTGCGAACAGGTTCTGATACTGAGAACACCAGCAACTGTAACAGCCCATTCAAAATAAACGTGGGAGTAGGCGAAGCAAAGTGAACTCTTACGTGCTTCGTGTCCGTGTTATTCTAAAACGACATACATATTTATAGTAAATTACCTCAAACACGTTCAACATAATATTGGTTAACAAACCCAATCAAAACCCAAATCATATACATGGGCTCCACTGTAAACACGTCGTGAAAGTGTATCTCATTTCCAAAGCGCCACATCAGAATGTGTAATCAATGCTATTATTGTCTTTAAAGCCACGAAGAATCAAAAATTTTAAATGTGTTCTCGAGAATATGTAAATGCACGTGATCCAGATTATGCTTCGCGGATACTTCTAACGTATCTCCCATTCTTTGTTCATTAGTTGTGTTTGGTGGTTCTTGAATTTGTTTTCAACCCTTTTTAAGCATATGACAGGCCATACATGGCCTCCAGTATATTTTTGTTAACCCCGAGGAAGAACCATAGGCCCATAGGAACTACTGGCAAGCTTTCTCAAATACCCACCTTGCCAGAGCCTTTGCTCGAACCCATGGGGTCATAGGTGAGATGTCAATGATCTGCAAAGGCGACAATTATGAATTCACAATTTTGGGTTAGTACATACACGATTGAAGTAGTGACGCAAATGTCATGTTTCATTTAGTTATTTTCTCCAAGGCAGTAATACATGTTCCTCAAATGTAGTCGAAACATGCACCTCGAAGAATAAAATCTTTGTAAATATATTATTAATACATGTTATTAAATGGTGACAATGGCGTAACAACTTTTCGGCATTTTTAAACTGTTGATGACATCTTTACAGAAACACGAATTTATGGCGCTGTATATGTAGATGCATGAATCTTATTCTCATGATCATTTGTATTATTACCTTCGACCACATCAGTTCATGACGACCATAACAGTTCATGACGACCACAACAGTCCATGACAACCAAATGTTATTCATATTCTTATTGTTCATATAGTTGTTGTTTTCGGAACTAGATTTTTAAATACACACTGACAAATAACCATTCAGTTTCTAAATTTGAAAATAATAATAATAATAATAATAATAATAATAATAATAATAATAATAATAATAATATTATTATTATTATTATTATTATTATTATTATTATTTGGAATTATTTTAATTTTTCAGTCGAATTGCTGCGATGTCTGCATCGTGGCAACATACAGTGATTTCTAGCGTCGTGCCGTAGACACAAAGCATGTGTCCCAAAGTTGTATTTTTCTGACGACTACCAAACCAATCCAAAAGCTAACCTCCTAATTACTGAAAGCCTACCGAGGCAGAGGCGAGAACAATTTATTTTATGTCTTTGGCATGACTCGGCGAAGGGGTTCGAACCCGCGACCTCCTGCATCCAAGGCTGACGCTTCCCTTTGAGCACATGGGCCACCGGAAGAGTAATAATAATAATAATAACAACAATAATAATAATAATAATAATAATAATAATAATAATAATAATAATAATAATAAGAAGAAGAAGAAGAAGAAGAAGAAGAAGAAGAAGAAGAGGAAGAAGTCTTGAACAGTTTCATTTTATTTTAAAGATCTATTTTCCGCATGATAAAAACTTTAATTTATTGTGAAATATTTCTATTGAAGAATAATAACATTGGGAAGTTGAAATTAGTAAATTTGTAATGATATAAAATGGATCTTTTATTGTCGGTAAAATAATTAAGTAAGTAGGTAGGTAGGTAAATATGCAGGTAGATATACTAGTAGGTAAACAAATAATTAAGTAGGTAGGTAAAAAAATCAGTTGGTAGATAAGTATATAAAAAAGTAGGTAGTATATATGCATGTCAGCAATAAGTGGTTTGGTTCAGTATAATTAAAGCCTAATAAAACTTATAATTTCTTTCAACATCATTTTATTAATTATGAATTATATTCCTCTTGAACAATTTCGTAGCAGAACATGTTACTTGCTTAAAGGGTGATAGACCAGACAAAGCCATTCCTGATATGAAGGAGTAGCTACATTGTGATAATGTTTTACTGCCAACCTTATGCTTTGGAACTATTGCAAAATCATTCAAATCATTTGAGCGTATAAATGAATGTTACACATTCAATGTTGGCGGGAAAAAAGATTGAAATTTAACATGACGAATTAGATTCAATTACTTAAATTATAAGTTACCAAGAATCTTTTTCTTGCTTTAGAAGTCTGATCAGATTTAACAATCTGTTTCCTACTTTAATACACTGTAAAACTTCATATTCCTCACAAAATACAAGTTTCAAAACTTAATGATTTTAAACATTTATAAAGAGATAGTGTGTCTACATTGCCGACAATACTAAAAAAATGCACAAGGACGGATTCTGTTTCGGGATACGGAAGACATTATATATTTCGGACAAGTACGGATCTAGATCAATTAAATGTCAATTTTACATGCCCAATTGATGAACTGGCACATTTATATATATATAAAAATACGGACACGCCATATCTCCAAGTTGTCAGCATATATTCGAAGTCATTTCCTTGAAACAATGCTCCGTCGCCACAATTTATAATAAACCCTGTCGTTCCGGGATCTTTTGTATAAATACTAAAGTAGAATGGACTGACTGGCATTCAAGCTCAATTGTTGCAGTCAAAACAAAGAAAATATGACGAAGGCATCCATCATGATATTTTCCTCGTTTGCAGTTTGATGGTCATTCACTTCACTGCATGTCAAGGTAACTATGATTTTAATGATACGACTATTCAATGCTTTCGTAGTCGTCTTTTATTACCACAATTTCTATCTTCGTTTATGCAGGTATCATTAGATTTATTGCTAGTTTGAAAGATATCGCCGACATCAGTACAAGATCCATGGAAATACCATATTCATGATCGACATCATTGGCATCGTCGTTGTCCGACACATTATGAGAAAAATTGTCATTTTCAACACGATCATCAACATTTTTCTTGTTCACACAATTCTAGATCAGAACGATCAACTCAAATTACATTGTTTTTACGACTAATGAATAGCGTAACTAGTATGAGAATTCAAACATTTCAAACTTAAGATATCGTGGCTGATAAGTCCAAGTATTAAAGAGGGTTACTCGATCAGAATCGAATGTTTATTTGTTTGTTTGATTAGGATTTTTAACGTAGCTTTAACATTTTTTCAGTCATATCGCTACAATGTCTGCAGTGAGGCAGTTTATAGTGATGTCTAGCACTTGGGCATCATGCCGCAGACACGTAGCATGATGTCCATCCCAGTCACATTATTCGGACACCAGGCCAACCAGCACTAACACTAACCTCTTAAATGCTGAGCGTCAAGTGAGGCAGCTGTTAGTACCATTTTGGTAACACTTTGGTATGACTTGGCCAGGGATAGAAACCACGACATCGTGCTTCCGATGTGGACGCTCTAAGCACTAGACCACAGGGGCGGTCACAACTCTGATTCGATTTGCCAATTTTGATTTTCTTCAGTTGTTGCTTTTTTTTTTAACTCTTTATTATCTTCTTTCTCTTCTTCTTCGTCTTTTTCATATTATTATTATTATGACTATTATTACTGTTATTACTTTTATTATTATTATTGTTATTATTATTATTATTATTATTATTATTATTATTATTATTATTATTATTTTCTTCTTCTTCTTCTTCTTCTTCTTCTTATTATTATTATTATTATTATTATTATTATTATTATTATTTGGCTTGTTGCCTGATTTATGTCAATGCCGGCGGTACTGTCTGAATGGAGAGAGGGAAGATAGACCATGCAGAAATTATGATCTTTATGGAAGTAATTCCAGACTTGTCAGATGCTGTCCTATATATTACTGAAGCCATAAATTCAACGGTAAATAATCTTGATTTTCATTACTACCGGAGTGCAGTAGTTTGCACAGCACGCTTCCCACAACTGGTATGAATTGTTCTTTGAAAATAAGGAAAACATTCAAAAGGAGGTGCTTAAAGATTCCAGATCTTAAAATATTGCCTTTTGGATAAGGCATTCTACGTTTTGGATCTGTTCCAATAAACTGTCAAAGGGAATTAGACAAAAGATGTTTTACAATTTTGTAATCATTTCTACAGTGATCTCAATAATTATTAAACTAATGATAATTGACATCATAGACTGACTTTTCACCGTTCTCTTATTGTTAGTCTTGCTTTGCATTCAGGTCTTATTCAAATGATATAAGACATCCCCTCTGTGGGCATGTAGAAAAACTATAGTATATAAATCTTCTGATTCGTCCTTAGTTAATTTATATGAGTTCCAAATATAGTGTGGATATTCATAGTTCAGGTACAAGTGTTATGTCCCGGGGAATAACATTGAGATCTAAGTTTATACACCTTTATGCATGCTTATCATTTAGATGTGTTTACAAATAAAGGATGCGAGAAGGTTAAAATAAAATTGTCCTTTTCTTCTTTCAGATGGAACAGTGACAATGCCGTTAATGTAGATGTGAATATTGACATGTGAAAATAAAGCGTTTGTACAAAATATTGAATCTTTATTTTCTTTTTCTTAATTAGTTCCGCAAAAGAATACAATAATACTAACGTATAATATTATACGAAAGATTTTCTTTTAACTCTAAAGTTGGAAGTGTAAATTTCCTCTTTTGGACGATTTCCATTATGGAATTCTCTACTCTATATGTCGTCATTGCTACACCTGGGAACGTGTTCAAAACTGTAATTTTGTTTGAAGTTTTGTTCATTTTCTCGAAGACCTTTTGATATAAGATCGTGTCTCCCAGAACTCAGAACTGTGTAGCAATTTAAAAGCTCATTTGAAGTCAAATAGTTGTAGACGTAGTTAATGTCCATTTTTTTATCTGTTTAGTGCTGTGTTTAACTATTAAAATTACATGGTCCATGGTGGATACCATCTTGTTGTTTTAATGTAACCAGTCAGGCATAAATGTAAGTGTCTAATTGATCAATGATTAAACTTTCCTCCGAACGTGGTGGCATTTCTTACCATGCCTTAAATTTTGAAATAACACCTTGCCATTCTTATTGTAACTTTATGTTTAAAACTTTCAATACAAGATCTCTCTCTCTCTCTCTCTCTCTCTCTCTCTCTCTCTCTCTCTCATTTCACTTTGCACACCAGCTTCATCAGAGAACTTACTGACGTACTATTCTCACTATGTTTATCAACCACATCTAAACCCAACCGCTCAGTGATCGATACCATGAATCTACCTTAACTGCCCGTCGCTGATTACAATAATGCCCCTTTTATCCGCAGCTTCAGAAACTGCCAATTTTATCCAATAGAAAACCATTTATCGAACTCCAGATCAAATTTGTAGCATTAAATGTGTGTTATAAAGATACACACAGCATGAAATAGAAGAAATATATTAGAGAATATATCACAAAAAAGTTAAAACTTGAATATAATATGTTATCAAAAAGATGGGCGAAGCAAAGTATCCATCTTATATGCTTGCGTGTTTATCTCTGATATGCAGATGTCATGCTTTCCTTAGAGATATAGACGAGAGGAGCCAATTAAGAACTCAATGAGAGTTGTCCTTGAAAAAAAAAAACGTTATAATAGTGAACATGTTGTGCACCTATCATCTTTGTAGAGAACATTAATTTGAGCTTGACCGCTATTAATGTGATGCCTTTCCATCTCACTCTAACCATGATTGTATGGAAACAACCTTGTGCAGTTTGGATATGATAATGAATCGGACGACCTAATAAACAAACGACATTGTCTACAGACACTTTCCGTTCTGTTGTCTATGCGCACATTATTATATATCAAACTACACTGAGTACTCAAGACCACTTCGAGGCGATTGCAGACTGCATAAAGGAGAATGTTTAAACAGAGATAATGGTTAAAATTGGAATAAGTATATCGTTCACTCTATTTAAAACGTTCTGCGTATGATAGATAGATTTGCAGACATTAAACATCGATCCTATTGGTCATTTGCATTCTCCAGTCCACATAGCGTTAGTAACCTATAAACAGAAATTTGCATTTCGTCTTAGTTACAGAGATTTTAATGTTGTTAGCAGCGATATAGTACGAGTGAGACTTTTAAATTTAAACAAGATCTGACTGACATGGGAATTGACTCCGACGTCATATATTGGCGCATTGTTATGATTCTTCTGAGTACACCGACTAGACTGCACCGTGTTGCTGAGGAATTTTCGAATCTTTGCTTTGGTCTGGAGCATGATGTTATTATGCTGATAATTGAGACACGTTAACACAAGGATTGTTTTATGTTTCGATAGAAAGCCATGATACACGATATGTATTCTATTACATGAGTACTAAACATGAATATTGTTCAGTTTTCGGTAAACTCGTGCATTGTCCGATAGTTCATGCATTTGTTCAATTTACTACAAAAACTGGTATTGGGAAACTGTTGGAGTGAAATTTCCTGTAAGCAAAGGAGTTCAAATTGATATTTTTGCCACGCACCTTCAAATACTTTATACTAGTGTTAGCTCCACTACTTTAGATTATAATTGGACCTACATCATGGTTGAAAGGACATAATTTACCTCCGAAATGCAACTACGTTGTGTTCTTAAACATTCAGTTATGAATGGGATTATTTCATGACTAACTAAATAAAGTACATGTCCGTGTTGCAAACAAGCATAAATTCACAGAACATCAATTGAGCATGTGAAACTGTAATAAAATTAAACTCAATCTGTATTCATGAGAAGCTCAGACGTTGTTTTGTTGTGCATACTGAAACCATCCGGGATTCGCACGTTTAATCATATTGTCTATATTGCAGAACATTCTCTTAAATGAATACTTATCTTCATTAAGCTATGAAATTTGCTAATTAGATTTGAGCGGTATGTATACCTTTTAAATTTTATAAAAGTCTATACAGATGTAAACTTCTTATCAGATTTCGAAACTAAATGATACTTCGTGAAAAGGAAATAGATCATATGAATTCCATTCATCATGTAGAACTGAAATTTGCATGAAAATATTCTGTTTATATGTATCATGTTGCAATAATAGCAAACAGAATGGTTGATAGAAATAATCCAGAACAAAATTGTTCCATGGCATAGACTCCATCATGTTACTAAAATACTTCCTATATGAAAATGTATTCCTTTAACGCGCAAAATAAGTACGCAGTTAACCTCCTAAACTATTTCCCTTGATGCATGAATGTATGTCTTGTTATAGTTTTTGCCGCGTGTCCATGTGCGACATTTTCTGTTATTGTAACATAACATTCAAATGTATAATTTGAATACAAACGGCCTCTGTCTCCAAAATATTTCCATGGACAGTCAATCAGAACGACTATATGGCTATCTCCAATAAAGTAGTAAACAAATTCCCGTTCGTGTTTGATATAATTGATAATTCTAGAAGTATTTCTTTCATATATCATTAAATCAAGAAAATCATAAATAGTACCCCAAACAAACTACTTGAAAGAAAACATTTTTACAAGAAATATATAGATAATGAACATTACATTAAACTAAGAACTATAGTCTTATTCGTTTGAGATATGTTAATAGTTTATTGTTGAATTAAACACTCAAACTTAATTGACCATGCTAATTATCCCCATTTAGTAGTAATATTTGTATTATTCAATATTTGAAAAAGTGATGTGGTGTTCATTTCATTATTATTTATATGTATTATTATGACACTTTTATGTATATGAATTACACTGTCTGTGTATATTCTCCATCTCTCTATATTTCCGTATTCTTCAGATAAATTGCAAGTACCAACTTTTCATGTATTCAGATATTTTCATATAGGTATCCACATAGCACTCAATCTGCTGTTTAGTAATGTTTGCTCTCCTTTCATCACATTGTGTAGTTGAGATTATGATTACCAAGTAGTTGTGTGTTGTTGATTGTAGAAATGAGTGTTTTTGTAATAATAAAAAAACATTCTTCCCTATGGCTCCATACTTTTCCATGAAATCAATATCTGTTTAATAACTAAACACTGATCTTACTGTTGCAATCATTTAACGTATTTATGTTTGATTATATCACAGCAGGAGGTAGTAGACCTATTTTTGGTGATGGGTCCATACTCGGATGTTGAGTCGAATATGATGGATATTTTAATATTTGCATTTAAGGAAGAAAGGAACGAGTGAACGAACGAAAGAAAGACAGATAGAAGGCAGGAGGAATGAACGAACGAATTAAGGAACGAAGAAAGGAAGGCAAGAATAACTATTGGTATTACATTCGATTATCAATTTATAATTTGTAAATTGTTCCAGCTATTCAAATATACGCATCCATGCAGATTGATCTCTTTGTCTCGCAGGACGATCCACATTTATGTTCGTGATCGATTTTGCATTTGTCCCTAACCTACAGTGCTGGATCATTCTGCATCTTGCTCCATTTGCGAACGTTTATTTTTTTTTAATGGAATAGATTTCATCTAGTTATTATGATACTGAAAGTATATTTTATTCAAACCTCCTATAATATTTCACCTGATATATGAATTCGTCTCTTCTCATAGTTATGCATACCTGCCAATTTGCGATATTTTCTCTTGCTGTAAGGGAACATGTTAACGTATAATTCGAATTGCAAGTTGCATATGTCTTCAAAATATTTGTATGGACAGCCATCCAGAACGACATTATCTCGAATTCCATTTTAGGGGTACACAAATTCCCGTTTGTGGTTAATATAAATTGTTACGTTAGCATTGTTTCATTTAATTGGCATTATATCAAGAAAATCATAATATAAGTGCAAACCTATTATTTTAACTAAACATTTTTGACAAGGATCTTAGCGATAATGAGCAATATTTTTCAAGAAAAATCATAGGCTGAATTGTTTGAGATAATATACTACTGGTTTATTGTAAAAGTTAACATTGAACTTTAATTGACGATGTTAATTTTCACCATTCGGCTGAAATTTTTCTATAGCGGAGTGCAAATTCAGGGTGCATTCTAAGCAGGGAACCAGACTAGATATTGAGACAATGTTTACACAAGTTTTATTTTCTATGTCGAAAGAAAGAAAGCTATGATACACGATATGTTATCTAGTACGTGAGTGCTAAACAGGAATATAGTTCAGGTTTCGGTAAACCTGTGCATTGTCCGATAGTTCATGCATTTGTTCAATTTCTGTATAAAACATATGACATTGGTCTTAATGTTGCAATCATATAACTTATTTATGATTGATTATATCACAGCAGGAGGTAGTAGGCCTATTTTTGGTGATGGGTCCATACTGGGTTGTTGAGTGACCTTTTAGAGGAAAATGGCGATATACATATCTGATGGATATATTAATATTCGCATTAAAGGTGGGGGATGACGCTCCAATGGCCTAGTGGTTAGAGCGTTCACCGCGGAAGCGGGAGATGGTGGTTTCGATCCCCGGTCGAGTCATACCTATGACTTTACAAAAATGGTATCTCATTAAGAATGTATATGCAGTGATTTATATCTCATTCGAAATGCCTATTAAATGACTGCTATCTTATTAAGAACGCCTATGCTTTGCTACATTTGGAATGCATGCCTGCTATCTCATCAATAATCCTTTGATTGCTTTCTCATGAATAATACATATTATATGACAGCTGTCTTATGAAAAATGCCTATTATGTGATTTTTTGTTTATTTAGAATGCCTATTCTATGATTGCTTTCTCATAACTAATGACTGTTCTATGATTGATGTCTTAGGATGAATGCGTATTCTATTATTGCTGTCTTATTAAAAATTAGTAATCTGTTATTGCTATCTAATTAAGACTGCTTAAGATAGTATTGAAATATCATTACGAATGCATATTATATGATAGGTGTCTTATGCAAGATGTCTAAGCTATGATTGCTGTCTCATTATGTGATTATTTAGTGTGGCTGCTGTCTCATTGTGAATGCCTATTCTATGATTTATTGTCTCATTAACAATGTATCTTTTATGATTGGTGTCTCATTAGGAATGCATATTCTATGATTGTTGTCTCATTAAGAATGCATATTTTATGATTACTGTTTCATTAAGAATGCCTATTTTATGATTGCTGTCTGATAAAGAATGCCTGCTCTATGATTGTTGTTTCATGAAGAATACCTATTATATGATTGTTGTCTCATTAAGAATGCATCCTTAATGATTACTGTCTCATTAGGAATGCCTATTTTATGATTGTTGTCTCATTAAGAATGCCTATTTCATGATTGCTGTCCCATGAAAAATACCTATTCTATGATTGATGTCTCATGAAGAATGCCTATTCTTAGTTTCTGTCTCATTAAGTATCCATATTACGTGATTGATGTCTCGTTATTAATGATCTTGTTAGGATTAATGTCTCATTAGTTACGCCTATGGTATAATTTGCTATTATATTGTTGCTGTATTATAAATAATGTCTTTTCTACGATTGCGGTCTTATTAAGAATGCATATTATAGGAATGCTGTTTCATGAAGAATGCCTAAACTATGCTTTGGATCTCATTAAGAATGTATATTCTCAGGGCCGGCGCTTCCGCTAGGCGAAATAGGCAATCGCCTAGGGCGCTGGGCTAAGGGTTGATTTCATGATGGGCGGGTGGGGGAGGACGTGAGTGGAGGGGTGGGGCGCCAGATATCTGATCTCGCCTAGGACACCAAAATGCCTTGCACCGGTCCTGTCTATTCTACGACTGCTATCTCATTAAGAATGCCCATTATATGATTGCTATCTCATGAAGACTGTGTAAACTATGAGTTGCATTTCATCAAGAATGCGTAATCTATGGGTTGCATCTCATTACGAATGCCTATTCTATGACTGCTATCTCATTAAAAATACCTATGATAAGTTTCATATCATTAATTATGTAACACAGGTCACATATACACACAAAACAAGATACATATGATATGACTTATGTTCACAGTAAAACCATATCTTTTGTCATGCGTACGTTATGGTTTTTCAATTAGAACTTGTGTTAATTCGAGAGGTGATCCAATTGTGAACAATGAACACAATTTCCTGATTGTATGCTACTGTATTCTCAACTGCATTAGGCAACTAGGTTAAACTTTTATCAGTCCCAAGAGGGATATATAAATGGCAAAGATTTATCCAGAGTAAATAGTTATATAAGGGTATAGTATTGAAAAGGGCACAGACTGGAAAAAAAACATTTTATATTAGATCCTCCCTAACGTCCAAATAAATCTTTTATGTCTTTCTCCACTTTTATACAATTGTTTTTTTTTTAATTATATCCACGTTTGCAAAAATCTGGTTTGTCTGTTATTTTATATAGTCACAATACGTTGGCTGTCCATTTACTTATGGATAGAGCACTCGCTTCTAACCAATGCGATCCAGATTCACTGCAGTACTTGGGAAGAATGAAATCGGATCGGCAAATCGAGTTTCCATCTACAGTGAGAACTTGAACATTTTTGTAAACGAACTATAAGTTTAAAACATTGCAAGAACCTTATTCACGGTGTCTACCAGTTTTAAAATTAGAAATGACGGAATGAAATGTATGAAGTGGAAAAGATCGAACGTTATGTAATTTTTGCATATATGTTTTATATGTGCGAATATTTATTCAAATTTACTGTCAAATACTGTCAGTTAAGCCCAGAACAAATTTCAGTTAGAGTGGCGATTATATCAAGATGTGTTAATGTGTTGACTGTCTCGAGCTTGTATAAATAAAAGTAAGGTACACGAACGCTTCATTACATTCTATTGTTTCAGTATAAAACAAAAAGTATATTTTAAACGTTTTCTGAATTGCAAACATTTTCTCGTAAACGGTGTTACTTGCACGCTAGGTACTGTACTATTGTGAATGACTACTTAAATACCATCTATCGGCAGTAAAGCTCAAATCCTTCCATCAATTCATTGAATTGGCTCTAATTCAAAAACATATAGTGAATGAATGAATAGTTGGATTTAAAGTGAAACCGGCCACTAGGGTCATATGTTCACTATTTTGCACTGCCATTTATTTACATGGCAGTAATTTAATTTATCCAGGAAGATGGAATGGTGCCACATCTTCCTGGAGTCTATGCGCACAGAGTGCGCTATTTAATTTGGTCGTCATATCATACCCCTAAAAAGGGGCTAATGATATGAATGTTTGACTTGGGTGACTGGGAATAGACCCATCACGCACTCAACCTATCAACCAATCGAAAGTACATACGCTTATTCCAAATTCAATCCAGTTTTTTTAGTGGATTTCCCTATGCCAAAATTGTGTAAGCCACCTATGCAATTCATCAAATGGTAGAGTTGAAGAATTAAATTACGTTTCTATCTATGCCAATCTTCTAGTACAAAAGTGTACGTATTATATGTCCCTAACAGTTCTTTTGCTGATATGACTAAACGTCATTTGAAAGGTAGCCACAGTCAGAGAGGATTAGATTGTTAATTTTGAGCGGTGGGTCCGAAAATGATCAAGTTAGGCTTTTTGGATAGAACTTATCAAGGAGCGTTTCCGTAACCAAGTGGAAGACCCTATTAAAGCAATGAAAGACAATAGCCCTAAAAAGGACTTTTTTTGAGAATCCCATGATCACTTGTTAGTGATCGATTATCCCTCTGCTGCTGTGGTTGGTCCCTGTATATTTCTTGAGTGTCTTGTTTGACCCTGTACTCACTCGATGATTCCCGGTATACATCTTGGGTGTCTTGTTTTGGATTCTCACTCTAAACATCCTTGCTCTCTCGTCAATTTGCTTCCGTATTTTTCCCTATCAATTTGGAATTCTTTGTGCTGTTTTGTGTAGAATATATAACCCCATATGACAACTGTTTGCATTGTTAGTTAATGCATGATGTTATTAAGTTACTGCAAGGCCTGATAGTTTTGGGGTTAACTATCTTTATAGTGTATGAATTTGAGGTCATTTTCTAAATTAGCATATTTTTGGTTGCAACCTTGTGTTGCTGGGCCTGATAGTCTTGGGTTTGAGACTACCTTATAAGATCTAATTTGGGGTCATAACCTATGCATATATGATGAGGTTTTTAGTTGCAACATTGTGTCGCTGGACCTGATAGTCTTGGTTTTGAGACTACTTCATACCCTCTAGTTGGGACCATAGTTAGGGGCGCGTGTTAGTGGTTATACTTTAACCACAGCGGTATCGCGTTTTTTAGGGGCCTATAATACCTTCGTAATATTCAACTCAGTTATCAGATGATGTCAATGGGGTTATATAGAAGGAAAAATGTAGAAGCATAAGAGAAGAAAAGAGGTAAGACGCTTGTCTTATTGATAGAATAACTTGTAGTTAATATAACTTTTGATGTTTATACCTTTATGTATTTCTTTTATTTTAGGTTTATTTTTATTGTTCCATGTTATTTTACCATTCCATTAGGTTTGGTTGCTCTGGAGCCGCCATGAAAACGTAATACCCAGCGTAGTGTAGGTGGGCTGTCTTAAGAGATAACGAGTCTATTTTGGCCCCGTACGCTTCCATCCCTCATAACGATATTATTTTCCATTAGGTTAGGTTGCTCTGGAGCCACCATGGGAACATATATAGTGCACTTGAGAAGCCCACAAACTGTACTTCACTGGCAGTGAAGACAAACATGAGAAGGGAGTTGTGGGTACTGTCATGGGATGTCGCCCATTATTCAGTCGGTTCATCACCATCCGCCTCAGGGCAACTCCATTCAACATCATAATACAGGCATTGCCAAACCATCAGAATATGATGCCGCGAATGTGGAAGACTTATATTACAGCTACATGAAGATGTAGATAAAGCACAGACGAAATACATTTGGGATGTGCAAGGCGACTGGAATGCTAAGATAATCTAGGAACTCGCATGAACTAGAAAGGAACCTGTGGGAGATGCTGCAATGCACAGACGAACGAGAGATGCCAGAGGCTCCTGGAATTCGCTAGTTACAAGGACCTTATGATGGCAAACGCCTTCAGCCAACACAAACTATCGAGAAGATGGACATGGCAAAGTCCAAGCGGAAACCATCACAGCCAGATTGAATATTATGTTGGTGAAGAGGTGCGTACAGTCAACTATAAGCGTTGCCGAGAATCAAAGCTTTCCCAAAGCGGATGTAGGACATGACCATGATCTGGTTATAATGAAAAGAACATTCTGAAAAGATGGACATGTACTGCACATAATTTTGCAACCACTGATCCACAATTGATCCAGAGGTCCTGAATGTCCTACCCCCACCCCACCACCACAGCAACAATCAACGACAACCATCATATCCTGCGGAATGAAGTAGAAGCCGCAGATACGTCACTGAAAAAGAGTAAGTCAGCATGAATGGACAGTATCTCAGCAGAAATCTTCCAACCCGGTGGAGAAGTAATGATTAGCACCCTCACAAACATCTGCAACAAGATTTCGCAAACAGTGGTATGGCCATTGCCGTGAACCCAATCACTGATCATCAACCTCCCCAAGAAACGCAGTTTGCAACAGTGTCATAACCACCGTACAATCAGACTTATAAGCCATCCAAGCAAAGTCAGTTAAGGATAGTGCTAAACAGACTAGAGCCACATGCTTAAAAGATCATTGCATTGAAGCATGGATGTTTCTGAAAAGGACTCAGTATAACAAAACAGATCTTCAACCACAAGATATTGTGTGAGGAATACCATCATCGCAAGCAAGATCTGTACCACGCCTTCGTAGATTTCAAGAAGACATTTGACATTGTATGACGTGCAGCCTTGTTCACGACCATAAGGCTTGGCGACATCAATACCAACCTCATCACAGTACCTGAGCATCTCTATGACAAGGCCACTAGTGCAGTATACTTCAATGGCAGCATAGAGGACTGGTTCAGAACAACATTCGAAGTCAGACATGGCTGTCTACTTTCTACCCACACTCTTCAACATCTTTCTGGAGAGAATCATGGCTGAAGAACTTGAAAAGCATGAACGGACAGTCAGAAATGGAGTCAAACAATTCACCAACTTACGTTTTGCTAACACCGTTGATGGACTAGCAGGAAATGAGAAAGACCTAGATAGCTTAGTAGAGAGCCTAGACAAAACGTTTGCAACTTACGGCATGGAAATTAGTGGAAAGAAGACCAGGGTCCAGGGTACAAATCTAGAAACAGTCCACAACTTCAACTATTTGGGCGTAACGTATATTAAGGATCACATTCTGAAGTACTCTTCAGGACAGGATAGACAATAGAAGCGCTTGCAAAACTGAAGCCTATCTGGAATGACAAGAACGTCGCATTCAGTTAAACTGATGCAGTCAATGGTGATCTCCATAGTTCTCTATGCATCGACCATAACAGGTAATTTAAAGAAAAGGATACAGGCCACAGAGATGCGATGTTTTCGAAAGATCCTGGACATACTTACAAAGACCGCGTCACCAATGACGAAATACGGCAAAGGATCACACAAGCCATTGGTACCCACGAAGATGTCCTAATCAAAGTGGAAAAAAATCCCCTTAGACAGCAGTAGTATGGGCATTTCTCAACATCACCAGGACTTGCCAAGACAATCCTGCAAGGCACTGTACAAGGAATATACAGGAGATAGAACGAAGTAGGAAGATAACATTCGAGTGAACAGGCTTGACATTGAGCGACTCACTGAGAAACACGGAACGTCGATAGCAATGGAGAAAGAAGGTTGTTCGGTCTTGTGCGGCGTCCCAATGGTCTACCATACTGCGAGACTAATGATGATGATGATGATGATATATTTCCCTGCCTCAATCAAAATTAGATTAACCCGTACACTGGACCTGAAATCAACTGTTCATTAAGTCCATTACTTTTGAAAGCAATGCAATATATATATATATATATATATATATATATATATATGTGTGTGTGTGTGTGTGTGTGTGTGTGTATGTGTGTGTGTGTGTGTGTGTGTGTGTGTGTGTTATGCTTATATTACAGCAAATCGTATTTCCTTTGATGGTGGTTAACAGTCATAAATCATGTAACTATGCGGTAATTTACTGTGATAAAAATTTTGTTAGAGCACGCGAAAGACTGTATTTAGTTACCCTCGAACTCCTGGGGATTAAATTAAATTCCATATGACTCACCTATTCCTTAACATCACAGAATGATGAGCCTTTCCAATTTCACTACTCTATGATCTTTTACCATCTATACATATACAAGGAAATATTATGCCGAGTTTGTGTGCAAAATTTATTCACAGTGCATCGTTTTTCACTTCCAATGCTTGTCCGACGACGTCAATCATCATTGTTGTTATGAACTTGAAATAAATTTTTAATTGCGATATTGCTTTTAAAAAACTTGTCAACAACAGCGAGGTAAGCCCTAATCACAGAATGCCAAATATGTGATCGAGAGTCTGGAATCTTTCCCCAAAACAGACCAATTTTATTTTTCTTCCGCTATAACTGATGTTTAAATAGTATCGAGACGAACAGTGAAATGAGGAGGAACGTATGGCATATATGCCGATAAAACTACCTCGATATATAACTTGAAAACTATGAATTAAATTACATTATTATTACTATCGGTAACAAATACTATTAAAACTTCAATTTCAAGTTTATGTTCCTGTCCACCCTTGTTTAAAAGTTGCGGTCATTTCTGTTGAGTTATCATGCTATTGCGGCCTTTTGAGCTTAGCTGTAAAATAAACGTTTACAAAATTACGCAGAAATGAAAATGAACAGCGATCAGTGTGAGGTATGTGTGCGTTGTGAATTTTTAACGTAACTTTAAAAAAAAATCAGTCATATGCTTGCGATATAAACAGTGTGACAGCTTATAATTATGTCTTGTCTTGTAGCGCACAACATACTTTCTACATATTTAGCATGTTGAACATTTAACGTTGAAAGCACAACAAATTGTACTCATGAAAGAACAGAATTGTTTCAAGTCCTAACATCGTTGCAAATACATTAAGTAGTCCAATATTATTTCCCTCTTGAAGAAAGGCATTTTACAATATAATTATTTTACGCTGTCTCTGAATTTTAAAAACAAAGCAAAAAAGCAAAATTAGTGTTGAATCAGAAGGAACAACAGTAAACTTGTACATGAATCATAATGTTTAAATGATAATAATAAATACACTAAAGGTGTATCACATAGAATGATAAGTAACTTCACGTTCATGCTTTTCAAGCTGATCTTGAACGTAACTTAAACCCATTTTGATTTCAGTGCAAAAAAACCTGAGAAAACATTAAATAAAACGCAGAGAAGTCAGCCTACTGCTTCTACCATCATACATTTTATTGTTATATAGGTTAAGGTTGAAAGAGAATAATAATAATAATAATAATAATAATAATAATAATAATAGTGATAGTAGTATTAGTATTATCATTATTATTATTATTATTATTATTATTATTATTATTATTATTAGTAGTAGTAGTAGTAGTAGTAGTAGTAGTAGTAGTAGTAGTAGTAGTAGTAGTAGTAGTATCTTATTATTATTAACATTTGTGTTAGCTTGAAGAAACAGAAGCTAAAGTATAGCTTCGAATTTCCATGAAGTCTCAGAAATGTCTTTTTCTACTATACGCAAGATTAAAACTAATTTAGGAGTGACCGAAATTACCGCCAGTTTTTTTTTTATAGAAGGTATACGTCTAAAAAATACTGCTCTTAGATAACATCAAGAAAGGAAAGTTAATCATCCAAACAAATTGCTTTTAACAATACATTTCTTTTGACAGGCAAAACGTTTCAAGCAGAATATTTGTCTCTCTTGGTTGAGATATGCTAGTATTTTATTACAGGAGAAGTAAACCTCTAGCTTTAATTGAATATGCGAATCGTCCGCATTCAGTTGTAATATTTGTAAGGATCTATTTTAATGTTAGGTGATGTGTTGGGTTTATTCCTTTATAATTTAATGAATTAATAAAAATTTCTTCATTTATGGGAATCATTTGCTATATATGTGTGTATCACATATATATCACCGCATTCTCGTAACATTCAAATACATTTTACGGTAAACATTCCACGTGTTAAGGCATTTTTAAACAGATGATTATGAAGACTGCGATAGTTGTGTGTTGTTGATTGCAAAGATGCGCTTCTTAAACGTTTCTCTTCTTTAATTGCTCTACCGACAACTCTACTTGTTGTAAACAATTAACATAGATGTTAATGTTTTTTTTTTGCATAGGAAGTATTTCCCATGGATTAGGTCACACTAGGAGGACACATTACATGGATTTTGGTGTCAGAACAGTCGAACATAATTATACGCTGGGGAATGGGGAATGGGTGCATACTGAGGCGAGGCTGAACATGGGTGCATACTGGGGCGAGTCGGAACATGTGTGCATTCTGGGGCGTGTCTATATATATATATAAAACGTGTAATTTATGTAACTATCCTAAAATAGTGCATCGACATATTTGAAAGAACTCTTCCTATCAAAGTCACGTAAGATACAAGTTGTAAATGGGACTTTACTTCTAAACTTAGTTTTGCGGGATTCACTTTATAAGAACAATAACAATATTCTTTTCCAGGTATTATGCTCGTGACAGATCAGGTGAATAAATCAAAATGATACAAGTTTGTTCTCTAGCCACATCCTTTAATAATACAAGACATGTTTATTTGTATATTCTTGGGGAATTAATATGTCTGATTACCAACCATATGTATGTTAATAAAGTCATCATCGTCTGTGGTCAAATAAGCAGAAATAACAGCGGAAAAAATCAATCATAATAGATGAAGAGACCATTATTAACTAAAATTTTATATGAAAGTAACGAACGTAACATGAGATTAAAAAAATATATAGAACCAAAAACAGTTACAATTAAATAGGGACAATAGCCATCTTCATCTTAAGCTGAAGGTTTACATTTCCTATAACAAAAAGCGGCATATCTGAAACGAATGAGCGTAAGGTTGTGTTTATAAGTATTTGTCATAGTTCCTTTTCTCCCCATCAAACATTTCTCTTTGTTAAATGAAATATATAATTTTTGGGTTTCTTCACCTGTATTGTAATGTTTTCTACACTAAAAATATCTAATTAAGCATGCTTATATTTTTATTTCAAACAAATTGGAATTAGTTCACTACAAAAAAAATATGCCATTCCAGCTATCTTCTCTGTCCATATAAATACTTGGAGACAGAGGCCATTTGTTAGCCTGTGAGGTAAAATCCACTTAAAATTTCGTTATTTATTAATGTTCGATATATCATCTGTACAGGAATTTATAAATATAACCAAACATGTATTTATCTATCTGGGGGAATGTTAAAGGTGCTGCATTTATCCACTGTTTAACGGTTGTTAATGTGTGTGTGTGTGTGTGTGTGTGTGTGTGTGTGTGTGTGTGTGTGTGTGTGTGTGTTGTTTTGAACAATTTGACAGGCAACCATTTTATCATCTGTTCATTTTAGGACTTTGGCAAGATCATTTAAGAGAATATGAACATTTTGATTAATTTTTACTTCAATATGTTGGAGACAAATGCAGATTAAAATCCAAGATGATAGATGAAATTCGGTGAATCTAATTTTAAAAATTGCCAAGTATCAATTAGTTTGACAATCTTATCATATTTAGTAATAAGTACATCATGTTTTAATATACTATAACGTTTTATACTTCACAACAAAAATGAACAAATTTCATCACTTATTGGCATTAATTGTTTACAGAACGAGATATATGATATATTTGTGCAATACCGACAACATGATTCAAAACTCTTAGGATTGTTTTAGTATGACATGGGGATAACTAAAACAATTTTTGTGTTTTACGAGTATGACATGACAGATTGCTGTTTTGACATTTTTGACTTTGTACAAAAATCCTGCAACTTTATTTTTATTAGGTCATGACGCAACCGAAAACATTTCCTTGAAAAATATTCCATCACCATAACTAATGTTAAGCTAAGATTTTCCGGGACTACTTTGTATAAATAGTAATTTACCATTTGCTCCCTGATATACCAGCTCAATTGTTGCAGTTAAAACAAAGCAAACATGTCGAAGGCATCCTTCTTTATCGTCTTCCTTGTTTTCAGTTTGATGGTCATTGATTTTACTACTGCTCAAGGTGACTATGAGTTTTCAAGTCTAATTCTTCAATGCTTTCCTAGTCGTCTTTTTCATTACCTAACTGTCATTACCATAATCGTTCATTTTGTTCTTTTTACTTTCACTGCTAATTCGAGTAGCATCGTGGACGTGAATATAATATTCTAGTATATTCCATCTTCATACTAGACATAAACATCATGGCCATCGCCATTGTCCGAATTATCAGCCGGATCATCGTTATTTTGAGACCATAGTTTTGACCATTCACTTTTTTCTTGCCATCCCGTCATTAATGTCCTAAAGCTTTGAACACGTAATTTGCATTCTTAGGACTGATGAATAGAGAAACCACTCTGAGAACTCCAGCATTTCATTTATAATATATCAAGGGTTATAAGTCAGGACGAACGCGCCAATGTGAGATATTCAAACAGAAACGATTGTAAACTACTAGAGTTGAATTTATGTATTTTGGTTTCTTCTACTTGTTGTGGTTCATTTTCCCCTTTCTCAACATCTTTATCAAGTATCATCATCATCATCATCATCATTATTAGGTTTCTTGGGTGATTAGTGCCCTTGCCAGTCGTACTGTCTTCGTGGCGAAAGAGAATCTGGACTATGCATAAATTACGATCCATATAGCACCAATTCCAGATATGTTAGATGCTGTCCTTTATATTTAAAATGCAAGTGAGTGTAAGGTAAAAAAAAATCATTTTCTTTTTTCTAAAGTGTTGTCTTATTTTATCCAGATCGCATCTCACTTCTTATATGAATTATCGTTTCAAGGACCAACATTGTTGCCCTTCCTCCATTGTTATCCATGCTGGGATACGGTCTGGATTTCTTGTATGCATCGTCCCTATTCTACCATGTTTGTTTATTCTGTTCCTCGGTATCCAAGCTGTTTACATGCATTTTGTGCGTTACTTGAACGAAGTGCCAATACTTTAAAAAATATTAACCTTTTGTCAAAATCCTTAAATGTTTTAAAATATCTGTTTTCAATACTAATCAACACTGACATCAGACTTGATACGCAAAACGATGTCAGAGTATCTTTGCTCTATTTATATTTGTACATATCAAAGTGTAAGCAGCTTATGTGATTCTAAGTTCTTGTATGCATCGTCTCTGTAATACAGAGATTTGTTTATTCTCTTCCTCGATATCCAAGTTTATTACATGAATTATGTGAGTTACTTGAACGAAGTGCCACTAATTTAAAAAATATAAAACTTTCGCCAAAATCCTCAAATGTTTTCAAATATCTATTTTCAATACTAATCAACACTGACGTCAGACTTGATACGCAAAACGATGTCAGAGTATTTTTGCTCTATTTATATTTGTCTATATCCCAGTGTAAGCAGCCTATTGGTAAAATTAGTGTTAAATAATAAACAGTTGTATTTAATTTGACAAGAGGCGAATTTATTCTGGAGGCGTTCATATTTTACCTCATAATATCTCCCTCAATATTCATGACACAGTTACAAACGAATTATCTACTTTCGTTTGCGTTTGAGATTAAACTGTGGATGTCTGAGTTCGCGCACATTAATAGGTATTCAGTGTTGTCTGGCGCCTCCAAGGTCGAATGCAATTTTTAAGATTTCTACAAAGGTCATAAGGGATAAGACAAAATATGTATACGGTAATCTAATATCAACTGATCAAACAATCATATAGATCCTTTTTTAAAGCAGGTTTGTTAAGTGATGCGCTCTGAATATTCTCATTCTCAAACTCTTCTCCTCTATCGTGTTCGAGGTTTTCGTCGTTTGTAATGTCAGGTTCAAATTTGCGAGATGAATTCACTTACGTCGCTACTTGTTCGATCGAAATGTTTAATATTTCCAAGTACATAATATCACCATTGTCCCGCATTCTGTCATCATAACACACTGACAATGATACATTGATACTGATTCTAGTCCTATTATCTATAATTTGTTGAATAAACCATTTATTCGCCACATTTATAAGTATTTATAAGTATGTGCAGTCAACAATGTTGTAGGTCTCGTCAATATTCGCATATAGTTTCAATAAACGGACATAACACCTATGAAGGATGTGAATGGGTATTGCAACAATATTATACAATTAGATTTATTTTGTACCCCATATGAGCTGCATATGTAAAGCTAGCAAGCATAACATGTGAGTGGCAGAGGAACAATGTGAATATTTGTTTGCAAGTAACAACAAAGAGCTGTCTTAGTAACATCGCTACCACTCACATTGTATTTATTCACCTCATATAAGCAGTTGTTTTTAAACATATTTTAGAGTGATAATTATCTTCGTAATGAGAATATGTGTGATGTCGAGCGGAATTATTCGCTGACTTAATGTAAACGTGTACCCTGTAACGATGAACAGGATCTGTTCTAAATACATTTATATGAGTTGCAAACAGTGTATATATTCAAGTATCAGAACATACATTCGAGTCACTTTTCTTAATGTTTATGATGTGTTCATGTTTGATGATGCATATTTTAGAGACTCTCTGACTCTTTGGTGAACTTTAATATCCAAGTAATAAAATGTCCTTTAATTTTTTCAGATGCTATAGTGACAACCCGATGGATGTACATATGAATTGTGTGAGCTGAAATTAAAGCGCTTGTAAAATATTTTTCCTTTGCTGATTTTCTTTCTTGTAAAGAATCCGCGACAGGTTATTATCGTAGAATTCTAATCTTTTAGGCCAAATTAAATGTGGTCGGCAAAGACGTATTTGTAAGAAGATCAAAACTGGATACGATTATATGCTTGTTTCAGTGTCAAACATGGCATCTTTAAAACAGTAACTTTCATAAAGTAACATGTACTGAATTATTTGTGATCCAAAGGAGCGGACGTTCTATGCGTGAAACGACAATTTTGGATACTTTCAAACAAGACACATTTGTATTTATTCCAACTCTATGTTGTTACGAATAGACCAAGAAAAAAGAAAAAGTAACCAGTTTAGTAAAAGTCAACACATTATTAATTTCCTTAGAACATACACTAAAAATTTGAAAGGAAATGTTACAACATAAGCCCAAAGGAATCGAGTGTTCGGAATGAAATCCAATAGTGTTCCAAATGAATTCCAATCTTGAATGTACTACTGTGTCATTAATCTCACATAATATGCTGTGCTAGCAATGGTAATGTATTACAAGATTTCAGCCTCAATGTCCTTGAATGAATTCACAATAATTCCCAAATAGTGATGAAGTTAAAAAGGCGCAATACACACTGTTTACTTTTAATAGATAATGTAAATGCACAATTCATGTCAAATTATAACTGAATAGAGTAAAATCTCTGATTACGAGAGAGTTTGTAAGCTAATTCTCAATACGTTTGATGTAAGCAGCATTTATATAGAGACCTAAGACACAATAAGAAGACCTGGACGAGGGTAAAAAGTTTTGAGAACATTATAAGTTATAAATAAAGGTCAGGTCATTTACTTAGCTCAAACATGGCCAACATGAAGTAGACCAGACGTTTTCAAAGAAAGCATCAATGTCCCACACTCTGATCTAAGTAAACATTTTCCACATATTATCCTTAACGTTTAGTCTACAGTGATGGATAGTGTTTGCTACGTATTATGTGTTGGTTACAAAATGGTCATGTAATATGTAATCGTGGATCAAAATGAAGCACAAAATAAAGATATGCATCGCAGTAGTACCTTGTCACGAAATGTGGATGATTATTTCTCGCACGATGCAAGAGTCTATAAAAATAGACATTTACTTACTCTTACGTTTATTGTAGACATCAATAGAACTTAAGCATTGGATGCAGAGCATTTACTATAGTTACACACCACATGTAAACAGAAGATATATATATTAGGGAATATCAGAGTCATATAACAAATAAATTACACCTTAAACGCAAGAGTTCACCAAATGAAATTCGGCCACATAATGTAACTCGCCATCTAATAGGAATATGTTTGAATGCTTTTCTCCGACCGGCAAATGTCGGGCTTTTATTGGACAAATGTCACCAACGTTCCCTCTAAGCAAATGGTAGATGTGCGCGCAGTGGAAGCTGCATTGTGCATACGTTACGGAGACGAACAAAATTGAACGTTGGTTGAGCAAAATTTAACGTTGGATTGACAATTCAGCTGCGCGGGGATGCCTGAGCAGCGCGCGCGCAGCTTAGAGAGAACGTTGGATGTCACAAGTCCGATATAACGAGAGTAGTCCTAGATATCATGTTGATAATATGTTGTTTTGTCATGTCCCTAATGGAAATAATCCTTTGTACCAAGGAGAGGGAAATATATCGAACATACTGATAAACCAACATTGTATAATTGTATAATTCCATATAAGGTTTTGTTTAAAACAACCCAACACGATTACACATCTCTCTCTCTCTCTCTCTCTCTCTCTCTCTCTCTCTATATATATATATATATATATATATATATATATATATATATATATATATATATATATATATATATATATAATACGACCGTGCGTTTGGGTTCTTTCAATCATAACATATCCTGGGTTCGCCTGGTGTTGGCTTTAGTTGAAATGAATGTAGAAATTTGCTAATGGTGTTGGTATTAATATTGTTTTATACCACACATGGATAGAAAGACAGAAGAGATGATAGAGAAAAACGAAGAAATTTATCCTATGTATGATATAAATGAATACAGAATTTGTTTTTACTTTGTATTGTGTTTACTTATTTCCTGTTTCATATATTCATATTTCCTTGTTCATATATATATATATATATATATATATATATATATATATATATATATATATGTGTGTGTGTGTGTGTGTGTGTGTGTGTGTGTGTGTGTGTAAAGAAAAGGGGTGCAACTTATTGTCAGACCGATAGCGAATGAAAACACATTTACGACATCGATAGAGTAGAAAAGAAGTAGAATAAAAGACCGAATTCACAATGTCAATCATGCAAATAATACAAAATCAAAGTATATGGGTACAAAATTAAAACAAAGACCAACGTTTAGTCTGAAGCTGACCATTTTCGTGACTTTATAGTGAAAATACACGACATGTAGTGAACCAGATCTTTGCTATGTATTTGGAGCATAACATAACCATTTGAACAAAGTGTATCGAGCAATGAAATGAAACAATGAGAAAGAAATTCTATTGTTGCGGGCTGCAACCACCATAAAACAAATTACAGCAAATAGAGCTAGCCGTATTTATGGCAGCCGCAAAATGTGGGTGATGCAATGATAAAAGATATCCAGCATCAAAGAAATGTCAGTGTTGATCACTATAGATGCGATTGCATTTGAGGTTCCAAAAACTGATTTTTATATGTCCAAGAATACATATATGAAAGAATCGGCCCCTGGGAGAAACAGTATATACAGGTAAATGGGCAGTGGCCTACACTTTAAGAGTCAAAGAGCAGCAGAGAGGGTGAACAGACCACCCTTTTCGAGCAAAAATAAGGCCTACAGATCATGTTTTCGAGCAAAATATGGCCTATAGACTACGTTTTCAGACAAAAAATAAGGCTTCCAACAAAATCTCATTTAACCAAAAAAAAAAGTATCCATTTTTGCAAAAACGGAGATTTTACGATTTTTTAATCAATTTTGCTCGCAACGATGTGGTCATCCACCCTCTCTGCTGCTATGGGTTAACAAAAAATAATAAATGATTTGATCCAGTCCTTAGGACTTTACAAACAAACTAATCGCTAACACCTCTTCTTGTAAATCAATCAGATTATTTGACTGGTCGGTGAGTTTGAAATTAATTCTCGTTAACGAATTATTATGGCATCGCATGTAGACAGGATTAATTGGGTTTTCAATAATTAGGAATCCTGGAGGAGCTGTTGGTGCAAACGAATAAAGAATATATCCCTGCTGAGCTTGATTTGATTGCTCTAGATTAATCTGATAGCTTCCTTCGATAACATCACATACTAAATTGAGCGCAATCACTGAGGATATATTCACGTTGAACGGAGCGATATGCCTACCACCACCATCTGGATCATTATTATGTTTGAGGAGGACAGTTGAATCTGATTTTTGTAGCGCTTTGATATCGGTTTTAACAATTCTTGCTAATTCATCAGCGTTGTATTTCGGAAACTTGAAATTACGCAGATTGTCTTCTGTGATATTGTAATCGGTTAGGAATCGTTGTTTATTGTCGCTGTTGTCATTAATTATTGTTTGAATAATTAGTTCATAGATATATTCCATGTCGGATATAAGCTGATTTATTATTTCAACGTGTTTTTGCGATCTTGTTTTCCGTAGTTGTTCTAGTTGTGTGTCATATAATTGTTTAATCTCATTAAAATAACCACGGATGTCAGTTAGCGTAAATGAAATAGTAACAGATGAGTCGGTTGTTCTTTTAATGATAAAATCCCATTGCAATGTGTCGTCTCTGTTGGTAAATGTAAATCTATCGGCGATTCTTCCTTTTCTTATATCAGATAAATTATCTCGATAACTGGGATTGATTTCATGATATGATTGTACATCCGTGGTTAAGTCGGTGGTGGATTTTTCCGGTGGTTTTTCAGGCCATCCTAGTACGGTTCTAATAGAACTCTGATAGATATCTACGACGTATCCTTCTGTGCTTATCTCAATTGCGGATGATAGCGTCGGCTCATGAACTGTTATAGCGATTTTCGATTCTGTTCCAGTAATCGATTTTATTCTACGCGCGAATTCATTATTGATTTGTTCGATTTGGTATGATCCGGTTGGTATCGAAACGACGTTCCAGTCTGGGGTTCCGTCGGGTTTATTCTTATTTGCAAACACTAAAGAATTATTGGGTTGTTGACCACCAAATGATTTTGATCTGATATTAGGCCAACTGTGATACACTCGTAGTTTTGCTAGCGCTATCTCCTTCACGGGGACTGGGCTAGGGAAATTCACACTAAACTCGGGTTCCGTTGATGTTATTGATATCATGCTTGTTTGTACTGGGTTCGTGTTCTCCACTACTCGTTGAAGTAATTCCATCGGTGTCGTCATTGTTATTATACTCATGTTGTATTTCTAATTTTGACACCGCGGAATCATAAATACTGACCATCACTGAGAACTCACAATCTGGTATGGTTGAGATTATTGAGATCATTTTGGTTTTTGGGTTTGTTTTTGGGTTCGTGTTTTCTGATTCCATCGGTGTTGTCATTGTTATTATATTCATGTTGTTGCTCTAATTTTGATATCGCTGAATCAAAAATACTGACCATCGCTGAGAATTCACTATCTGATATAATTGTATTATCGAGTGACGACGATATCATCAGGGATAACTGCGAATATGCGGTTGATGCAATATGAAATTGAATTAAGTAATTCTGCAGTTTACTCTGGCTGCATGATGATATCTTTTTTGCTATCCCGGTATATATACCCCCGATTGTAGCCACCGCAGAAATGCAAATTGGAACTACGACCGGGGCAATCATTGTAACCGATGCAAGTATTATTCCGGCGCCAGCGAGAACGCTTGACACCGAGTACATAGTAATATCAATTGCGGTGATTCTTCGTCGGTATTTTTTTATTTTTATTTGATACTCCTCAGTGAGGGTTTTGAGTCTAGTCTGAAATTCTCTGACTTGATCATAGCGACATTGAGTTGATGAAATCATTGTTATTTTAAAAACGCTAGCGTTTTCAATTATTTGTCATCGTTAGCGGGAATTGCTAGTACTTCAGCCGGAAAAATCATGTACAAGTTCTAAACACCAAATTATTTTTGTTCTAATGGTGGAGCTATTAACCGCGACGACATTAAAGTCTAGTTTGCGACCATTAAAAATAAACGTCGCGGTGCCACCAGAGTAGGTTTTACCGTCCGCGATCATATTAAATTGATCTACAGAGATCCACGTTAGCCTGTAGATACCATCGATCCACGTCATCAAGGCGATATCATCGAAACTTGTTCCGCCCAAGGGACCGATAGACAGCGTAGTATAAACGTCTCTTGTCCAATCCATGGTTCCATGCTCGACCGTATACACGATATTTTTAACTTCAGTGTCTAGATGCGGAATCTTTATCCTTTCAAAGTTTTCTTTTAGTTTAAGAAGATCGTCGGAAATATCGAGATAATTTACCCTGATTTTGGTAGGATCTATTGTTTTTCCACTCTCCTCCTTGTTAGAAAAGAATGAAACCAGAAGTTCGTTGATTCTAATCCGTGCTTGGGTTTTAATATGGTTGTCGATGTTACAAAATTTCGTCGTGATATCTTGGAGGCTACTGCCCTCAAAGAACTTATTAACAATATCGCTGGTGTGCTTTTGTTCGTCAATAGCGCTTTTAATTTCAGCGAGAGTCATGCCTGTCAACGATGTGGCTTCAAACACAGGTGTTCTCCCTAGAAATCTATTAACGATGGTATTAAGTGTTGTTTGTCTCACCATAAACATGTTAATATCTTTGAGAGTCATCGTAGATGTAGCCGGGACACCAAAGAAACTATTAGCGATGTAGGCATTGTGAGTGTGTTTGCCGATAAACTCACTGATTTCAGCGAGAGTCATTCCTGCCACAAGCGGGTTTCCAAAGAACCTACCAACAATGTCATTAGTGGGTTTTTGATCTTCTATTAGTTTAGAAATCTCGAGATAATTTGCCTTGATTTCTGAAGCAGTCATCATCCTTCCAGCTTCCTTGTTAGCGAAGAATGAATTCAACAAGTCTTTAATTTCAGCGAGAGTCATGCCAACCACAAGCGGGGTTCCAAAGAATTTATGTACGACATTTTTGCGAAAATTATTATAACCTCGTATAAGATCATTCAGCTCACGTTCGTTGGTAGCAATCGCGTCGGTGATCGTAGACACAAGTGCGCCTGGTTTAAGCTGTCCACCGTTGGAATATAGCGCAATAGAGTTTTCAGCGGCGTCGCGCTGCCGTATCAAAATGTCATTCAATGACACATCACTGGATTTCAATTTACCCTGTTTGTCCTGAAATACAACTATTTCGTTCGGGTCAACATTTACTAAATTTAACGTCTCAGCGATTTCATCTTTAATTAATTTTTTTATATCCTTGACAGAATCAGGGGGTGCAGTGCCATCGGGTTTGGGTTTCAAAGATCTCCCCCAAATATCAATCATGTTATTGTAAAACTCTTTCTCTCTCTAAAATCGTTTTTGACGACTTCGTTGAAAAATCTTCGATTTTCTCCAGCGATTACTAGTGTATTCATTCACGATAACATGTGGTGGTTTTCCGCTTGGGTTACTCAAGGAGTTAGAAATAGCGTTAAGGACATTTAATACTTCGCTGCCACATATTGGTGGGTCAATCATCGTTTGTGTTGGTAGCGTAGAATACCAAGTCTTCATTGGAAGGGTTTTTATATAACGCATAAACTCTTTTGGTGGGGCTAATCCATATGAATCAAAATAGACAATCCCACGTGGATCAATAGCGTATGCAACCCAGTGAGTTCCAGGTCCGGTGCTGTTATCTAAATTAATGATTCCGGTTTCAACGCTGTTTGGTTGATGTGGTAATTGATCTTTCATAAAGACACCTCTGAAGTTTTTAATCGCGAGTTTTTTAGCAGCATCGAGTAAATCAAAATTGGACATCGGAATCAAAGATTCCACAACCATAGGTTCCTGAGTCAAAGACTCTCCAATTAATAAACCGGTCCTAGTCTTAGACCTTTTCCGCTGTACCATGAATACGGGGTTCCTGGTAGTCTTAGACCCTTTCCCTTTTTTTTATATCCTTTCCCAGTTGCCTTCTTTAGTGCCATTCCTGCTGCAGTACCAACGGCTCCTAACGCTGCCGCTTTAGCCACCGCTGGGGCTGCTGCTGCAATCAATGCTGGTATCGCAGCTAACAACGGGAATATACCGCCTGTTTTAATCATATTTTTGATAGCAGCCGCAGAAAGAGTAATCTGAACACCCTTTTTTGCTACTAGTGCATCATTGAAATGTTTCACCTGACGAGTTGTCAGCGATAGTTTATTTGCACCACCAGTCATTTGGTTGGGTTTCAACGTGATTGTGGTTCCACATTTTTTAGCCGATTCTGATTGCAATTTTTTGATTTGACCAGGAGTTAACGCAACACTAATAACACTATATGACATTATACATAATTGATTGATTCTAAATCGTTTACAATTTCAATTACATGTTTTCCACTGGTGCATCTACCACTCTCATTCTTCCACCAACACCTTCAAGTAGCATTGATTTATTACTGAGAATGACAGCAACCGCTCTATAATCAGCAATAGCACCACGAGTCACATTAGCTCTAAAATGTATATCAACAACAGATTGTCTCATCAAATCGAGATGTTCCAGTGAGAAGTAATAGATCGGATACAGATTTTAAAATTCATATTGTGATATTTGCAAACCAGTATCCACATTTTGATCGCGTGCCATAAATGACAACAGACGATGATAAACTCGTGCAATATGATTTTCTGTGTAATTAAGTTGTATATCCTCGGATGGTTCCTGTTGGCCGTTTATTCTCAGTGAGACGTCTTTCACACCTAATTGATCAAATATCATATGACTGAAACGTTGATCGCCAACTCGTGCGTTATCTTGTAACGCAATAAATATATGACGTGGCGCAGAAACGCCTTGTTTTGATGCTAGGTTCCAAGTGAATAACCCGTTGATATTTGATTGTTTAACATCTGTACTCACGGTTAGCCAACTCAACAACGACTTTCCTCCTTGGTCCATAAATGATAGTAATCGTTCTTCTGCGGTGATTGCTGGAGTCAACACTGGCATCCACAATGATATTTTTGTTAAATTGACTTTACCGGCATCAGCATTTGGATTTGCATTGTCTGCTGGAATCCTCCAGATTGCGTCACTATCATCACTCTTTCGTACAAGCGATACTGTATGCTTCGCCCCGTAGATAACTTTTCGGACGTTTCTACAGAATCCAAATATATGATGCAGTGGAATCGCGCATGAAAATGATTTACGCGCTCCTTGCAACATTGAAATACGTGTTGCAGCTCCTAGATTGAAATTAACATCGTTGTTTATAATCATATCTTCGGCATCAATATTAGCGGTGCCAGCATTATTCTTTGGTCGTCTTACAACAAATTGTTTTCCTCCAGCGGTATTTGTAGCATCTTTTGCAAACATCATAGAAGGTCCTGCTGATCTTGTATAATCATCGGAATATCTCGCTAACCCGATTATTGTTGTAGCCACATCAACATCGCGATCTATCGCCTCAATTTCTTTTCCATCAATGAGATATTTTGCACTCTCAAATAACGCCATGATACCATTATTGACAAAACCGACTTGAGTACCAGCTGGATACGGTGCTGGTACAGCAGGAGTATCAGCAGCTGTTACAATTTCTCCTTCTACTTCAATAAACGCTTCACAGGGCAAAAAGTATTTACTGGTATCATGGACTTGAAGATCAATTCTTGCTCGACTATTTGAGTCTATTGCATGATAGGCGTAATATTGATAATCGCGTACAGAATCATCCTTGCCAACTGGGGCGTCTATATCAAACGCTGGATCATGTGACTTTTTGAACATTTTATTCTATTTATCAGAGTCTAAATCGCGATTTTCCATTTTCATCGTCGTAGTTTTTTAAAGCCACTTCCTGCTATCATATTTGCAATATTGCTTTGGTCGGGGGTTAAAATCATCGACGCTAATTTTTCATCTACTGCGTTATTTATAACTCTACTAACACTTGCAGGCATTTCCGCTGTAGACGGTAACGGTTTTGAAAATCCTTTGGATTTCATCCGTGATTTCACTAATGATGTTAATTTATTCTTCGCAGTTGAAAACGCTTTTCCAGCAAGATCTCCAACAGCACCAATACCCTTATCACGAATAACTTCAATTGCTTTCATTCCTAATTGTTTAGCCAACGGCATCACTTTTGGAGCCATTCTCGCAAATAACCATGCAATGGTATTACCTAAACCATCTCCGTAGTATGCTCTATAAACCGGAAACCGTGAATTAACTACGTAGACGGGGGTTGGTTTATCATGATTGTAGTGTATGATCATTATTTGAAATCAGAAACAATTTTTCAATTGTTATTTATCTAATCGAATGACTTCGTCATCAGATTTTTCAATTCAGTCACTATGATACCCACTTTCCACTAACTCGCCAATGAAATCTCGATATGTGCTGATATCCATGATACCACCTTGAAATAATCGTCTACAGATATCAGCTGCTTCATTAATTATTTCCGGTGAGTTATTTCCGGCTCGTTTTCCTCCGATGAGAACTTCTAATCGTGATATATCACTGAGAACACTACCAGGACATACCCCACTTTGGGGTCCACTGGAATCTTGCAATCCGCTTCCGCTATAACCAGTTGCTACATCCATTTTTTCTTCTTCATCCGTGGGTTGTAAATAACCAAGAAGATCATAATCATCATCATCAGGTGGTAGTTGTTGTTTTTTAGGTGAAAAAGATATTTTCTTTGCAGGTTGCTGTCGCTTTTGCGGTTTTTGTTTTTCATATTGTTTATACACTATATCCACCGCATTGATATATTCAATGTATGATGCACTATCTGTCTTAATTTGACTTTTCTTAGTTTTGATTTTGTAGAATATATCAGCCCAATGAGTGAAATTCTTAACATATTTATGATGTTCTGGTTTCAACATTTTTTTTCTGTTTTCATAAGTCATAACAACAAGCGCAGGAATTTCTGGTGGATCAGTCTTATCAATTGCTGCTAACCCTTCCTCGTTAAATCTCACGCGTAAATCATCTACTGTTCTTTTTGATTCCATTTTTTGTACAGTCTGTTTTGTTTGTTCAGTTTTCGCTGCTATTTTTTCAAGTTCACCGATAACAGATTTCCCCGTCTCGGGATCATTCCCCCGTATAGCACGCTCTACCCCGTACGTTGCTGTGGTTACTGGTTTAAACAATTCTTCGGATCCCGCAGCAAAATCAGTTTGTAAACTCTGTCGTTGTTGCAGTTTATTTCTTACAGAGTCGCGAATTGGTACAAATCTCCTGATTGCATCCAGTCGTTCACGAGCCAATCTAGTTGTTAATGCTTCATTGACCATTATTTGAAATCGCAAACAATTTTTCAATTGCAAAACAATTAATACCACACTTTTCCCATCAATGACATGTCGGATGATTTTTAACACGATCATGGAAGCGTTTTAAGGGCGTTATCATCGATGAGGAAAGTGTCCAAATTGTATATAAAATAATAATACTGTCACTTTCCTCATTGTCATTTGATCATCCATTAACGGTCTATTGATTTTTTATTCAGTGTGTGTGAAATATTTTTTATTCACTGATTTTGACATTTTTAATCAAAAAATGCTAAAAAAAAATGAAAATCTCTTTGAGGGTCAGTCACAATCAAATAATGATAAATGGTCGGGCAATCAAAATTGTTCATTTTCTTGAATTAACGCCCGTAGGTTTCTAACTTTAGAATTAACCTCCTTTTTCAATTCGTATTCGTACCCCAATTCTTTTCGTATTCGTTCTACGATGGTATACAACGGAGCGAACACACTTACGTCACTGGAAAATGCGAGAGAGTCCCGAATAGAATTCTGAATTCTCTTGATGAGCGCATACTTCTTTGGTAGCATATACTTGTTAGTGCTAACTCCGTATTCTATATCCTGAAAATCAGACATGATTTGATCAGGATTTAACCCATCTGATAGTTCAATATCCCAACTTTTCAATTTTGAAATCTCGGATAAAATGCTATTCATGTTTTCAGAATTCATTATTCTATAATAATGATATATTTCTAAATGAAAAATATGACGCATTAGACGTAACTAAATTGAACGTTTTGTCCCGTCCTTTTAGAAATAGCCGATCGACAAATCCCCTCTGCAACATATCGTACTGAGGCTCTACAAATATCGAAGTGCCTACCGGCTTCATTCATTTATTGAAATATTTTTTCTTCGTTAGTTATCGTATTCAAAGATTTCACAGGTCTCGCTTTTTTTGAGCATTTTCCAGTCTTTCCTCGTTTGGTATTCTCACTTTGAGTAACAGCCTGCAGATTTGATAAAGAATTGTTTTTCGGATTAGAATCCTTGTGATCAATGACAGAATCATCCTCGATCAATCCATAAAAACATTCAAATACGAAACGATGATTGAGATAAGTTTTCTTTCCCTTAACAGTGAACACCAAATACCCCATACCATTGTCAGCACCAACTGGTTTCTTCAGTCTACAGTGCCTTACAACACCATCACTGGATGCTTCATAATTTGTAATCAAGGGATGGTGTCTGAATTCTTGGTTCATTCGTATACATAATACTATTGTTTGTCTAATTCATTGTTTAGTTCAATAATGAATCTTTCAATGTAGTCTTGAGGGGTTCTTATGATTTTATCCTTGATGTTGTCAGGGTCAAGGACCTTTTCAGGGTCAAAATTTCTGATTGATTGTCCATTTTTTATTCTTTTATCATAATAACGCTTCAATTCCCTGTATCGCTTACCACCGCAATTTAGACACAACTGAGATTTTCCCCTGACCCCAACTCCACATAGAATACAAGGTAACGGACCAAGGCTTCCACGTCGAAAGCTTTGCATATGATACCCACAAAACTCATTTCTGCATGATTTGTTACACGGGGTTACTGATCCAATCATAAGCCACTTGCAGTGATTCATTATATATAAATTCTTCATTTAAATGCTTGTTTTAATTATAGCATGAGGGAATTAAGGAGAACGCCTTCGAAAAATGCTGAATTCAATGCTGATAAGGAGTTTAAAAGATTATTAAAAATTAGTCCTAAATTTAATATCGATAGACCCAAAAAACGTCCAAGAGACGGAAACATGAAAGAGTTTAAGAGATTATTAAAAATTAGTCCTAAATTTAATCTCGATAAACCAAAAAAACGTAACAAAATTAATCTCAAACGTCCAAGAGACGGAAACATGAAAGAGTTTAAGAGATTATTAAAAATTAGTCCTAAATTTAATCTCGATAAACCAAAAAAACGTAACAAAATTAATCTCAAATTTAATCTCGATAAACCAAAAAAACGTCCAAGAGACGGAAACATGAAAGAGTTTAAGAGATTATTAAAAATTAGTCCTAAATTTAATCTCGATAAACCAAAAAAAACGTCCAAGAGATTACCCTGGAAGGATGCTCAATTCAATCTCGATATAGTTTCTAATACACCAAAGAATACAATTCTTGATAAAGCCATGATTAGTAAAATCAGAGACTGTTTTAATGAATTTAAGCGTGATGGAGCATCTTATTGTTGGTCAACATTTCGAATTGATGGTGTTGCTGATGCTACCATGACTGATGAAAAAGCAGCAGTGATAATTTCACGTGTTGGGGAAAAAAAGTATTTTTTCAGAATAAAATTCATTATCGAAGTCGATGGCAAATGGATTATTAGGGATAAATTTGAACCAATCCTCAAGAATAAAAAAGCTGTCATTGTGAGTAGAGATTCCAAACCAGGAATTCTAACCGGCATTGACAAACCATACTACGAAAGATCTTATCCCGTAACAGCAATGGTTTATGGGATATATCCGTTAAATGATAAACCCGATATCGCAAAACTAGCTCCTATGAAATATTCTAGTTCACTGAATTGTGTAGCAGAACGAATAATAGAACACTTCACAAATGCATCCCGAGGAAATAAACTAACTGATCTGCGACGTAGGAAAATAACCGAGTGGGAACTGACAGTGAAACAGCATGGTGCAAAGATTTCTGATATAGCTAAATTAGAAGCATCATTAAAATTCCCAATATCAGTAACAACAATAACCGGAGAAGTATTATACGAACCGAAATATCAATCGCGAGGAGCCCCAATACAGATTATTGATCATAACAAACACGCGTGGACACCTGCGGTAACAGTATTTCCACGAGAACGAACCGTGAAATATATCCCCGAGGAATTTTCCGGGGATGTTTTCTATGAAGAGAGATTATTTGATGCTATTCATGCGTTGTGTAAAGATGATCCTGTGTCAGTGTGGTTACTTAGAAGTGATGAAGATCCCGAAATAGGATTCGATCAATTTGTAAAACCAAATGGTGAATTATATCGCGTTGAAGAATTAGATAATAGAATGAGAAAAATCGCTAGTGATTTTTCACCGGAGAATTCCCATGAAAAACTACTCACGGATAGTTTTACTATTCCATCAGTGGTAGCTCACTTCGCAAGAGAAAAAAACTCATGGCGTCCAACACGAAGTGATTTTCTCGAGGATGTTAAATTGAGTTGCGTCGAATTTGGTCATGGAGGACTGTGGAATACGAAATACTCACGTGATGGAATGATTTCAATTGATATAGCCGCGTGTTATCCCGGAAGTTTTCTCGGGTATGGGGAATGTAGTAACTACTTCAAACGATTTGGACACCCCACACATGAAATGACTCGTGTTGCGATTAATGGGCCATTACCTGATTTTGATTTAACCGGATTCGCTCGTGTGATATCATTTGAATTAGCGTCAGGATTACATCCGTGTAGTTATGTTTGGCTCGGTAGACACCTATCTGAAAAACACTGGATGCCAATAGTGCTATTGAGATATATGATTGATTGTGGTATGCTAATATCGTTGATTGTTTCCGAGGCTATTATATGCTATCGAGCTCAGAAAGAAGTTTGGCTACCACAACCCGATCTAGATCGTATAATCAGCGAACTACGAAAACAGTGTCCAGATTTCAGTGAAGAAGAAATCATAAATTGGTCTAAGAACTTATTTGAAAGTAAAAAAGAACAAGCAAAGGATCTCGGACGAAGAATAATCGGTAAATTTACCCAGGGTGGACGATACGACAATGCAAAATATTCTTCGCGGTTGATCATAGATATCGCTGAATACGATTTTATTGTAGCGGATTTAATGAAACAGGGAAAACTTGTATCCCGTAAGGATGCTTTTCTATCCAATGGTGAGAAATTAGGTACGGTTGTTACCTACTGTGATGGACATAATTCCCAGTATACACATTTGAGAAGTTCAATGCTAGCCTATGCTTCTATTAATCTATTTTCGATGATAAATAGATTTCCTAATACCGCGGTTAGAGTGGCCACTGATTCGATGTATATACACAATAAATACAAATCAGTTGTAGCGGCATTCACAGATCCCGAAGAAAATTGGGGGGGTTGGCGATTTAAAAAGGAGATGCTACATGAGTATTGTGAATCCGCAGACGTTGCCATGGATGATAAATATCTTTGTTGTAACCGTATTGAAATTCAATCAGAATTTTCTAATGCACCACCGGTATCTGATCCAGTATGTAGATACAAGACAATTTATTTAAACGGTTGTGGTGGGTCAGGAAAGACAACTCGTGCAATTGAATTATTTCGTCGGTCAACCATGATTGTGCTAACACCGACTCACAGACTCGCCAGAGAGATGATACAGCGAGGGGTAAATGCCTGTACTTACCATAGTTTCTTTCGATGGAAGGGTGACAAATGGACTCCTGAGCGTATGGGTGATAAATTCATTCCTGAAATCATAATTTGGGATGAAATATGCACAGTGTCATTAGATGTATTACAAACATTTCTCGAGTGGTTGTTAAACAAAAACACAAAAGTCGTCATGTGCGGTGATCACGGCCAACCACCACCATTTGTCGGTGCATCTCCACATGAATGGCTAAGGGGTTTTGTAGACTATTATGAAGAAATTACCACTGATTATAGATCACTTGATGAACGATTACGAGAATTCAAAGCGCTAATTAGATTACAACCGGATAGAATCCAATGCGAAATAGCGCGTGAAGTGATTTCAGAAACTCCAATGAATGATTTCTGGGAAACATGGAGACCAAATGATTTGATAATTGCAAGTAGAAAAATAGTCAGGGACACACTTCAAATGAAGTTATTTGAATTGCATAAAGAAAAATTTGCAACGCTTCCAGTACCCCTTTGTTATAGGCCATCGGATACACGAAATCAGAATATTGAAGTTGATATTCCAGGACAGAGTGAAAAACAAATTCTCGTATTAAATGATATTGTGCTGGTTGATATCAATGTCGTTGAAGATGCATTGCGTGCTAATAAATCCCCGTGGACGCTAGGATACGCAGCAACAATACATTCTTCACAGGGATTGACTATATCGGATACAATTGTTTGGATGGTGGATAATCACATCGAATGGTCGAATTTAGTCTATCTCGCAGTATCCAGAGTGCGAAAAATAAATCAGCTTCGAAGAATTGTTTTCGATGATAATGACACAACAATGGATGATATTGATGTTAAAATTATTGATAAAAAACTCTCCGGTTACAAACAACAGGACAAAAAAAAAACAACGAGAATTTGATATTGATGCTGAATTAATAATTACGCTGAAGAAACAACAGAATAATCACTGCGCGAGTTGCAATTGTATAATGCGTTGGCAGTATTCGGATAAGGATCCTCGCCAATTCACCGTAGACAGAAAAAATAACAATCTCGGTCATGTCAGAAACAATGTGATGTTGACTTGTCTTGAGTGCAATAGACGCAACGGTGCTAGTTAAGACCATGCGGTGGCAATTGAGTATCCTCGGGAATTACCTGTAGTTGTTGTCGAGTAAATCCTCGTTGAGGGGCAGTTGAATCCAGTTTATAGACTGGAGGTCTACCCGTAGATCGTGTTATACTAGATATCTTGTGTGCAGTAACACTCCAAATAGGATCAGTAGCCCTTTTTCTACCACCCTCAAGCTCTCCTGGTTCGTATAAATACCTAACAGTGACATTACTACCAAGAATTGGTTCTTTGAAATCTTTTTGTGGTTTTTCAGGTATTGACTTCTTTTTAATCGCGTTGATAGGTTTCATGTTGATTGTTCTAGTAATCTCGTTATTCAGTGCAGTAATCACAGCTGGTAATCTTTTGACCCATTCACGGGATCGTTTTTCTTGGATGAATTCTTTTGCGTATTGATACCCAAATAACCGCTCAGCAATCGTCCGATTAAATCGTTCTACAATGGCCTGATCGCGATGTAGCGCAGTATGCCCTCGTCGTATGGTGACATTATGATGTTTCATTGTAGATAATACTGCACCCTGAAATTCCTTGCCAGGATCAACCTGCAATAGATTTGGCCAGTGCAGAGGACCTCGTAGATAAATCCTCTCAAATGCAGAAGCGACTTCAGTGGCTGATTTTGTTTTTAACGGTTCTGCTTCTTTGTATCGACTTGCAATATCAACTACGGTTAAAGCGTATTTGTAACCACGATCATGTGGCAGAAATAATATATCAGCCTGATGAACTTCATTAGGAGCGGTCACATCAAAATGCGAGAATTGAATTTGTTTAGGCGGTGGTAGATAAATTTGCCATAGTGCCTGTTTGGATAACCAATTAGCCGCAGTGGTTTTTTTCACTTTTGCAGCGCTAGCGAGTTTATGGACTGCTGATTTACCCCTCCAGTATCCTCTTGGGGAATAATAAATTGATTCCATATTATTAATTACCGGCACCTAACATCAATTTACTTTTCATAGCCGATTTTATCAAAAAGGAAGCCAATTTTTCTTTGAAGGATTTATCAGGAATAGCATTTAACGCATGAATTAATTTCACATCCGCGAGATGCCTGTGTTGCAGATTGCTGCTTTTATAAGCAACATCATGAAGGTGACAGGCCTTATCAATGGCGTTTATTGGTTCTTCACCGGGTCGGGACTGATTTTGATCATTGAGTCTGATATCAAGTCTGGTTCCCGGTCCACAGTAGCTATATCCTGGAAGGTGCTTTTCTCCGGGGTACTTTGCCCATGGGGTTCCAGGGAGCTTTGCCAATTTGGCTGCGATATCACCTCCTCGTTTTTTTTAAAAACATCTCCGGATTGTAAAATCTTTGATTTTGTAGAAACAAATCTGAACTTCTTAATACCACATGTTGCACATCTACCAGTAAGTGCTGATCTGTTATTTTTAGTTGTAACAGTCGTCACATCATTTGTGCTAGTACGCGTTTTACACTTCATACAATATAGATCCATAATTTATGTATAGAGATATGGATATAATTGATTTTTCAGCGACTAAAACAAGAGAACCAGTTAAGCATCATGCAGCGCTACCAAACTCTATCCGGATGATTATAATCGGGCCATCTGGATCCGGTAAAACGCAATTGTTGCTCAATTTAATAATGAGATGGATGACGTGGGATAAGTTGTATTTAGTTGCCCCTAGCGTAGATGATCAACGATGTTATGAAGTGTTAAAGGATTTTAACGAGAATGCATCACAAATTAAGGGTGAGAACGCCATTGAATTTATAACCGATATCGATGAAGCACCGAGTATTGATGATATTGATGGAGATATTAACAATTTAGTCGTATACGACGATATAATGTTGGATAAACAAAAAAATCCTGCTAGGATCTTTTCCAGAGGCAGGCATAAAAACACTGACGTGATATATGTCACTCAACGCTACACTCAGGTTCCAAAAGTCATCAGAGATAACTGCAATATTCTTGCTGTATTCAACGGAGTTGATACTCATACTCTTAGAAATATTTGGCAGACATGGTGCTCTGATATGGACTTCAATCAATTTCGAGATTTCTTTAGTCATGCTCAGTCGACTCCGCACGGATTCGCAACAATAAATCTACATGATCCTCGGACACGATATCGTATCGGACTTGATCAAATATTCGGTTAAAATCATTTATTATTTTTTGTTAACCCATAGCAGCAGAGAGGGTGGATGACCAAAATTGATTAAAAAATCGTAAAATCTCCGTTTTTGCAAAAATGGATACTTTTTTTTTGGTTAAATGAGATTTTGTTGGAAGCCTTATTTTTTGTCTGAAAACGTAGTCTATAGGCCATATTTTGCTCGAAAACATGATCTGTAGGCCTTATTTTTGCTCGAAAAGGGTGGTCTGTTCACCCTCTCTGCTGCTCAAAGTAAGTTCTTCCCCAAAGATAGAGTCCAAGGTTATCTTATCTTACGCATGACAGCATGTTACCCATTACAGCCAATTTATCTTCAGCGGGAAATTCTGTAGGGCCGAGGTAGTAGAGCACCATCATACAACCCGATAGTTAGGATTGTAGCCTTCGTGAGCTTTTTAGTACCCGCATAAGCTCCTGACGGTTTAAAAACCAGTTAAACACAGATTAGTTCTGGTAGAGTATATGCCACTCCAGCAAATCGCGGTCGATGCACAGGGATTAAGGTCTGCAAAGACCAAGAAATTTGAAAGAGACAAAGGAGCACACACAGGAGAATGGTGAACTAAGGAAAGATTTTTTTAAATGTCGCAGGGATGAGATTCTTGTGCCTAACCTTAAGGATGTCTTAAAAGCATCTGATTTCCAGCGGCCTAATGCCCTTATTTGGTTGTCATTTAAACATTTTCTGGCACCTCAGAAGCAGACGAAATTCTGACAATATGAGACTTAGTGTGGTTAGAGTTAAAGCCACAAAAGCAAAGCACTCTTCTAAGTTCTGTACTAAATTATATTTTATCGTCTTCCTTGCTTTTAGTTTTTTGGTCATTGCAGCTCAAGGTGACTCATTTTGGTGGTTCCACTTTTTAATGCTTTCCTAGTAGACTTTTCATTAACATAACTGTCATCATCGTCCATTTAGGTATTTTTTTTACTTCATTGCTAGTTTGAATAACATCGTCCCGTGAATACAAGAGCAACTATCTTTTATCTTTATACCAGACACCATCATCATAGTCATCGTCGTTTGATTAGATGCGATTGTTTTTACTAGAGTCGATTTATGTATTTTGTTCTTTAGTTTTTGTCGTCGCTCTTCCTCTTTTTCGACTTGTTCTTCAAGTAATGTTATTATTATTATTATTATTATTATTATTATTATTATTATTATTATTATATGCGCAAATTGGAAGACTCCAAGAGTAGACACATGAAATAGAATACTACACATAGTACATTCTAGGACTCTGTAAAGTGAGATTGAAAGCCCTAGGAGAACACCAAACTGATGATGGGCATATATTATGCTATAGTAGAGAGTTGGACAAGTCCATAAATGGCTTAGGCTTCCTTGTACACAAAACCATCAAGGGAGCTGTGCTTGAATGTCGCCCATATCTAGCAGAATGATTTCAATTCCTCTGAAGGCACCTCCCTTTAACATCACAATTATCCAAGTCCATGCTAGAACTAATGATCATGATGATGAAAAAATAGAGAATTTTTACAACAAACTCCAGGGTATTATAAACATGGTAAGTAAACAAGACATCCTCATCGTCCAAGGAGACTGTAATGCCAACGTTGGCAAAGATACTCTAAAAGACTGAGATGATCATTGTGGACCTTCCTGCAATGAGCTTACCAATGAAAGAGGGAGACTGGTGCTCGAGTTCGCAAGCTACAACAACTTGGTACTAGCCAACACCCTGGGTCAACATAAAGCTTCACGATGCTGGACATAGCACGCACCAAATGAAACTCATAATAACCAGATTGACTACATACTGGTTCAAATCCGGTACCGATCTGGTATCAATAGAGCAAATCCAAGGACGTTCCCAGGTGCTGATGTTGGGAGTGATCACAACCTCGTCATTATGAACGTCCGAGTGAGGCTGAAGAAAATTAACAAGCCAAAGAAAATCAGGATCAAATGCAACCTTAAACACTTGAAGAACCCTAACATCTGCAAGTCATTCCAAGCCACAATTGGAGGAACATTTGCTCCACTCCATGTGAAAGAAAGATAATAATGTTAAAGTGATGACAGACTCTTTCGACACTGTCATGACAACATCTGCCAAGGACATCATTGGCCTGTATCGCCCAAAGAAAACACCCTGGGTTACAGAAGATATTCTGAATCTGTGTGATGCCCGAGGGATACCTTAAAAACACTAGACACACAGCAGGGACAATGGAGTACCGAGAAATAAATAAGAATATCAGGAAAAGAAACTTGCAGAAAGCAAAAGAAGATCGGATTGGACAATGGTGTACAGAAATAGAAAACAGTCTGATAAAGAATAACAACAACAGTCATTTCCAATTGTGAAAGACCTCACCAGACAGAAGCAGCCATGAGTCAATGAGATTCAAGACGAAAATGGAAAATGCCTTACAGAAGCAAGTGACATTGCAGAAAGATAGACTAAGTATTGTAAATAACTCTACAACCATCCATCCACAGGAGACCCAGAGGTACTTGAGGTTCCAAACGTCACAAATGATGATGATATCCCCGTTATCAAAATACAGGTGGAGTCGGCAATAAGAGCACTGAAGAATCTGAAGGCAGCTGGAGTAGATAACATCTCAGCTGAACATATCAAAAATGGTGGGGAATCAGTGATCGAATTACTAACAAACATTTGCACCAAGATCTGGCAGACAGGCGAATGGCCAACACAGTGGACCCAGTCACGGATTAAAACACTACCACAAAAGGCAATCTCCAGCTGTGCCAAAATTACAGAACTACCAGTTTTATCAGCTTTACTAGTAAAGTGATGCTGAAGATTATCTTGAACAGACTAAACCTAAAAACAGAAGAAATAATTGATGAAACACAGGCAGGATTCTGGACTGGAAGAATAAAAACAGAACAAATATTCAATCTTGGGGTTCTGTGTGAAATGTACTCGCAACATCAACAAGACATTTATCATGTGTTCATAGATTTCAAAAAGTCTTTTGACACAGTGTGTCATGGGGCATTGTTGGAACGAAACAATGAAGAAGTACAATATGGATCAAAGGTTGATCAAAATTATCAAACAGGTGTACGCCAAGGCTACCAGTGCAGTAATTGCTCAAGGTTCTGTGGGGGACAGGTTCAAGACAACAGTTGGAGTACGTCAAAGCTGTCTCCTATCACTCACGCTTTTCACCTACTTAGAGCGTATCATGAGCGAAGACCTGGAAAACCACTGTGAGACAGTCATCATTCAAGGGGGTAAAATCACCAACATCCACCCTGAGAACATAATTTGATGGGCTGACATGCAGTGAAGAACCTTAGTGAAGAACCTGGATGAAACATCTTCCAGATTTAACATGGAGATATGCACCGAGAAGACAAAGCTGATGACAAATAGTGGCTAACAAGTCTCAACCAAGATTCAAGTCAAAGAACATGAACTGAAAACAGTGGGCCAGATGGTTGGATCAAGAGCAGAAATTATCTTACGAGCAGGACAAACAATGACAGCTAAGTCAATGCTAAGACCATACTGCAGTGACAAAAATATATGTCTGAAAACTAAACTCAGACTATTGAGAGCACTAGTCATCTCTGTCGTTTTGTATTCATGTAAGGCCTGGACCCTGACAGTAGAATCCTTGGCATCTCCTACGTGTACCACATCACAAGTGAAGAAGTGCGTAACACCATCAGGCACAAGGTAGGCCTATACGAGGACCTCCTCAACAAGAAAAAGCTGAAATGGTATGGCCATGCCACAAGAGCCAACGGTCTACCCACAACAGTACTGCATGACAGCGTCCAGGGTGACAGAAGGAGAGGTAGACAGAGTAAATGTGGACTGAAAATATCACAGAATGGACCAGCAAAACGTTTTGCGGAGACATAGGCATTGGCACATGATCGAGACAAGTGGAGGGAACTTGTCAGATGTTCAGCAGCACATGCCTCAACGACTACACTAGCTCAAGAGACTCATGATGATGATGATGATGATGATTCTTTTTATTATTATTATTATTATTATTATTATTATTATTATTATTATTTGCTGGTTCGTGTCCATGCCGGCGTACTGTCTACATGGAGAAAGTTATTCATGGCCATACCGAAAATTACGACCCACACAGATGCATTTCCAGACTTGTTCGATGCTGTTATTTATATTAAAAGTGCCAGTGAGTGTAAGATAAACAAATTCAGTTTCTATTTTCTAAAGTATTCGTTTCTTTTATTGATATTGTTTCTTACTGCTTAAATGAATTATCTTTATAAAGTAACCATACAATAAAGTGGAACTGTTTCAAGTAACAACATATTGCCTCTCTTCGATTATTTTTTATATTGTACCCGTATATTGCATTTGAATTTATTTTACGCATCATGTTTGTTCTACAAAGGTCTTTTTCAGTTCCTCAACGTCTAAATTATTTGCATACTTACATTTAACATGTCATATTACCATCACCAGCAGCACCACTCACATTACAGTTACTCATCTCACATGGTCAGTGTTTTAAAATATATTCTAGTCTAATATGTATTTTGTAGCACGTATATTAGTGAGCTACATTTTAATTATTTGCTGATAAAATATAAACGTAAATATAAACATCTCTGTCAGCATGGTCTATCAATATATCTGATGTGTCTTTAGTGCATTTAGATGAGGTGTACACATAAGTATCTACTCACGTTTCCGGTCAATATAGCGTATAAATTTTAAATTTCAGTGTGTACATTGTCAGACTATATGTCGTTACACGCTTGTGTGCTGATCGTCAGTATCTGGTTACGAATAAAACAAGTATTTGGTGTTTGATAATGTAGCTAGTAGAGATTATAATTTGATCAGTCCTAAACGTTCTAGTCTGTGTGCAAAAGAATATTGTTCCAATAGCGAAGGGTACTGATGTGCCAATAGTCTTAAATATGCTGATGTACTAAGAATTGTGATGTATCAAAATGATTTAAACTAAAATTTTCTTGAATAAATTTACAATTAATCCCATCCAGTCACATTATTCTGACTCCAGGCCGACCAGTCCTAACACTAACCGCTTAACGCTTAGCGCCTAAGGAGGCAGTTGTTAATACCATAGTTTAGGTCTCTTGTATGACTCGACCGGGATTCAAACCATCAACTTCCCGCATATGTTGCAAACGCTCTATCCACTAGACCACCTGAGCGGTATCAGATGCTTCCTTGTATATTACTGAACTCATGGAGTACAAATGTCGTTTCTAGTTTGTGCCTTAAATCATCGTATTTTACCAAGCTTGCTTCTCATTACGTGTATGAAGAGCGTTTTAAAACCAAACAAAAATGAACAAGAGGAGCTGTTGAAGATATCCAAATCACGATTTTTCTCTTTCGTTTTCCGTATTTTGTTCATGGTATGCCGTGTAAGTGAGCTTAACTGAGTATAATTTGTCCCTAGGCATATTTCTATTTCCTAGTATAAATATCTATGTGGTTAGCTAACAAACAGTCGTAAATATTTTGACAGTGGTAAACTTAATTATGTAGGCGTGCCCATTATGTTTCAGCATATCTTTATCATTATTCGTGACAATATGAAGAATGAATTATTTACATTCATTTGCATTTTAAATAAATTTGTGCGTCAGAGCACAATGATTGGTATTCACGTCTGTTTGACTACTCTTACCTCGAATTTATTTTGTAAGATTTTTTAAAAAGGCTACTTTGTGATGTTGAATCAAAAGAAAGATAATAATCTAATATCTCCTATTTGACAATGTTTTAACTTTTCAATCACATACGCAAACAATATAGAGAACGCTAAATTGAAAGTACGGAAAATCCTATTCTGGCTTTTCCGCCTTTGAATCATTAGTTTTCTTGAATTGTACTGGGGAATTTAACTGACGCGAAACATCATCTCTTCAAGCATGGAGAGTATATAGTCTATCAGTCTGTCTGATGCGTATTACATGAATTCCGAACAGGGCAAATGCGTTCATTATTAATATTGGGAACAAATTTAAAGTAGCAAGGCGAACATTGTGTGCCATATATCTTCTCGTTGTTGTTTGATGAGCATCAATATGTGGGACACGAATGTAGGATTCCAGCTAGTAATTGATGTTTGATGATGCGGATTTTGCAGATTATAATTTGATTGAACTTCTGTTAAATATTATGATTCAAGTGAAAAGTTCTTTTTGTTCTTTCAGATGCGACGGTGACAGAAAAGTTAATGCAAATGGGGATTTTGATGTTTGGAAATAAATCACTTGTAAAATAGATTAAATCTGTCATTCTGTTTAAAGTTTAAAAAACAAATTATAGCCAGGTCTGAAAGAAAAGAAATTGGGCGATTAAATGGATTTGTAAGAAGATTTGAACTGAATTCGAGAACAGGCCCGTCCTAGGGCAAAGGCGACCGAGGGAACCGCCCTGGGCCCAGCGCTTCTCCGCAATGCAATTTTATTTTGCTTTTTGGCCTGCGCTCATCACTTGCTGATTTGGGCCCTGCATGCTGCCTTGGTCCCCTCACATCCTGGGCTGGGCCTCTTCTAGTGTATCATATTTTGACTAACTAAATTGGACATAATTATATTGTATGCTAAAGGAGTAGACTTTCTAAGTAGGCAACGAAATTTTGTGTACAAATATATTTTTAAGAAAGCCACATTTGTGTCACATATCACAAAATGTGAACTACATATAATTATGAAAATGGAAAATTAGATTAACTTCTCTGGAAACTAAATAACCACACTATCCTTGCTAGCGATTCCTTGAAATCAATTTCTGATCTCGTAATTACCACTTAGGATCATATAATTATCAATTTCGAACCTGTAATCACGAGATATCCAACTCGTAATTACAAGATAGTAAGTCTTAGTTACGAGACAGAAATGTCGCGTGTGCGTTTGCGTGAGAACTTTAACCATCTTGCACCACCACGAGAGAAGCAATGTCTTTTTGAACTGTCTTGGGTCTGAAGGTGGGCCCGATGGTCCGTTCAGCTGCTTATATTTCTGGTCTTAAAATGGTAAAGAATAAAATATGTGGTAGAGGTTTTAAGCAATATATTCGACCCGACCCACTCACGTATCAACCACTTTTATGAGATTGTCAGAGGTCTGTTTGAACAATGTCTTCAAACAGATAGATGTCAGCTTGATTAAATGTATATTTATAAATTGAAGCATAATCCCATTTCAGCATAGGTCATCACAAGGCGCTTTTCTTTCTTGGATGAGAGAGAGAGAGAGAGAGCCTTTTGTGAATAAAAAACGGAAAGATTAGTAAAACTTGTATATTAACTTAGAAAAGTGACAAACATAAGAACGAGAGAATAATACAAAAAATAGTGAGAAAGAGTTAATTCAGGTTTAGTACAAGTGGGAGAATTTTAAAACATTAAATATAAATGTGCAGGTAATTTAAAGAGAGTTAATAAATGTCTTGTCTGAGGTTTCTAAGGTATATGGGTGTTGATAAATGTGTAAAGATTAAGAATAGTTATGAGCAGGACGACGATTATATTAAGGTAATAGTGATGATTATTTTGGGTTTACCGCTATTTTAGGCTATAATTATATGGCAGCCAGTGTATCTAATGGAGGAAAGACCAGGAAAAAACATGGAAGACATTGGCGAGACATAAATATCATAGTTTTGTACCATTAAGGTATACAATACCATCTCTCCGATGCTTCAGTGGTGTATGTATAAGAACGAATTTACCTTACCATAGCCCAGTATTTCTAATGCGCTATGAACCATTCCATAAATTGCCACTCTCTTGTTGCCGCGGATACGAAATGTCAAAGTCATTACCAGGGTCCACTCCTGAACCATGCCACCCACGACCATAAAGCGGTATATAGTGGCGTGCTCTCGGCTCCAAAGATAACATAACGACCGTGCACAGTTGCCATATTGGCATTACCTCTACTGTTACCAAGAGGGAGCATAGAACCTGTCGCCATTGGAAAATTAACCAGTGAAAATTAAAAGGAAAGTAATGTTTATTGGCAATACAGCTGCATCGACATGTGCGTTAACTTTGCAGTCGTCTCTTGAGAATCGGCAGGACTGCAACAGCAGCTACTTGGTTTGCATTTATATCAATGGGTTTTTACATCAAGAACCATTAACCTAGCCAGCGATGGCTGCCTCTGCGCTCAGTACAGGAGACCCCAAGTTTAAAATCCTATTTTTACCTTTCAATAGATCCTTAGGCAGGTCTCCACCGGCAAAGACGTGGACGCCGTTCCAACATTGAAGGAAACAGGCTCGAAGTAGAAATATTTTCGATCAAGGATACTTTCTTTCCACCTCAGGCACAATCGAGGAAAGCACTAGGTATACTCAGTTGTGCTTTGAGTCTATGCAGCCTACTTTTAAATCCTAGATTCCATCATGGTGATGACTGCACCAGCGGTATCTAGTGTAAGACACTTTTCAGTTTCAATTGAAGTTATTTGTAAGAGTGTATTGCGGCATATATCCACCATGTTACCATCAATGTCGAACTGCTCGAGATTCATATAAACGATCTTTGTGTATGGGGCTTGGAGCCAGGTGCATACCAACGTCAAAGGGGTACTCGGTATAACCAAACAAATTAGAAGTTACCCACCCACCCCTATTTGGCTTTTCACTCAGTGATTCTGATCAATTAAAGAAACTAGACATATAAACCGTGGCGTCAAATTGCTCACAAATTATCTTTAATCCCATCAACCGTTGGCCACGAAGCTCTGGTGCTTCACTACGAGACAACCAGAATCTTCCTCTGAGCCAAGATCATCACTGGCATCAGTAGACAAGTATTACAAAACACACTGCATCAAAGATACAACACTGCATCAAAGATATCAGCTCTACAAACAAAATCCCACCTCAAAACTCACACCTCTAAATTTAGAACCCTTGTCGCACTTCCAAAGTCAAAATTCATTTAATTCATCTGTTCAATTTAAAAATTGACTAACTTGAAATATGACTAAAATGTATATAGTAACATGGCCTTACATGACATAGATCTAACTATCAGTAAAGTTTAGAATAAATATTTGAATATCCAATATATATTATATGGATAGCGAACAGAGAATGCACTCTTAATTTGTATCTACTTTATAAATGAATATTGCTTCCCTAAATTGGATAACTTAATTATATTGTGACGTTACTGTCTAAATCGATTACATCAGCAAGTTGTCTATGGTGCAGTCCGCGTCCAGAGAGCTTAAGCATTTTCATTTTCTCATTGACAGCGCTTAGTTTGTGCACCATCAGGTGAACCGAACTTACTATTTTTTTAATGTGTATGTCTGAAGGATTTGAAGTTTTAAAGTAGCTTTAAATTTTTTTCGGTCAGTGTAACAATTTATAGTGATGTCTAGCACTGGAGCATCATGCCGCAGACATGTAGCATGATGTCCCAGCCAGTCACACTGTCTAGACATCTGGCTGAACAGTTATTACACTAACCTCTTAATGCTGAGCAGCAAGCGAGGCAGCTATTAGTACAATTTTTATAAGTTTTGAGTCTGGACAAATAGGTCAATCTATTAATATTTGCTCTACCGCCGCCAGCTACTTGAGCCGGATAGGTATGCAATATAGATAATATATTGAAGTTATAGCCGCCACTAGTGCAAGTCAGCCAACCTCGCCCAATCGTAAAGTGATGGGGCAGCGCGTGACTATTGACCATAAGGGCAAAAACGTCCGTCGATGCGTCTGCCATTTCAATCTCGTAATATTTGAATATGTTTCTCTTAGGTTACTAGCTGTCCTTTCAGTAAGCGGCTTCGACTGCACAGTATAAATGGGAACTTCGCCACCAGGTCAAATACTAGCCACGGCATCTTAGCCAAATACTGTGTCTTCAGCGGCACATCAACATCACTCCATAGAATATTTTGCATGTAGTTAACACAGTACTGATATATGAAAAGTTAGTTCTTGTTCTCAAGAGGATAATTATGTTCACGAGATGTTAACAAACCTGATATGGGCCTTCTTTGGGGATATATAAAACCAATTGTAACGGATTAATCATAACCGTATCATCTCAAATCAAGATATCTTCCCTTTCATTTACCAATATTTCACTTAAGCTTTATGTTTGATCGGGGTTAGTCTCCTTTGGAAGTATATATTTATCTTTTAACCTTCTTGGCGCGTTTACGGTCTATGATGGCATATAAACATCACCCGTAAGATAGCCCTCCGGGAAAATAGAAAATGAATTACTTATGCAAGTTTCCATGAAAACATTTATCATTGACATCATGGTAAAGAGGAGTATGAATACAATCATTGAGTTCTCATTACTCACCTCCTCTAATCATCATCAGTTCATTTGATATGAACGAACGGAAGTTTCATTAAGATGTCGCAGTACGGTAACAAGCTCAACGACAACCTCCAATCCGAAATCAGCCGTTGGTATGGTAGTTGTTTCCGATAACTCTAATAGCATAAACCATATGTTGCCCTTCCTGAAAACCCTGATTGTACAGGAAAGTATTCGATGAAAGCAATGTTAAAGTAGTGGCAATATTTTGGACGAGCTTAACCTAAATAAGTGATCCGGTACAAGCTGGATTGAATATCGCTTGCATTGATGTCATAACGAAAGCAGTGCGAGCAGAAAACAAAATCTTAAAATACTGTTATTTGTTATGACCAAACGACCTTTTCTTTTCTCGACCAAGTTTAGTACCTGACTATCATGCTAAAAGTGCATGGCGATCGATACATTTCGTGTGAAAGGCTTGGATGATATTTAAAGGGCTGAGCATTTAACAATCAAAACTTAATAGACGTCGATTTAACTATTTTAGTTATAAAGTGCACTAAAAATTAATATTTATTATAATTGTAATAAATGCACCACCTTAATATACACTTTAACTTAGAACAAGAACAAACGAATACCATTGATGATGTTAAATTTTAATCTGATTTTATGAAACATTTAAATGTTCAAATTATCTATAACGATATTAAAATTGTCCCAAACATTACGTTTGATAGAACGAATACCTGCCAAAAACATTCTAAAACAATTGATTTATTCGTGATATTTCAATACTTCTTGTATGAAAGTGTATCATTCCGTGGCATCCGTCCGTCTACGTGAGACGATGGCGTAGCTCCAAAGTCAGCTGTTCCTTCTAAAGTGTATCATACAAACATACAAAAAAGTATATTAACTATTGTACTATTTCACCTCATTGATGAATTAATGTTTGCTTATATGTATGCCTGCCTGTCCAATGGTCATATCGCACATTTCAAAGTAACGACATTTTCAGAACATGAATATAACAAGCTAAAGTTTAATTTCGAATGCAAATGACGTAGTCTCGAAATACTTGTATGGGCAGTGAACCAGAGCATAATTGCAACTTCCTTGTTTGAAGTGAACGAACTCTCGCTTGTGTACGACATAAATCATACGATCAACATCCTTCATTTGGATATCTCAAGGCAAGAAATTAATGTAAAATAGAACAAAACAAAAAAGGTAACACGCAACAAATTATTTGTAACAAAATGTTTTCTTTGGAGAAAAATTAGATTTTTTAACAAAAATCACGTTTTACGCACCACCTTAGTCTCATACGTAATTTTAGGTACTTATTACAGTAGACGTAAACCTTAAACCTAAATTGACGATAATAATTGTCCCCATTTAGCTGTAATACTGTGATGTGTAACTCGCATGAGTTTATCCAGAAAGCCCGTTTTAAAGGGAATAAATAAATGATCACCTTTTGGTTTGAACTAGGAAATATAAATAAATAAATAGATGGCGAGAAAAGATTGGTTTGAAATAGGAAATATAAATAAATAAATAAATAAATAAATAAATAAAGGGCGAGAAAAGATCGAGGCGGGTGAAGTACACATAAAATAAAAAATTGTACTGATCCTGTCTCGATCGAAGTGTAGACCTATTACATTAGTATGGAAGATTACAAAACATGGAACACTATGAGGCAAACATTAAAACAATACTATAAAACTTTATTTAATACACCATGTATTTGTACAAAAATTTGAAATTCATAATTAAATTTTAAAAAAAAACACTTATAATAAATTAAATAAAGACCGTTTAGGGGTCTCTATGTAATTTAAGAAAACGGAAATTTGGTCAAAATAGGCTATCCTTACAAGACATTGTATATATTATTGTATACATATAACATCACACAAATAGCACAACACAAATAGCACTCACAGGATACAGGAAACCCCAAGTCAGAGTTAACTTTAAGAACGGAGAGGACAGGAGACCATGATGAGACTTTTAGCTCGGGTAGTCTTGTCATAGAAAACACTAAGGACCAAAATATCTTCCTATTTTTCATATAATCCCGATCGGACAAAATTAAGGTTAGGGTAAAGTAAATGAATTTTTTCTTAAAAATTACACAAACTACACATCAGGGGGTACACATCAACACATAAACACTTTTTTTAGTTTTTTGAAATAGGAGGAGGGGACATCTGTCTGGTGTTCCCCACCCCCCACCAATTTTTTTTAAAAACAAAATGTGTATATATTTAAAAAATTGGGATGTGACATTCATTGAGTATTGTCTAAATGTACGGAATAATAATCCATTCATCTATATATAGTCTATGCAAATAATGTTGATCAGAAATGGTGAGATTTTCATCACGCTGTTTTGTCTGTCCATTAAGTACAGCTGGTGACGGGATTTCGTAATATACACCTCCAGGGCTAGTCGTCAACCTTAACGCATCCCCAATAAGAGATAATAAAGATGTCACGCCTTATTAAAGGATATGGCAAGAGTACAAACATCTGAGACTTTGAATTACTCACCTGATCCACCACGTGAAAAATACCTGGAAAAGGGTCTTGTTATTTTCCATATTGTTACACACGTTTTATATAGCCAGACACGCTTACAAATGTCTTAAAGCAAGGTCACACCTACAACGGTGTTTCCAAAATAACTTTAAAACTAATATTTACTTTAAATGTTTCACAGCACTATTTTAGAATAGTTAAATGAAATGGAAGTTTTCTTTATATTCACTCATTTTCTCGCTTATAAATGAATTTCACTAAACAGCATTAATGATCGTATGTAACATAAATATCTTATTTTTTATTTATTTATTCAATGTGAACAATAGCATATCAAACACGATTATCGTCGGTCTCTTCTAAAGGGTCTCTCCACAGATGAATCCATCGCCCAACATACATTTATAATCTATTTCCCGAAAGCCAACAACATTATGTCCTCCCTCTAAAACAAAATAAGGTACAAATATTTGATATGATTGTAAAAGACTGTTAAATTCTTCAACAGACAGAGGTTGCATACATGAAAAACAGACAAAAAGTGAAAGAAATGTTGTGTGTGTGTGTGTGTGTGTGTGTGTGTGTGCGTGTGTGTATTATGATTTTTAACGTAGCTTTAATAATTTTTCCGTCATATTGCTACCATGACTGCAGTGTGGCAGTTTATATCAAACATTGCCGTCGACATAGGGCATGATATCTCACCTAGTCACGTTATCCTGACAGCAGGCCGACCAGTTCTAACACAAACCTCCCAATGCCGAGCGCATAACGAGGCAGATTTTAATACCATTTTTTATAAGCAATTGGTATGAATTGGCCAGGGTTCGATCCTGCGACCTTCCGCATCCGAGGTAGACACTCTAACGACTAGGCCTTCCGGTGCGGTCGAAAGAAATGTTAAAGAAACACATCATTACAATTAATAACACACATCCATCAATATGATTACAATCTCAACGATATAGCATTTAAATTGACAACAGATTTAGGTCAGGGTCTATTTTACGGAGAGAAAGGAGCAAACACTATATCGCAATACATTTAGTGGTCGATTTACAATAATACGAAAATATCTAATACACGGAACGTTATCTGGAGATTACGTAAATGCAGTGCGATATAGCACACACAAACCCCTTTTCCCACTTGTAAGGGAATCGTTAATGATAAAATACGTTGAAGTATAAATGTAAGAACACCACATCGCCTTTTATCTTACATAGAAGCATACAACTATTACAGATAAAGGGGGACAATTAGCGTTGTGAGCTACAGTTGAACGTTTACTTCTCTTACTATTAAAAGTAGTATATCTCAAACGAATGTGACTTTTGGAGTGGATGAAACGTATTGTCATATATGTCTTACATTTTATTAAAAGTAAGTTAGAATTTGTTATTATAATTGTCATGCCTTGTTGATATCTAAACTGAGTATTTATAGACATATGATTGATATAGAAAACAAACTCGATCTTTGTTCACTCCCTAAAAATACAGAAAAATGTAATTCCGCTTTAGCTGAATGCCCATAGAAATATCTTTGAGACAGTAGCCATTTTTTATTGGAAGCCATTCGTTAGTTCGTTACTTTGCAGCCACGGGAAATGTCGTAGATGGATAGACATGAATAGACATATAACCAATCATGTATTCATTTATCCGTTAAAATATTACACGGGTTTAATGCATTTATTGTTTTAGGCTTTTCTTTGGCATGCGTTCATATAGGAAATATTGGAATGAATGAAGACTTAAGTTATTGTCAACTATTTTGACAGGGTTGCTTTTTATCTACTGTACTTCTTGGTACTATTGCAGCATCAAACTTACAGTTACATTTTAATGCACATTGCAATTCAAGGGAACTCAAACGTTCCAATCTAAGTCACCAAGTATCAATTAGTTTTCAAATCTGACAAGGAGATAACAAAATGTGCAAAATTTTAAGACTGAATAAAGCTTTAAGTTCCTCACGAATTAAATAGATATATTACAGAATTTAGTGATGGTAATTACTCAATGAGCATAATGTTGTTGCTTTTTTTTCTTCAATAAAGAGAACAGCAATAAAGCGCAAAAACAAATCCAGGATAGTCTTAGTCTGGGTAACATAACAATGTATCACTTTCATTATGAATACGGATCTGGTTGAATTACACGACAGGCTTACATACCAAATTGATGAAATAACAACCTATAGCTTTATATAAAATACGTCACGTGATATATTCAATTAGTCCTGAAAATAATTCAAGCCACTTCCTCGACATATATACCGTCACCATAATATATGTTAAACTTAAATGTTGCTTGCGGGGTCTATTTGTATAAATAGTAGTTGGCCATGTGCTCATTGATAACCCAGCTCGAATGTTACAGTAAATAGAAAGCAAAGATGACGAACGCATACATTTTTATCTTCTTCCTTGTTTTCAGTTTGATGATTTTCCACTTATCTGCAGCTCAAGGCCTTTAAGAATGTATTGGTGCCATTCCTCAGTGCTATCGTAGTCGTTCTTTTATTATATTATTGTCATCGTCGCTCATTCACGTTTAGTTTTATTGCCAGTTTTATCAATATCGTTGCTGTCAGTAAAATTCATCGCAGCTACCATCTAAAAGTATATTAATGTCAGCATTATCGACGTTGCTAGAATTATCTTCTTCACCTTTCTCTAATTCTAGTAGTAGTAGTAGTAGTAGTAGTAGTAGTAGTAGTAGTAGTAGTATCTTAATTATCAGTAGGTTTTTGGGTGGTTCTAGTTTATGCCGGACGTATTGTCTACGTGGGGAAAGCGAATCCGGGCCATGTGGAAATTAAGATCCATATGGGGGCACTTTTATATGTTAGATGCTGTTCTTTATATTACTGAAGGAAAAAGGCCTAAAGTAAAGAAAGCCAACGTCTATTTGCTACTGAGCTTATTTCTCAGTTCTAGTACGAATGGTCCTTTTTAAATAAAAAACCAAACTGTTTAAGGTATTCAAATCTTTTATTTATTCCACTGTTGATGATATTACGTGTAATTGTTGTCTTTTAGTGCTCGTGCACAATCTATTTGATTTTCAAACGTGGTTTAATCAATACCACGACACTCAAGTATTTGCATGCAGTACTAATTTGAATTACGTAGATGAAGCTGAAGTGATTGAAAAATGTATTTACCTTTATTTAATGTTGGTCTATTTTAAATACTTATTTTCTAATTTGAGAATAATGAAGCGATTTAAGGCATCGGTTCTTAATGCTCACAACGATTTCATATTCTGCAATTTACTGTTAGTATTATCATCGCATAGGTATGTCTAAATCTGCCTTATAAGCAGTTATACGTACTTTGGAAAGAAGTAATTTAAATGGGGACGCGTCTATATCTAACACAGCATACCTGTCTCTATTCATAATAAAGTTAAGGCCTAATTTCTTAATCTCATTTGCATTTGAGGTCAAACATATCTTAGATGTAGAAACTAGTGAAAATGTTTTGGACAATAATAGCCATGCATAGCTGCTAGTTTGCAGTTTGTTTTGTTCGGTCCTATAATTTGCGAATACTTTACATGAAATAATTAAATGAGTCTCTTATATCCAGGTCTAACTATCACTTTCTTACCATATGTCAGGTCTAAGTATCACTTATTGTATCATATGTCAGGTCTAAGTATCACTTTATGTACCATATGTCAGGTCCAAGTATCACTTTATTTTTACTATATGTCAGGTCTAAGTATCAATTATTGTATCATATGTCAGGTCTAAGTATCATTATTTGTAACCATATGTCAGGTGTAAGTATCACTTTTTGTACCATATGTCAGGTCTAAGTATCACTCTTTTACCATATGACAGGTCTAAGTATCACTTTTTGTACCATATGTCAGGTCTAAAGTATCACTTTTTTTATCAATATCAGGTCTAAGTATCACTTTTTTACCATATGTCAGGTCTAAGTATCACTTTTTGTACCATATGTCAGTCTAAGTATCACTTTTTTACCATATGTCAGGTCTTAGTATCACTTTTTTGTACCATATGTCAGGTCTAAGTATCACTTTTTGTACCATATGTCAGCTCTAAGTATCTCTTTTTGTGTCATATATCAGGTCTAAGTATCACTTTTTGTCCATATGTCAGGTCTTAGTATCACTTTTTTGGACCATATGTCAGTCTAAGTATCACTTTTTGTACCATATATCAGGACTAAGTATCACTATTTTTTAACCATAAGTCAGGTCTAAGCATCGCTTTTTGTACCATATGTCAGGTCTAAGTATCACTTTTTTTACCATATCTTAGGTCTACGTATCACTTTTTGTACCATATGTCAGGTCTAAGTATCACGTTTGTACCATATGTCAGGTATAAGTATCATTTCTTTACCATATGTCAGGTCTACGTATCACTACTTTTACCATATGTCAGGTCTAAGTATCACTTTTTTATTTTACTATATGTCAGGTCTAAGTATCATTATATTTACCATATGTCAGGTCTAAGTATCACTTTTTTACCATATGTCAGGTCTAAGTATCACTTTTTTTTACCACATGTCAGGTCTAAGTATCATTATATTTACCATATGTCAGGTCTAAGTATCACTTTTTTTACCATATGTCAGGTCTAAGTATCACTTTATGTACCATATGTCAGGTCCAAGTATCACTTTATTTTTACTATATGTCATGTCTAAGTATCAATTATCGTACCATATGTCAGGTCTAAGTATCATTATTTGTAACCATATGTCAGGTGTAAGTATCACTTTTTGTACCATATGTCAGGTCTAAGTATCACTCTTTTACCATATGACAGGTCTAAGTATCACTTTTGTACCATATGTCAGATCTAAAGTATCACTTTTTATCAATATCAGGTCTAAGTATCACTTTTTGTACCATATGTCAGGTCTAAGTATCACTTTTTGTACCATATATCAGGTCTAAGTATCACTTTTTTACCATATGTCAGGTCTTAGTATCACTTTTTTGTACCATATGTCAGGTCTAAGTATCACTTTTTGTAACATATGTCAGCTCTAAGTATCTCTTTTTGTGTCATATATCTGGTCTAAGTATCACTTTTTGTGCATATGTCAGGTCTTAGTATCACTTTTTTGGACCATATGTCAGTCTAAGTATCACTTTTTGTACCATATATCAGGTCTAAATATCACTTTTATTGCACCATATGTTAGGTCTAAGTATCACGTTTTGTACCATATGTCAGGTATAAGTATCATATGTCAGGTCTAAGTATCACTACTTTTACCATATGTCAGGTCTAAGTTATCACTTTTTTACCATATGTCAGGTTTAAGTATCACTCTTTTATCATATGTCAGGTCTAAAGTATCACTTTTTTACCATATGTCAGGTCTAAGTATTACTTTAGCAGCAGAGTGGTCGAATCGGACAACTTTATAGAAGCGTCTTTTTGGCAAACCAAGGCTTCCTCCAAAATCGAAAAAAAATGTTTCTTTTGGAGACGCAAAGTCGTTGTCGCGCTCTCTTGGCTGCGATGGGGTAAAAATCTTTTTTACGATTTCACAAACAGGCTAATTTGTTAAACCTCACCTCGTAAATCAATTAGATTATTGGATTGGTCGGTGAGTTTGAAATTAATTCTCGTTAACGAATCATTATGACATCTCATATACACTGGATTAGTTGGATCGTCAATGATTAGAAATCCCTGGAGGAGCTGTTGGTGCAAATGAGTATAAAATATATCCTTGCTGCACTTGATTTGATCTTACGAGTTTTATTTGGTAACTTCCTTCGATAGTATCTCATATTAAATTTACTGCAATCACCGAGGATATATTCACATTCTGAGGAGCGATATGTCACCCACCACCATCTGGGTCATTATTATGTTTGAAGATGGTTGTTTGTGGTTTTGGTATTTTTTCCCATGCGGCGAGTGTTTGTTGGAAGTACTCATCGAAGAGGTCATTGGTTGATTTTTTTAGTTCATTTGCGTTATACCCAAGAAACTTGAAATCGGGTAAATCAGCTTCTGTGATATTGTAACCTGTTAGAAATTTTTGTTTATCTCCGTTCTTGTCATTAATTATTATCTGAACAATTCGTTTGTTGATATAGTCCATGTCGGATACAAGCTGATTTAATATCTCAACATATTTTATGATCTCGCTGCGTGAACTCTTTATATCAAAAAGATGTTTTTGGAAACTCTGTCGTAGTCAATGACATTATTTAGAGTGAATACAATGGCAATGGATGAATCAGGAGTTTTCTCAAAACCAAATTCCCATTGCATGATATTTCTATCGAGAAATGTGCATGTATCGGTTAAGTTTGCATTTTTTAAACCAGTTAAATAATATCAATATGATGGAGCAATTTCGTTGTATGATTGTACATCTGTGACATAATCAGTTTTTTAGGTTCTGGTATTTGATAAGTTGTCCTAGGTGGGGATCAGGCTATCCTAATATAGTTCTGAATGAACTCGGATAGATATCTACAACATACCGGGGTGAGTTTATTTCAATCGCGGATGATAGTGTTGGTTCATGAACTGTTATAGCGATTTTCGATTCTTTTCCAGTAATGGATTTTATTTTGCGTCGTAATTCGTTATTAATTTCTTCAATTTGGTAGGACCCAGATGGTAGCGAAACAACATTCCAGTCTGGAGTACCATCGGGTTTACTCTTACTCGCAAACACCAGGGAATTATTCGGTTGTTGACCACCAAATGATTTTGATCTAATATTGGGCCAACTATGGTATACTCGTAATTTTGCTAGTGCTATTTCCTTAACTGGAATCGCAGTAGGGAAATTCACACTGAATTCAGGATTGGTTGAGGTTATTGAGATCATGCTGGTTTTCACCGGGGTGGTAATTTCCGCTATTCGCTGAAGTAGTTCTTGCGATGTTGCATTGTTTTTATATTCGTGTTGTTTATCTAATTTTGACATCGCGGAATCATAAACACGTACCATAGCTGAAAACTCACTATCGGATAATTGCGAGTATGCGGTTGACACAACATGGAACTTAACTACGTAATCCTGCAGTTTATGCTGGCTACATGATGATATGCAAATTGGAACAGCTATCGGAGCAATGATTGTCACCGAGGAGAGTATTATACCGGCTCCGGTCATTACACCTGATACCGAGTACACGGTAACATCAACTGCGGTAATTCTTCGTCGGTATTTTTTATTTTTGTTTGGTACTCCTCAGTGAGTGTTTTGAGTTTGTTTGAAATTCTCTGACCTGATCATAGCGATACTGCTGTGACGTTGCCAATTATGACATTTTATTTATTATAATAGATTTCAAATTGCTAAACATTAAACATTGCTAGTTTTCAATTTACCCTGACGATCTTGAAATACAACTATTTCATTGGGATCAACACTTGCGAGATTTAACATTTCAGATATTTCATCTTCGATTATTTTTTTTACATCAGCGGTTGCAGATATTTCCGTGGTGGGTCTTTTCAGGCTTGATAAAGATCTCCCCCAAATATAAATCATTATACTCTAAGATCTCTCTAACACGCGATTACTCGTATATTCGTGTACGGTTTTATGGGGTGGTTTTCCCGATGATGAAATAGCGTTGAGTACATTTAATACTTCTATGCCGCATATTGGTCGGTCATTCATTTTCTGTGTTGGTAGCGTGGAATACCAGATAGGAGTTTTTAAGCGGTTTATATACCGCAAATATTCTTTAGACGGCGCTAACCCATATGAATCGAAATAAACAATCACACGCGGATCAATCGCGTATGCAACGCAGTGAATTCCAGGTCTGCTGCTGTTATCGAGATTAATGATATCGGTTTCAGCGTTGTTTGGTTGTTGTGGTAATTGATCTCTCATAAAAACACTCTAACGTTTATTATCGCTAGTTTTTAGCAGCGTCGAGTAAATCAAAATTTGACATCGGCGATATCTGCGATATTGTTGTTAGTAAACTGTTCCTACTCTCATGCCGTTTATACTGTACCATGAATACGGAGTTCTTGGTAGTCTTAGACCCTTTCCTTATCGTTTTTTTTTTTAATTTTTATCCCTGTCCGGTAGCTTTCTTTAGTGCCATCCCTGCCGCTGTACCACCGGCACCTAGCGCGGCGGCTTTTGCTACCGCTGGGGTCGCTGGGGCCGCTGCCGCAATCAACGCTGGTAACACAGCGAAATGTGGGAATATACCACCTGATTGTATCATGTTTTTGATCGCGGCCGCAGTGAGAGTGACCTGAACACCTTTTTTATCTTTGATGACATCATTGAAGTGTTTTATCTGACGAATTGTCAGTGACAGTTTATTCTGACCAACAGACATCTGATTGTGCTTCAGCGATATCGTGGTTCCACATTTTTTAGCTGATTCCGATTACAATTTTTTAATTTGACCAGGAGTTAACGTAACACTAACATGACTGTACGACATTTTATTTAATAACAGACTGATCTAATTGTCTACATATTTTCTACCCTCATTCGTTCACAAATACATTCGAGTATCATTGATTTGTCACTGAGAATGACAGCAATTGCTCTGTAATCAGAGATAAGCGGACCTGGAGCAACCGGAAGAGATACACGACTCGAAAGTGTGTGTCAACGACGGATTGTCTGGTTATGTCAAGATGTTCCAACGAAAAGTAATAAATCGAATATAGTTTTCTAAAATCTAACTGTGATATTTGCAGCCCAGTATCTACATTATTATCACGTCCCATAAATGTCAATAAACGATGATACGCGCGTGCTATTTGGTTTTGATCGTAATTAAGTAAAATATCCTCGGATGGTTCCTGTTGACCGTTTATCCTTAGCGAGACTTCAGAAAAACCGAGTTGATCAAATATCATATGACTCCGTTCCTGGAGACCCACTCGAGTCTTATCCTATAACGCAACAAATATATGCCGCGGCGCAGCAACACCTTGTTTAGATGCCAGGTTCCAAGTAAATAGCACTCTCCAATAGCGCCATGATACCATTATTGACAAAACCAACTCCGACATTTAGGGGATATGGTGGATGATTAGCAACGGGATTATTCATTACAATTTCTCCTTCTACTTCATTAAACGCTACAGCGGGTAGAAAATATTTGCTGGTATCCTGGACTTGAAGTTCGATTCTTGGTCGAATATTTGGTTGTACTGCATTATAGGAATAAAACTGATAATTGATTATAGAAACATTCTTGGGTACTGGGGCAACTAAATCAAATGCTGTATCAGGAGCTCGCGATTTCAAACCACTTCCCGCTATCATATTTGCAGTAATATTATCCTAGACGTTGCTCGGTGATCCTAGTTTTTGATCCACTGCGTTGTTTATTATTTTGCTAATACTTGCAGGCATAATTTCCGTAGATGGTAGTGGTCCTAGCGACTTCGTCATTGTTGGTATCTTTCGTTGCCTAACTAACGCTACTAGTTTTTCCTTAGCCGCGGAAAATGCTTTCCTGGCAACATCACTAACAGCGCTAATACCCTTATCACTACTAACATCAATAGCTTCATTGATAACTGTTTTGCGATTGGTGATATTTCAGGAACCATTCTTGCAAAAAACCCTGCAATGGTATTGCCGAGACCATCTCCATAGTACGCTCTATAAACTGGCAATCGTGAGTTTACTACATAGACCATGGTTGGTTTGTTGTGGTTGTAGTGTATGATCATCTTATTTAAATGACATTTATCTAATGTGGTGATTTAATCACTGTGGTTACCGTCCGCTAGCTCATCAATAAACTCTCGATATACACCAATATCCATTATACCACCCTCAAATAGTCGTCTACAGATATCAACTGCCTCATTAATTATTTCCGGTGAGATATTTCCAGCTCGTTTCCTTCCTACGAGAATTTCTAATCGTGATATATCCCCGAGAATACTATTAGGACAACGAACTAGACCACTACCTGAAACCCCCCTTGGATATCCACTTTGAGAAAATCCCTTTCCACTACTATAACCAGTTGCACATTGTGCATCATCATCTTCGTCTCGATTAGATGGTGGTTGACCACTCCTTATTTTCTATTATATTTATACACGAAATAAAATTATTACTATCTTTGAGGTTCTAATTCCACCATGTTTTGGCAAATATATTTTTTATGCCAGGTATCAAAGGTTTTTATATAGTCTTCAGCTCCATCTTTTATATATTTTCCCTCTTCTTTTTTGGAAATTTTTTAAAAGCAAAATCAACTAATTGGTCATCCGTGGAATTTTTAAATTTATTCATCGCTTCTTCCGTAAATATCTCTTCAGGTGGATGTATCCTCTCTTTCGAAATTTTTCTTCAGTAATAGCAAACTGTTGTTGTTTAATATCACCCTGTTGTTGTTGTTTTCGTTCATCATCTTATTCAATAATATCACCCTGTTGTTCTTGAAGTCGTGCAGCGGCTATTATATCACCAGGAAGTGTTTTCAAAGATTTCTTTGTTTGCTTGGATCTCTTTGCTATTTTTTCAAGTACAGGAAGAAGGGCTTGTTTTTCCCTCGTTTTTCCTAAGGAATATCTTCCCATTTGGCTTTTTCAGTGGTCGATACGACTTTCCCCGTTGCAGTGGTTATGGGTTTGAATAATTGTTCGGTATCCGTTGTGAAATCAGTTTGAAATTCGTGTCTCGTTTGGAGCTTATTTCGAACGGAATTACGAATCGGAATAAATCTCTTAATCGCGACTAATCGTTCACGTGCTAATTTAGTCGTTAGTGCTTCATTTACCATTATAAATTAATGTACAATTTAAATTGTAAGTGAGAACTCACCCCATCCCCGACACTCTGTTCATACTTCCGCGTAGTGATAAATCACCGAATACTATCTTACCTGTCTATACAAATTCGTTATATGCGAGTAAGCGCATACCTGTCAATAAAATTATTTAATCACTGGGGTTATAGAATTTCTGTTCCGTACCTATATACTCATACTTGGAACAGGTATGGGTATTGTACATGTCAATCCATGGTGAGAATTTCATTCACTGTGTTGAGGCAATCGGGGGGGGGGGGGGTAATTTTCATTTTGGCGATACCCTGTTTCATTGTTTTGATTTTTCGAGTTAATTGTGCGTTTGATTTCATATTGTTGCCCCAATTCACTTCTGACCCTTTCGACAGCAGTAAATAACGGGACGAACTTGTTGATGTCATTGTTATATGCGAGGGAGTCATAAATAGCGTGTTGAATTCTCTTTACAAAATAATAAGATTTCGATAATACATATTTATTATTCCGATCGCTATCATCAATATCTTAAAAACCAGAAAAAATCCGATCATAATCTAATTTATCTGACAATTGAATTCCTTGATTTTTCAAATTTTAAATCTCGTTAATAATGACCTTCATATTTTTGAAATTCATTATATGATATATTATATATTTAATATGAAATAAAGAAAATTGGGGGTAAATTTTGACCCATTTTTCCGTATGATATGATGAACTCCATTCGCTTTAAGGTGTTATTCACATCTTATTGCGCCTAGAGATATTATGCAAGTTATGATATGATATGATATGATGAACTGTATTCGCTCTAAGGTGTTATACATGAAAATCCCCATTTGAAACCCCTCAGGTGTTATTCACGTCGGAGGGACCCAGATGTTACATATATAAGACAACACATCCCCATTTGGAATCCCTCAGGTGTTATTCACATCTGACCAGACCCAGAGGTACCACGAAACATAGTCTCCGAGAGGAGATCTAACTCGTCAAATAACGGGTTAGAACTCCAAGAAGATATGCTTGGTGAATGGACGTCACATTTACATAGAGATATATAGATATATACATGGTATTTACAAGTAAATACATAATGGTATTTACTATGAAATGATATGGTATTTACAAGTATTTGCATAATGGTATTTACAATGAAATGATATGATATATACAAATGGGACATCACAAGACAATACAACATATAACAATGGATTACAGGTAGACACACATCACATACACACACGGGGCTGTTCTACATTTAAACTGAAACCACCATACCCCCAACAAAATCACCCCGGGTTGAATGCAAAACAACATTCACACCGTATGACGGTGTGTGACCTATGGTGGTTTCACGGTTTGAATTTCGAATGGCTAAAAGCCCCAATTACATAGAAAAACCTTCCGATCGGTACCGTCGACAATAATGCCAACCACGAGATTCGAACGATGGACCCCAGGACGAGATCCAACCACGTATGGAATACGATAATATTCGAGATCTACAAGTCTATAATTTTGAATACGATATATAGCTAAACTGCTGTATATGTCGTAAAGAATTAAACGAATTGTAGATAAAAATCGTATATAAATCGTAGATAGAAATCGTAGATTTCACTGTATTTAAAAATCGTAGGCAAAATTATAAATTGTCTAGTCAAACCAACACAATAAAATGCCATTCAGTCGGAATATGAGTCATCAAAAAATCCCATTGAGATACGTGACTACAATAAAAGAGTTATCGTTGTTTCAAAACCGTATACACACAAGCCCACATGAGTTATTCCCCTTAATACTACATATAATAATTTAGATGTAAACGAATTGAATTCTGTTTTGAAGTTGTTTTTAGAAAAAGCGGATTTAGTTATATTCTCTGCTACTTATCGTACCGAAGGATCGCAAATGTCAAAATACCAACCGGCTTCATTTATTTATTTCAATACTCTTTCTTCGTTATTTTCTGCATTATATGATTTTATAGGTTTCGCATTTTTCGAGTGTTTTCCAGTCCCTCCTCGTTTGGTGTTTTCACTTTGTGTTATAGCTCGTAAATTATCCAATCAATATGATGAACTACAAATCAATCCATGGAAACACTCATGCGATTCTTTGATTAAGATGACTTTTCCTCCCAGAATTACATATAAGAAATCCCATTCCATTGTCAACACCAACTGGTTTCTTCAGCCTGCAGTGTCGAACAATACCGTCACGATATGCTTCATAATTGGTAATCACGGGGTGTGGTTGAAATTCTTGGTTGATTTTCGTTTTTCTTTAGCGCTGAGAAATCAATGACTTCCATTAGATATATGTAATATAATATTATGGATTTATATTGTGTGAAATGTAGGAAGCGTACACCAACGTTGGACCCAACGACTGTTACTACAAAAAATAACAGAGAGGCGGTCACCGGCAGGTGTGAAAAATGCGGTATAAAAAAATATCAATTTGTATACAAAAAAACGGCGGTGATATCGCCGCCAAGTTAGCTAAACTCCCAGGAACGCCATGGGCAAAGTATCCAGGGGAAAAACACCTTCCAGGATATAGTTATTGTGGACCGGGAACGCGATTAGATATCAGACTTGATAGTCAGGATAATCCTAACCCGGGAGAAAATCCGATAAATGCAATTGATGAAGCGTGTCGGGTACACGATATAGCTTACCGCAGCGGTGATTTACAACAACGTCATCTCGCAGATGTGAAATTAATTCACGCGTTAAATGCTATTCCTGATAAATCCTTCAAAGAAAAGTTGGCTTCATGGTTGATAAAATCGGCAATGAAAGGTAAATTGATGTTAGGTGCAGGTAATTAATAACAACAATAATAACATTTATTATTCTCCGAAAGGATACTGGAGAGGCAAGGCAGCAATTGGTAAACTCGCTACTGCAGCAGCGGTAAAGAAACCCACTGCAGCGGATTGGCTATCTAAACAGGCGATATGGCAGATTTATCTACCACCGCCTAAACAAATTAACTACTCGCATTTTGATGAGACCGTTCCTAATAAAGTTCATCAAGCTGATGTATTATTTCTACCTCATGATGGGGGTTACAAATACGCGTTAACCATAGTTGATGTTGCGAGTTGATATAAACAAGCAGAACCATTAAAAACAAAATCATCAACTGAAGTTGCCTCTGCGTTTGAAAGGATTTATCAAAAGGGTCCTCTCCGTAGGCTAAATCTATTACAAGTTGATCCTGGCAAGGAATTTCAAGGTGTGGTTCTATCCACAATGAAGAATCATAATGTCACTATCAGACGAGGGCATACTGCACTACATCGCGATCAGGCAATTGTTGAACGATTTAATCGGACGCTTGCTGAGCGGTTGTTTGGATACCAAAACACGAAAGAATTTATTCAACATAAACGATCTCGTGAATGGGTCAAGAGATTACCAGCTGTGATTACTGCGCTCAATAATGAGATTACTAGATCAATCAACATGAAACCTAACAACGATATTAAGAAAAGGTCTATACCCATACAACCACAAAAAGATTGATCAAAACAACCAATACTCGGTAATGTCTCTGTTAGATATTTATATGAACCAGGAGAGCTTGAAGGGGGAAAAAAAGGGCTACTGATCCTATTTGGAGTGTTACTGTACATAAGATATCCGGCATAACACGATCTACGGGTAGACCAGCAATCTATAGACTGGATTCAACTGCCCCTCAGCGCGGGTTTACTCGTGAGCAACTGTAAGTGATACCTGAGGATACACAATTACCACCTTATGGTCTTAACTAGCACCCCGGCGTCTGTTGCACTCAAGACAGGTCAGCATCACATTATCGCTAGTATGACCAATGATGTTATTCTTTCTGTCTACGGTGAATTGGCGAGGATCCTTATCTGACCAACGCCAACTCATTATACAATTACAACTCGCGCAGTGATTATTCTGTTGTTGTTTCAACGTAATAAATAATTCAGCATTAATATTAAATTCTCTGTTTTTTTTATCCTGTTGTTTATAACCGGAGAGTCTTTTTTGGATTATATCGCTGTCAGAGTCAACATTGACAATAGTGTCTATATCATCAAGGACAACTCTTCGAAGTTGATTTATTTTTCGCACTCTAGACACTGCGAAATAGATTAAATTCAACCATTCGATGCGATTATCTATTATCCAAAGAATTGTATTTGATATTGTCAACCCTTGTGAAGAATGAATTGTTGCTGCGTAACCTAACACCCATGGGGATTTATCAGCGCGCAATGCATCTTCGACGACGTTTATATCAACCAGCACAATATCATTTAGCACGAGAATTTGCTTCTCTGTCCCTGACATTGTCAACCCTGGAATATCAACTTCAATATTCTGTCGCCTTGTATCTTTTGGTCTATAACATAACGGTACTAACAACGCTGGGAATTTTTCTTTATGCAAGTCAAATAATTTCATCTGAAGTGTGTCTCTGACTATCTTTCTACTTGCTACTATCAAATCGGTTGGTCTCCATGCTTCCCAGAAATCTTTTAATGGAGTTTCCGAGATTATTTTACGCGCTATTTCACATTGGATTTTATCCGGTTGTAATCTAATCAGCGCTTTGAACTCTCGTAATTGTTCATCAAGTGATCTATAATCAGTGTCAATTTCTTCATAATAGTCTACAAAATTCTTTAGCCAATCATGTGGGGATAAACCGAGAAATGGCGGTGGCTGCGCGTGATCACCTCACATAATGACTTTTGTATTCGATTGTAACAACCACTCGAGAAACTTTTGTAAAACATTCAACGATACTGTACATACCTCATCCCAGATTAACACAGCAGGAATATATTTCTCACCTATTCGTTCAGGGGTCCATTCGTCGCCTTTCCATCTAAAGAAACTATGATACGTACAAGCATTAACCCCTCGTTGTATCATCTCTCATGCTAATCTATGGGTTGGTGTTAACACAATCATATCTCTGCCACGATATAATTCAATCGCACGAGTTGTCTTTCAACTTCCACCACAACCGTTTAAATAAACTGTTTTGTATCTAACTATTGGGTCAGATATCGACACTGCATTAGACATCTCTGATATTTTATCATTTTTAATATACTCGTCTTCAATGGTAACGTCTGCTGATGCGCAGTAATCATGCATCATTTCCCCTTTAATTCTCCAACACCCCCAACTCTCTTCGTCACTTTGTGAGGGACTTGTCAAGGGATTTGTGAATTCAGCCACTGATTCCTTATATTTGTTGTCTATGTAAAATGAATCAGTGGCTACTCTAACATCAGTGTCAGGAAATCTATTCATCATCAAGAATAAATTAGTAGAAGCATAAGCCAGCATAGAAGACCTCAAATGGGTATATTGAGGACTTTTCAGTCATTGTTGGAAAAACAATTGTACCTAATTAAGTTCCATCGGATAAGAAAGCGTCCTTGCGATTTACATATGTACCTTTACTCGTTACATCCGCGATTATAAAGTCGTATTCAGCGTTATCTATAATCAGCAGTGAAGAACATCGGCTTATATCATACTTACCACCCTGAGTAAATTTCCCAATTATTCTTCGTCCGAGTACTTTTGCTTGTCTGTTTCTACTCTCAAATACCTCTTTAGACCATTTCATGATATCTTCATCGTTGTGATCTGGAAAATGTTCTCAGTAGTCGCTAATTATACTATCTAAATCAGATTCTGGTAACCAAACCGAAGTTTGACCTCGATATGATATAATCGCTTCACTGACAATTAGCGATGTTAGCATACCACAATCAATCATATATCGAAACAGCGTTATTGGCATCCAATGTTTTTCAGACATATGTCTACCAATCCAAGCATAACTACACGGATGAAGTCCTGTAGCTAATTCAAATGATACCACTCGAGCGAATCCAGTTAAATCAAAATCAGGCAGTGGTCCATTAATCGCAACACGAGTCATTTCATGCGTAGGGTGTCCAAATCGCTTGAAATATTTCTCGCATTCTCCGTGCCCGAGAAAACTCCCGGGGTAACACGCAATCATATCAACGGAAATAACACTCGCGGGATTATACTTTGTATTCCATAGTCCACCATGACTATATTCGAGACAACTCAATCTGACATCTGCTAGAAACTCACTTCGTGTTGGCCTGCATGCATTCTTCACTCTAGCGAAGTGAGATGCAACTGATGGAAGTGTAAAACAGTTTGTTAGCAGTTGGTCAGAAAACTCTCCGAGTTTCATTGAAAATTCACTAGCTAGTTTCTTCATCCTGTTATGTAGCTATTCTGTGCGATATAATTCTCTGTTTGGTCTTACAAATTGATCGAATCCACTCTCAGGGTCTTCAGCGCTGCGAAGTAGCCACACTGATACTGGATCGTTTTGACTTATCGCGTGAATAGCATCAAATAATTTCTCCTCAGAGAAATACTCTTCAAATAGCGTTTGGGGTAAATATTTTATTGTCCGTTCCCGCGGAAATACCGTTACCGGGGTTGTCCACGCGAATTCGTTATGGTCAATAATTTCAATTGGAGTTCTTCGTGATTGATATTTCGGTGTATATAATACTTCACCGGTTATTGTTGCTACAGATATTGGAAATTTCAACGATGCTTCTAATTTAGCTATATCTTGAATTGTTGCCCCACGCTGTTTCACTGTTAACCCCCATTGTTCTATTTTCTTACGTCGCTGATCAGTCAATTTATTCCTCCGGGATGAATTCATGAAATGTTCTGTTATTCTTTCTGCTACACAATTCAGTGAACTAGAATATTTCATAGGTGCTAGTTTTGCAATATCGGGTTTGTTATTTAACTGATAGATTCCGTAAACAACTGCTGTTACAGGATAAGATCTCTCGTAGTATGGCCTGTCAATTCCAATCAGAATTCCGGGGTTGGAGTCTTGACTCACAACGACGGTTCTTTTATCTTTCAAGATTGGGTCGAATTTATCCCTGATAATCCAATCCCCCGTGTCTGAACGGATGATGAATTTCACCTTTTTCTGCCAAGGTGTGAAATTATCTCGGCGGCTTTTTCATCATTCATGGTAGCATCAACAACTCCATCAACGTGAAAGGTTGACCAGCAGTGAGATGCCCCATCACGCTTGAATTCATTAAAACAGTCTCTGATTTTACCCAACATAGCTCTATCACTGATTAGATATTTTGGTGTATCAGAGACTCTATCGAGATTGAATTTAACATTTTTCCAAGGCTCGATTTTAGATAATCTCTCGAACTCTTTCATGTTATAATTAAAACAAGTATTTAAATAGAAAAGTATTTATATAATGAATCACTGCAAATGGCTTATGATTGGATCAGTGACCCCGTGTAACAAATCATGCAGAAATGAATTATGTGGGTATCATATGCAAAGCTTTCGTAGTGGGAGTTATGGGCCTTTACCGTGTTTACGATGTGGGGTTGGGGTACGAGGAAAATCGCAGTTATGTGTTGGTTGTGGTGGTAAGCGATATAGAGAGTTGAAGCGTTATTATGACAAACGTGTTAAGAATTCTGACTCTGACAACGACAAAGTCAACGACAACGTCATTAGAACCCCCCAAGACTATATTGAGAGATTTTCCAATGTAATATATCAACCAAATAATTAATTAGACAAATAATAGTATTGTATACAAATGGACCAAGAATTTCAACAACACCCTGTGATTGAAAACTATGAGGCTTCCCGTGATGGTATTGTTAGACACTGCAAGTTGCAGAAGTCGGTTGGGTGGGATAATGGTGTCGGGTATTTGGTGTTTACTGTTGGGTAGAAGCAATATTATTGTCACAGATTCATATTCGAGGTTTTTAATGGATTGATCAAGGATGGTTTTGTTATTGATCACATTGATTCCGATCCTAGGAATAACAAATTGAATAATCTGCAAGCTATTACACCGAGTGATAATAGCAAACGAGGAAAGACTGGTTATTATAAATCAATTGGGAAGAGACCTGTCAAGTCATTTAATATAACGACCAATGAAGAAATTGAAATTCAATCAATAAATTCAGCAGCTAGATATTTCGATATTTACCCCGCCTCAGTATGGTTTGTTGCAGAGGGAGTAACCAAAACAGCGATTTACCGCAGGACAGGACAAAGGATTCGATTTATTTACATATAGATTTCATTTTGTACAACATCAGCCGGAGATAAGTCGTCTGGGTATATTTCAACCCAGCAAAAAAACTGTTACGGATCATAATAAGCTGCGAGTCATCTGATTGGTTATTTTGTAAGAAAAATGAGTTAAAAATACACTGCATTATTCTTTTTTTAGTGTTTTTTTCTCTTCAAATAATCAGTAACCGTTGTGTGTATTTAAATCACCGCTTTTGAGACTAAATGTCTTTTTTTTTAGTCAGTACGTAAACACGAAAGAAAAATCACCGCTTGTAAGACTAAATGTCTTTTGTTTTAGTCAGTACGTAAACACGAAAGAAAAATCACCGCTTGTAAGACTAGATGTTTTTTTTAGTCAGTGCTGTACCGTTCTATTTAAATGCTTTTTCTCCAGTAGGCTAAAATTATACCTAACAGGTAACTAGTGATAGGGGTTGGAGATTTATAGCCGCCTGCTCTCGCTTGACTTACCTCTATATCGTATTCAAAATCCTATACTCTTAGCAAGAATAGTTAGCTCAATGCGTGACACGTTGAATTGTAGTCCCGGCGGCAATAGTTCTAATCCCGCAACTAGCAATAATGCTGGCGGAACCGATTGATGGTTGATTTTTTCTATATAGTTGAGGGCGCCAGCCCAAGGCATTTGTGTACACCTCCCGTTACGTTAAATACGTAACGGTGTATTTATTGCACCCCTGGGAAAATTAATTTCTCAGAGGGAGGTGTACAATAACAAAGAATCCCTCAAAATAAATAACAACCATGGATCTAATTAGCTCTCTATCACATGGGGTACCTTAATCAACTATAGGCCAAGGGAAAAACGGTCATAGAGAGTAAACAGTCAATGAAAATCAAAGATTTTTCAATCAAAGATTTTTCAATAAAAAAAAATCTCTGACAGAGAAAAATACTCTCATAGTAAATTGCAAAGCAATTTCAAGAAGGCTTAAGGACCCCATGAATGAATAACTGCTCATCATGGTTGTTATTTATTTTTGTATTAGAAATATAAAAAGTATATATAATATGAATACTGAAAATATAAATAGTATTATTTCTGAAATTTCAAAATTGGAAAATCGAAAAATACGATTCGATGATGGCTTAAACTGTGACCAAATATTGTCCGATTTCCAAGATACAGAATTTGCGCAAATTAACAAGTATGTCCTTTCTAAACAATATGCCTTAATAAAACGGATACAAAATTCAATCCGTAATTCTCTTGTATACTGTGAAACCATCGATGTATTCGTTCCGTTGTGTACTGTTGTAGAAAAAGTCAGACGTGAACTAGGTCGTCAATATGACACCAGAAAAATGATCAATTCAAAAATTAGAAACATTAATTTAATGATAAATCAAAATTTGGATTCTCCTAGCGAAACATTGTAAGTCTACTCGATGAAATAACCAGTATAACTCAGCGGGAAGTTATTTAGTCGTGTGTATAAATACCTGTATCAGTGCAACTCAATCGTACCTGTATACAACCAGGAAGTTTTAAAAAATCTTTTGTCAGGGGAAATACCTGTACAAACTAGGAAGTTTATTTTTGTCAACTATTAGTGGTCTACTACAACATTTGTTTTATTGAAAAATCTTTTTTTTTTATAGAATTATTTTTTTATTGAAAAATCTTTGATTTTTATTGAATAATCTTTGATTTTTGACTGTTTTCACTGATTTTTTTACTGAATTCAATTAGAAACCAGTCGGGTCAAATGGTCGATTTTCCATGTTATTTCTCGTAAGGATTTCTCGTTAATGACGAAAATCAAAGATTTTTCAATAAAAAAACTAGATTAAACCGCAAAATCATACAAAATCGGATAGAAAATGACAAAAATCAGTCAAAAGTCCAGAATAATTCAGTCGGAGGAAATGGTCGATTTTCCATGTTTTTTCCGTAGGGTTTTCTGATTAGAAATCCTGAAAGGAGTTTCATTGCAAAGCAATTTCAACAAAGATTGTCAATGACGAAAATCAAAGATTTTTTTGTTGTTGAAATCCTTGAAATTGCAAAGCAATTTACGATTTCAGGAGGATAATATTCTCATTAAATCTTCAACGTGTAGGCAGGAATGGATATACTGCATAATTTGATCGTAGTTACAACTAATCGTTTTTATAGTATTCTGTTGTAATTGTTGCATTTGATCTTCAGTGGTTAAAAACTTATCACGGGTGTTATTGACACTGGTGTCATCGACACTATCGCCGAGATTATCAATAACTAGGCGCGAAAATTTCCCTAATTGCATTTTCGAGTTTATGTTTCTCGTAAATAAATACTCGGGTATGACGATACATAGTATTGACAGTTTACACGTTCTAAATTTAATTTGAAAATCCTTGAAATTGCAAGCAATTTACGTTGAATTTGCTTTGCAATTTACGTTGAAATCGTAAACGTGAAAAATCCATAGGATTTTCAATCACGATGAAAAGCTAACTTGAAAGTCCTTGAAAATGCAAGCAATTTACGTTGAAATCGTTTACGATTTTCACGACGAAAATCCTTTCAGGATTTCACATCTAACGTTATTTGTAACTGTTCTCCTCGGAGATCAACCAGGGAAAAGTTCTGGTCCACTATTCTAAAATTCATCCTTGATATCAAATTATTAGTAGTTGCCAAGTACGTTAAATGAGGTGGATTCATTACTATTAAACTTCCTGGAGAAACATTTGGGGAGAACGTATATAAAATATAACCTTGATCTGCCCTTGTTGATGATGTTGTGTCAACGGTATAACTACCTAACACTACATCAACGATAACATGTATTGCAATCGTGGAGGATATGTCAACGTTACCTGGTGATCTGTGTTTATTGTTGCGGTACACTGAATTATTCGACCGTAGAATTTCCACGGGTGGGTTTATTTTGAATCATAACGCGTGAATTTGTGGGAATAATTCGTTGATGGTGTCTCGTAACGACTTCTTCATTGCTGGTACATCCCATCCTGGGAATTTCATAAAAGGTAAATCGTTATCAGTGCGTGAAAATACTTTTTTGAACTTTTCTTTAGTTGGAGATTTATCTTCGTAGACCAGTGAGAGTAATCTATCGTTGAGATAATTCATATCAGAGATAATTTGATTTAATTGTTGTTGTTGTTATTTAATTGTTGTACGCGACATTTTTAAATCGAGTAACAGAGATCGTTGCAAATAATCTCGAAGTTGGTTTAACTTCGTTGTTAAACAACTGTTTCATGTTATTGAAGATCTCAAGTAAACTCTTTGCGGTGATTATTAATACACCCTGATCACCTAACGCAAACCTCCATATTATATTGCCGTATTCGTTATATTTGTATTTTTTTAGTGTATCAATTTCTGTCCCGTCGTAGACATCATAGGAATACTTTTGATAGATATCACTGGCACGTAGAAAACTGATGTCGAAATTGTAATTGAACTTTGGATCAACAGCAGGTAAATCATTAGTGAAGAAATCAGACAACTTTGGTTCCGGTAATTGAAAATGAACCGCAGGTAGACTATTTAACCACGCTGAGTGAATCCGTGGGAAGAATTCATCAATGGTGTCACTGAGTTTTTGGCGTATCCATGGTACGTTGTATCCTGGAAACTTAAACGTGGGAATATTTTCAACGCGGATATTATACTTCTTTGCAAATTCCGTTCTCGTGTCAGGATGATCATCAGCGAGAATAAATTGAATCATTCGTAAATTATAATCATCCATGTCGGCGATAATTTGATTACATACTTCTCTGTACTTGATGACGCTATCTCGGTCAGGTGGGATTGTACTAATTGCTGTTACAATATAGCCTCGAAATCGCTCGAAATCATTATTTATGTATCTGAAATCTTTAGTAATAATTGATTCATCAAGTATAAGAAAGTTACCTGGGGGGAAGTTGTGGAGTGCATATATAATAGTTTTATATGTTAATTGAATACCATCGATATTATAAGAGTTGTAACCGTGATAATCCTCCTTCGTGGAAATAAAGTCAGATTTTAGTGGCTCTCGTGGTAGATCTTTTATGTCAACGGTACCAGGAATATACTCAGGCCAACCCAACAAAGTTCTAATCGAGCTGTTATATATATTTACAGCGTAGTTATCCGAATTTATCTCGACGGTCGTCGAAAGTAGAGGTTCGTGTCCTTTTATTTCAATGGGAAATTTATCTGGACCATCCTCGATGACTATTATATTTTTTCCTGTGATCGATTCAATGGAATCGATGATCGTCGCGTTGATATCTTCGATGTCATATGCGCCAGTGGGTAAATGTATTGTGTGCCATTCAGGTTCACCTTGGGTTCCATCTGGTTTAATTTTATTTTTATACGAAAACGTAAAACTGTTATTGGGTAGTCTACCATTAAACGGCTCTGATCTGACATTAGGCCAACTATAATAACATCGTAATTGCGTCAACGCTATTTCGGATGCTACCAACGGAGGTGTAAATTTAACGCTGAACTCTGGTGTTTTTGTTACCAACGATATCAACGATGTCTTTGATGGGGTTGTATTTTCCGCTATTCGTTGAAGTAGTTCTTGCGATGATGCTTGCAGCATTATTGACATTATTATTATTATCGCGCTCTAAGAAATCAACGAAGATAATTGCGAGTGTGCGGTTCAAACAATATGAAATTTAATTAAGTAATCATGCAGTTTACTCTGGCTGCACGATGATAGTTTTTTTGTTATCGTGGTTAACACACCTGCAATTGTAGCTACCGCGGAAATGCAAATTGGAACTACCACCGGTGCAATTGCTGTGACCGATACGAGTATTATTCCAGCGCCGGTGATTACACCACTCACCGAGTACACTGTAACATCAACTGCGGTGATTCTTCGTCGATATTTCCTTTTTTTTATTTGATACTCCTCAGTGAACGCTTTGAGTCTAGTTTGAAATTCTCTGACTTGATCGTAGCGATACTGTTGCGTTGTCATTTTATTTTAAAAAACGCTAGCGTTTTCAATTACGATTTCAAATCGCTAGCATTGAAAATCCAATGGATTTTCAATTAAGTTGTTTACTCAAATCCACTACTAACTCCACGTACCACGTTATTGAAACCCTAGCTAAATTCTTATCAGTGTATGTTATTGTGAACCGTTCAGTTGTATCTTTATCGATGATTGTTGATATTGTATTATTGACTCCAGCTGAACTCGACGATGATATATTAAATTGAGTCGTCGACATTATTATTAATCGATAAATACCTTTGACGGTCGCGGTGATATCTAAAATGTTGTCTGTAGGAGTCCACGCAAATGATCCTTGATGAATCGTGTATACTACGTTGTTGGGTGTCTCATGAGGAATTTTTATTTTTTCAACGATTACTATCATCCTTGTTGCATCCGTTTTAATTGCCTCGATGAAGTTTTTTTATCTCATCGATGGATTTTTTTATATCTGGGAGTTTTATTTCAATTTTATCCAGCGGGGATCCAAGAAATTTATCAATGATATTTTTACGAAATGATGTAAACTGTTTTACATATTCTTCATATTTGGAATGAAGTGTTGTAAATTCCAGCATAGAATCTTTTATCGTTGTGAGCTTCGGTGTGGTCACTGGTGGATTACCAAAAAAATTCTAACACAGCCTTTACAATGCTGTCCACGATGGATTTTTGTAATTCAGAAAACCGATTGAATGTAATTATGTGAGTTATATTCATCACGTAACTTTTTTAGATCCTCGGCGGAGATTTTAACATTTTGTAAATCAGATGCATTTAATTGATCGAGGATTTTTTTCAATTCATCCAAGTTTGCTATCGATGAAATAGCTCTTTTGATCATTCGTTTTACTTGCCCGATGGTAACTCCTTCACGACGACGTGATACTGATCTTCCCAAAATATCTGCCATATTATATTACGTTTCTCTTTAAGTAATTAATTGTTGTGTAATCATGAATGACTTTGTGAGGTAATTTAGAACTCGTCGAGATAGCTGAAAGCGCGTTAAGGACCTCTCGTCCGCATATTGGAGGATCGGTTAATGTCTGCGTGGGTAGCGTTGAGTACCATAACGGCGTTGACGACTTAGACACATAATTGACAAATTCCCTCGGCGGTGGTAATCCATATGTATCAAAATAAATAATTGATTTAGGATGTATCGCGTAACACACCCAATGAGTTCCCGGTCCAGTGTGATCATCTAGATTAATTATACCGGTTTCTACGATATGTGATTGTTCCGGTAATTGATCTTTCATGAATACACCTCTGAAATGTTTTATTGGGAGTTTTCTTACTGCGTCGGCGAGGTCAAAAATAGACATGGGAACTACGTTACTTATCCCAGCAACATTTTCGCCAGCGAGAACGGACTTATAAAACCGCCCTGTTGAGTTCCCAACCCCCGTCCATAGTGTTTTGTGAACCGGCTTCCCGGTAGTCTGAATCCCTTTTCCTTTTTTTTATACCCCCGCCCAAACATTTTACCTATAATATTACTACCAACAGCACCAGCAGCACCTAGTCCAAGTGCTTTAAGAGCAGGAATAGCTAGTGGAGCTAACGCAGCAAGAGGAAATATTCCACCGGTTTTAATCATATCGTTGACCGCGGCTTGTGAAAAAGTCAACTTGATTCCTGTACCAGCTTTTAACGCGCTATTGAAACGATTAAGTTGAGTTTTTGTCAGAGATAATTTATTTGATCCACCTGTCATTTATTCCTTTTTTAGCGTTATCGCTGTACCACACGTAGTAGAATTTTTCGATTGCAGTTTTTTTCTGACCGGGTGTCAGGGTGACACTAACATGACTAGACGACATTTTATTTAGATAGTAATCATCTAATTATCCAGCTAAATATTTTCTATTGGTGCGTCAATGACTCGCATTTTTCCACCACCACCCTCGAGCGTCATAGATTTATCACTGAGAATAACAGCAACTGCTCTAAATCCTCCGAGAGCATCACCGATACGAGCCTGAAATTTTAAGTCAACAATTGAATGTTTAGATAGATCAAGATGTTGCAACGAGAAGTAATAAATCGGATAGAAATTTTTAAAATCCAATTGTGATATTTGTAGTCCAGGGTCCACGTTTAGATCGCGACCCATATAAGACTATAATCGGTGGTATACTCTACCTATCTGATTGTCACCGTAATCGAGAATAAGCTGCTTTGCTGGTTCTTGCTGATTGCTTACTCGCAATGATACCTCCGTGACATCGTATTGATCGAATATCATATGAGACCGCAACTGTAAACTATCATCCGCAACCCCTACTCGCTTTTGAGTTATATTTACATTTTGTAACGCAACAAAGACGTGTCTTGGCGCGGAAACATTTTTCGTTAGCGCAATCTGCCAAGTAAAGATACCATTAACGTTACTAGTTATCGTAGCTGTTGTAATATCAGACCAACTCAATAATGATTTTCCTCCGTGATCCATAAAAGATAGCAACCGTGTCTCAACAGTCAACGATGGAGTCATAATTGGCATTCACAAACTCAACCTTGTTAATTCAACTTTACCGTCATTGACAGGAGCGGCACCACGCCAGAGAGCATAATCATCAGTAGTTCTTCGTGTAAGCACTACAGTATGACTAGCACCAAAGATAACTTTTTCTGATGTCTCGCCAAAATCCAAATATATGCGACAACGGAATCGTACATGAAAATCTACCACGGGGGTCTATATTCTTTTTTCTCGCTGCAAATCCTGCGTTGTAATTAGGATTACTACCCACAACAATAGCTTCAACATCAGCATCATCAGCAGCAGCTGTAACCTTCTTTGGTCGTCTTACAACAAATGGATTATGATCAGCGTTATTAAGAGTATTCTTTGCAAACATCATCGAATGTCCCGCAGACTTAATAAAATCATCAGAGTATCTAGCTAAACCTATTATTGTGGTTGCAACATCAACATCGTTATCGATGGATTCGATTCGTGTAGAATTGATTATATACTGAGCGCTGCTAAATAACGCCATTATTCCATTTTTGACAAACCCAATCGGAATATTTTCGAGGTTATCAGCAGCAACAAATGGAGAGTCATCGTGTTTTACTAGTCGTCCCTCTACCTCGATGAATGCTTCACATGGCAAGAGGTATTTAGATGTGTCATCAAATCTAAGTTCAATTCGTGACCTTATATTTGGATTCAGAGCACTATACGAAAAATACTGATAATCGCGAATAGAATCATTTTTTCGTACAGGGGCATCTACATCACAAGCATCATCTATCTCGTGTTTAAACATTTTATAATATAGTCGTCGATCTAAATCATTAATTGTTGAAAATCCTATGGATTTTTAGACCCGAACCAGCAATTAATCTCAATCGTTGTTTTGCCATTTCGTTGATTGCCCTACCTACCTTAGGTGGCATTTCATTCGTAGATTGTAATTTTACTGGTTTTTCTCCTCTCGCCAACGACATAAGCTTTTCTTTTGCGGAATCAAACGCGTCAATAGCAAGATTACTAGCCCTGCTACCAACTTCTGTACCAATCTTATCACCGAGAACCCCAATAGCTTTTGACGCTATTTCCTTCCCAATCGGTAGCAGTTTTGGAGCGACTCTAGTAAATAATCCAGTAACAACATCCCCGACACCGTTTCCGTATGTTACTTTGTACACTGGCAACCGTGAATTACGACTTAAACAGGTCTCGCTCTGCTCATACTACGATGTACAATCATTTTATTTAAATGCTATTTATTTAATCGATGATCAATCGCTGTAATAATCCTCGGTGAGTTCATCAATGAAACTACGATATAGTCCAATATCCATTACGCGACCTTGAAATAACCGTTGACAGATCTCAGCCGCTTCGTTAATTATCTCCGTAGAATTATTCCCAGCTCGTTTTCCTCCGATGACAACCTCTAACCGCGATATATCATCGAGGATACTTCTTGAACAGGGTATATTACCACCGTGATAACCCAGACCAGATTTTTCAGGTATATCTTGCGCGAGATCAGCTTCAAATTCTTCTTCTTCGGGTTGAGGATCTCTTTGTCTTCGTTCTCCTCGTCCTCTAGGGTTTGGTTGTATACGTTTTTGTTCTTCTTTCTCTCGTTGTTTTTGTTCGGTTTTTAATCGTTTTCGTTCAGATTCTAACAAAACTCCTTTTTGCTGATCTTCGATATATTTTCGTTCAACGGCAGTTGTGTATGCCTGATACATGGGATCTGTATTATCAATTTGTGGTAGTTGATTTTTTATTTTGTAAACTGCTTTAGAAAAATCTTCTACGTTTTTGATATAACCTTTTTGTCCAGGTTTTAAATATTTTTCTTTAGAGTAATATCCCAGCGCAGCAAACCCTACTAAATCAGTTATATCAATTTTATCGATATGTGCTAAAGCTTCCTCTTTAAATCTATCTCGTAATTCTTGAACTCTATCATCGGGTTTTTTGGGAGGTTTTACCTCTGTTTTTACCTCTGGTTTACTCTCTTTTATCGCGGTTACAACTTCCCCAGTTGCCGTAGTTATCGGCTTAAATTATTGTTCAGTATCAGCAGTAAAATCTAATTTTTGTTGTTGTCGAGCTTGCAAATTATCTCTGAAAGAATCTCTCACCGGGAAAAATTTCTTGATCGCAGCCAATCGTTCTGTATTTAATTTAGTTATTTGAGCTTCTCCGACGTTTGCCATTTTATATAAAAATTATATAGCTAATTTATCATCGCGTTGCTAGTTATAAATTTCGATGAGATTTTAAACAAGAATTGTTAACCACATAACAGCAACGAGGGCGCGACAACCACATTGGCGTATTTTGTTTTGATGAATTGCTAGCAATTTCGAGGAAGTATTAGTTAGTCAAATGGACGCTTCTATAAAGCATTTTCGAGGAAGCCTCAGTTTGAAAACTTGGTCTGTTCGCCCCCTTTTCGTTTCGATAGAAGCCTTTTTTTTGTTTGAAAACTTGGTCTGTTCACCCCTTTTTTCGTTTCGATAGAAGCCTTATTTTTGTTTGAAAACTTGGTCTGTTCACCCTCCCTGTAAGGAAACTCTGTCTCTGTAGCAGCCTTTGGTCGCCCCCTTTTCGTTTCGATAGAAGCCTTATTTTTGTTTGAAAACTTGGTCTGTTTACCCTCCCTGCTGCTATATCCACAGAATTCATTTCTGCATGATTTGTTACAAGCGGTTACTGATCCTATCATAAGCCATTTGCAATGATTCATTATATAATAAATTCTTTATTTAAATACTTGTTTTAATTATAATATGGAGGAGTTCGAGAGATTTTCGAAAATTACTCCTTGGAAAAATGCTAAATTCAATCTCGATAGAGTCTCCACTGATGTACCAAAGAGTCTAATAAGTGATGGAAGCATGATAAGTTGAATCCATGATGGTTTTAATGGAGCATCTCACTGTTGGTCAACATTTCGAATTGATGGTAGTGTTGATGCTACCATGAACGACGAAAGAGCAGCAGAGATAATCTCGCATCTTGACAAGAAAAATTATTTTTTTAGAGTGAAATTCATTATCCGCTCAGAAACGGGGAATTGGATTATACGCGACAAATTTGAACCCATCCTGAAAAATAAGAGAGTGTGTGAGTCAGGATTCCAAACCAGGAATTCTGACTGGAATTGACAAACCGTATCACGAGAGATCCTATCCTGTAACCGAGGTTGTTTATGGGATCTATCCGATAAATGATAAACCGAGTATTGAAAAATTAAAACCCATAAATCTGTCACATTTGACTTCGTCAAGAATAAATTGTGTAGCAGAATGAATAATAGAGCATTTTACAAATGCGTTGCATGGCAACAAATTGACGAATCTAAGACACACAAAAAATAACTGAATGGGGATTAACAGTGAAGGAGAGCGGAGCAACAATTCAAGATATAGCCAAATTAGAAACATCATTAAGATTCCCAATAACCGTAACGACGATAACAGGAGAGATATTACAAGAATCGAAATATAAATGAAAAGGAGCTCCAATCAAAATTATTGACCATAATGAACACGCGTGGACACCTGCGGTAACAATATTCCCGCGGGATAGATCCATAAAATATCTACCCCCAGAGAACTCTGGGGGAAATTTATTTTCTTTTCTTTACGAGTTAAGTAAAAACGATCCTGCGTCAGTGTGGTTACTTCACAGTTTTGAAGACGAAGAGGGTAAATTCGATCAATTTGAAAGACACAACGGTGAAATATATCGTACTGAAGCTCTTCACAACGGGATGAGAAAACTAGCTCGTGGTTTTTCAACGGAATAATTTCTAACGAACTGTTTTACAATTCCGTCAGTTGCAGCTCATTTCGCGAGAAAGAGAAGTCTATGGAAACCAACAAGAACTGAATTTCTTTCAGATGTCCAAGCAAGTTGTGTTAAGCTTAGCCACGGTGGATTATGGAATACCAAATATGACCCCAAAAGTGTTATTTCGGTTGATATGGTTGCGTGTTATCCAGGGAGTTTTCTGGGATAAGGAGAATGCTCTGAGTATTTTAAACGATTTGGGCATCCTACACACGAAATGACCCGTGTTGAGATTAATGGGCCACAACCCGATTATGATCTAACTGGATTCGCTCGTGTGGTATCATCTGAATTCGATAAAGGACATCATCCGTGTTGTTATGTTTGGTTTGGTAGACGCATTTCTAAAAAACATTGGATGCCAATAGTGTTATTACGGTATATGATTGATACTATAATACTGATATCACTGATTGACAGTGAAGCAATTATAGATGATCAGTCTTATACCCTGGCAAGATACACACATCAGCTGTATTCATGTGAATGTCATCTGATACAAGACAGTAATCTAATCTACTTTGTTTCAAGGGAGATCTTATACTCCAGGTATACATCTTTAAGTCTTGATTGGAATTTCGCCAGGGGTCAATTAATTCCAAATTCGTTTTTGAGGTCATGAATCGCTGCCCTAGACTGTTGCTGTTTGTCATGTAAAATATTATAAGTATCCAAATCTAAGTCTTGAACAGTATTCCAGTCTCCGCACATTATAATTGATGAGTTCTCAAAAAATAAGATCTCTTTTTTTAACTCTCTAAAAAAAACTAGGATTATCATCATTGTAACCATACAAATTCACGAGGGTTATTCTGTTATCATTAATTGTAATATCTAAAATAATAAATCTTCCTTGACAGTCACATCTTTCTCTTTGAATTAAAAATTCTAAAGTATTTATAAAAAATATTGCGACCCCAGCACTATTACTAGAACAGTGGCTCATTATACATTTGTATCCCATTCAGCTGCCCAATATAATTTATCGTTCTTTGTACTATAACTTTCTTGCAAGCAGGCTATAGATACATTCTTTTGTTTTACCCATGGAAAATGACCCTTCGTTTAAAGACTGAACCTTGCAGGCCTCTAACATTTATAGATATAATTTTTTATGTTATTATCCATGACAACGGTAGAAATGTTACATATACATGTTCTTGTACAGGAATGTATGAAGTAATTATCACCTTGAGTTTATCATATGCATGTCTTTCACACTCACTCTCACACAGAAAACAAACATCCATAATAAAATCATCCCTGGTGTTAAATTACATGGTGTTAAAGTACATGCTGATCACAATCACAGCTTGATAGCTCCATGGATGTTCTCTACAAAGATGGTAGGTGCACACAATGTTCACTTTAATAACGGTTTAGTTTTTTCAAGGACAACTCTCACTGAGTTCTTAATTGGCTCCACTCGTCTATATCTGCAAGGAAAGCATGACATCTGCCTATCAGAGATAAACATGCAAGCATATAAAATGGATACATCGCTTCGCCCATCTTTTTTGATAACATATTATGTTTAAGTCTAAACTTATTTGTGATATATTCTCTAACATATTTCTTCTATTTCATGTTGTCTGTACCTTTATAACACACATTTAGTGCTACAAATTTGATCTGGAATTCGATAAATGGTGTCCTATTTAATAACAATTGTCGTTTCTGCAGCTGCGGATAAAAGGGGCACTACTGAAAACCGCGACGGGCATTTAAGGTAATTTCATGGAATCGATCACTGTGTTTGAACTTATTTGTTATATATTATCCTACATATTTTTTCTTCTTAATGGTACAAATTCGATCGGGAGTTCGATAAATGGTGTCCTATTGGATAAAAATGACGGTTTCTGCAGCTGCGGATAAAAGGGGCACTATTGTATTCAGCAACGGGCAGTTAAGGTAATTTCATGGAATGGATCACTGGGCGGTTGGAGTTAGTTGTGATTGATAAACATAGTTGGAATAGTGTGACAGTAAGTTCTCAGATCAAGCAGGTGTGAAAAGTGAAATGAGAGAGAGAGAGAGAGAGAGAGAGAGAGAGAGAGAGAGAGAGAGAAACAGAGAGATATCTTGTATTGAAAGTTTTAAACATAAAGCCAAGATAAGAAAGACAATGAGTTATTTAAAAATTTAAAGTCATGGTAAGAAATGACACCACGTTCGGATAAACTTTTCAGCAATGAATAATTAGACACTGATATTTATGCCTGCCTGGTTACATTAACAAAACAGGATAGTATCAACCATGGACCATGTAGTTTTAATAGTTAAACGCAACACTAAACAGATAAATAAGGGAGATTAACTACGGCTACAACTATTTGACTTCAAATGAGCTTTTAAACTGCCACACAGTGCTGAGTTTTCAGAGACACGACCGTATATCAAAAGGGCTCCGAAAATAAGAACGAAACTTCTAAAAATGACACTTTTGATCTCATTCTTAACTGCAGCAATGAAGAGAATTTCACAATGCAAATCGTCCAAAAGTGGAAATCTACACAAAGTCACTTTCAACTTAAGAGTTAAAAGAAAACTTTTCGTATAAATTTATCCGATAGTATTATTTTATTATGTTGCAGAACTAATTAAGAAAAGAAAAGAAAGATTCAATATATTTTACAAACGCTTTATTTGCACATACTAATATTCACATTTACACCAACGGCTTTGTCACTGTTGCATCTGAAAGAACAAAAGGACAATATCACTTTAACCTACTCGCATCCTTTATTCGTAAAAACATTTAAATGATAAGCATGCAGAAAGGTGTATAAACTTAGATCTCAATGTTATTCCTCGAGACTTTAAACTTGTAATTGACCTATGAATATATACACCATATTTGGAACTCATATACATTAACTAAAGACAAATCAGAAGATTTGTAGACTATAGTTTTGTCATGCCCACAGAGGGGATGTCGAGTGTCAGTTGAATAAGACCTGAATGCAATGCAAGACTAACAATAAGTGAACGGTTGCAAAGCCAGGCTATGATGTCAATTATCATTGGTGTTTAATAATTATTGAGGTCACTGTAGAAATGGTTACAAAATTGAAAAGCACCTTTTATCTAAATAGTTTTGAATCTAATCACCCATTACAGTATCAAGGTCACTACAGCTTATTTGAACAGATCCAAAACGTAGAATGGCTTATCCAAAAGGCAACATTTCAAGATTTGGAACCTTTAAGCACCTCCTTTTGAATGTTTTCCTTATTTTCAAAGAACAATTCATACCAGTTGTGGGAAGCGTGCTGTGCAAGATACAGCATTACGGTAGAAATGAAAAGCAAGAGTGTTTACCGTTGAATTTATGGCTTCAGTAATATATAGGACAGCATCTGACAAGCCTGGAATTGCTTCCATAAAGGTCATAATTTCTGCATGGTCCATCTTCCCTCTCTCCATTCAGACAGTACCGCCGGCATTGACATAAATCAGGCAACAAGCCTAATAATAATAATAATAATAATAATAATAATAATAATAATAATAATAATCAGAAAATAATATTAATAATAGTAATAAGAAGAAATATAATAAAGAGATACAAAAGCAGCAAGGAAAGAAAAACAAAATTGGTAAATCGACTCAAGTTGTGAAAGCTCCGCTGGTCTAGTGCTTAAAGCGTCCGCCGCGGAAGCGAGATGTCGTGGGTTCGACCTATGGCCGAGTCATACCAAAGACTTACAAAAAATGTACTAACAGCTGCCTCGCTTGACGCTCAGTATTTAAGAGGTCAGTGTTAGGACTGGTCAGCCCTGGTATCAGGATAATGTGACTACTGGGACATCAAGCTACATGTCTGCGGCATGATGCCACATTGCTAGACATCACTATAAACTGCCTCTCTGCAGACATTGTAGCGATATCACTGACAATTGTTAAAGCTACGTTAAACATTTTAATCAAACAGACAAACAAACATTCGAATTTGATCGAGTAACCCTCTTTACTGCTTTGTTCCTGATTTATTAAGTTCGAAATGTTTGAATTCTCGTACTAGTTACACTATTCACCAGTCGTGACAACAATTTAAATTGAGTTGATCTTTCTTATCCACAATTGTGAGAAGAAGAAAAATGTTGTTGATCGTGTTGAAAATAACGATTTTTTTGATAATGTTTCGGACAACGACGATACCAATGATGTCGATCATTGGTATGAATATGGCATTTCCGTGGATCTTGTACTGACGTCGACTATATTGTTCAAGCTACCAATAAATATAATGAGACCTGGATAAACGAAGATGAAACTTGTGGTAATAAATAGACGACTTCGAAAGCATGGAATGGTCGTATCATTAAAATCATAGTTACCTTGAGCTGCAGTGAAGTGAATGACCATCAAACTGCAAACGAGGAAAAATATGATGATGGATGCCTTCGACATATTTTCTTTGTTTTTGATGGCAACAATTGAGCTTGAATGCCAGTCAGTCCATTCTACATTAGTATTTATACAAAAGATCCCGGAACGACAGGGTTTAGCATAAATTGTGGCGACGGAGCATTGTTTCAAGGAAATGACTTCGAATATATGCTGACTACCTGGAAATATGATATGTCCGTATTTTTTATATATAAAAAGGTGTCAGTTCATCAATTGGGCATGTAAAACTGACACGTAATTCATCTAGATCCGTACTCATTCGAAATATAGAATTTCTTCCGTATCCCGAAACAGAATCCGTTCCAGTGCATTCTTTTTAGTATTGTCGGAAATGTAGACAAAAATATCTCTTTATAAATGTTTGAAATCATTAAGTTTTGATACTTGTACTTTGCGAGGAATGTGAAGCTTTACAGTGTATTCAAATAGGAAACAGATTGTTAAATCTGATCAGACTTCTAAAGCAAAACAAAAAGATACTTGGTAACTTATAACTTGAAAAATTGAATCTCTTTCGCCATGTTAAATTTTAATCTGCATTCCCTCCAACATTAAAAGTGTAATATTCATTTAAACGCTCAAATGAAAACATACGGTTGATAGTAAACACGCTGACAAAGTTTCTTTAAATTCCAATTGTCCTAAAATAAGGTATATCCTATTAAACAGTAAAACAATAAATTCAACCTCTGTAATATATCGCCTCATAGACGAATAAATGTATGGTTATATGTATGCATGTAGGGCCATTATATAGGTAAGTAATAAGGTCTAATACAAGTAGCCTCTCTTTAAGAAAATATTTGTAAGGAGAGTGAACCAGAAAGTAATTGTATGTTTATTTTTGAGAGTGAGCGAATTCCCGTTTGCGTGCGATACATCAATCGTGACTACATACTTAAAGAAGGATTATGAACAATATGTTTTACATGCTACCTTCATCTCGATTGTTTGAGATCTGCTTCTTTTTAGTGTAGAAGTAGTCCCTTAACTTTACTTCACGATAATACTTGTGGCCATATAGCTTTAATATGTGTATCGTTCTATTCTGTAAAAAAAACGTGATGTAATATTCATTCATTCTTATCTACATGCAGTTAATAATGACCGTTTCAACTATGAGAATCTTTCTATCCACCTCCCCGCTCTTCCATTGGTCTATATATTACCAATACACGAACGTTAGTTCAGACATTGCGAGATTTTCATTACATTATTATTTCTGCCTCTAATCGCAGCCGATGACGGGGTTACTTAACACATACCTTTTGGGACAGTAATCAACAAGAACAAATTATTTATAAGAGAATATAAACATGTCTCGCATTAATATAGGATGTGGGAAGAGCGCAAACATTTAAAAACATTTAAAAACATGTTTATTTACCTAATTCACATGTGAATAATACTTAGAATATGATCATGCTATTGTTAAAGGTTGATATACAGCCAGTCAAGCATACCTAAAAAGAGATGTAAGCTCACATTTACAACGTGTATATAACGTGACTTGAAACTAATAAATGCTTCGCTTGTTTCATAGCAATATTCCCTAGTAATTAAGTGAATTGAAATATGTTAACTACTCTTTTCGCTTTATACTTTGCTCTACGACTTCGCTGATCTTCCAAAAGCTGAATTGTGAGATTCTTAACGACAATTGTCAACTATTTCATAAATTGTGCCAGCTATTCAAATGGATGCATCCAGGTAGATAGACCTCTTTGTCTCAAAGGACGATCAACGTTTGCGTTCACGATCAACTTCACATCATTTATCCCTAACCTACAGTGCTGGATCCTTCCGCATCTTGCTCCATTTTTTTTTTCTCCAAGCAATAGACTTAATCATGTTATTACATTACCGAAAGTATATTATATTCAAACCCTTATAATATTTCACCCGATATATGAATGCGTCTCTTCTAATAGTTATGCATACCTGCCAATTTGAGATATTTTCTCGTGCTGTAAGGTAACATTTTAACGTATAATTCGAATTGCAAGTTGCATATGTCTTCAAAATATTTGTATGGACAGCCATCCAGAACGACATTACCGTATGTCGAATTCCATATTAAGGGTACACAAAGTCCCGTTTGTGGTTGATATAAATTGTTACGTTAGCATTTTATCATTTATTTAGCATTATATCAAGAATATCATAATATAAGTGCAAACCTAATATTTTAACTAAACATTTTTGACAAGGATCTTAGCGATAATGAACAATTCTTTCAAGAAAAATCATAGGCTGAATTGTTTGAGATATATACTACTGGTTTATTGTAAAAGTTAACATTGAACTTTAATTGACGATGTTATCTTTCTCCATTCGGCTGTAATATTTCTAAACTTCCATATTATAAAAAAAACAACAAGCCATGCACTGTTATCTGATTTATAAGTGAAATAAATTAAATGATCATTTCATCGATGTGAATCACTACAGTACTGGATCATTCCGCATCTTGCTCCATTTGCGAACCTTGTTTTTGTTTTTTTAAAGCAATAGACTTCATCATGTTATTATGATACTAAAAGTATATTATATTCAAACCTCCTATAATATTTCCCCTGATGTATGAATGGGACTCTTCTCATAGTTATGCATACCTGCCCGTTTGCGATATTTTCTCTTGCTGTAAGGTAACATTTAACGAATAATTCGAATTGCAAGTGGCATATGTCTTCAAAATATTTGTATGGACAGCCATCCAGAACGACGTTATGTCGAATTCCATATTAGGGGTGCACACATTTCTGTTCGTGTTTGATATAAATTGTTATTTTAGAATTATTTCATTGATATAGCATTAGATCAAGAAAATCACAATAATAACCCAAACATATTATTTTAACTCAAGGTTTTTGACAAGGATCTTAGCGATAATGATCGATATTTTTTTAAAGAAAAATCATAGGCTGATTTGTTTGAGATATAAACTACTGGTTTATTGTAAAAGTTAACATTGAACTGTAATTGACGATGTTAATTTTCCCCATTCGGCTGTAATATTTCTAAACTTCCATATTATAAAAAAACACATGCCATGCACTGTTCTCATATTTATAAGTGAAATAAATTAAATGATCATTTCATCTATGTGAATCACTGTGATTCTGTAAGATTCCTTTCTCACTGCATTTCCGTAATCTTCAGATACATTATAAATACCTGCTTATCTTTCATTCCGATAATCTCATATAAAAATGCATATACAACACAATATACCGATTATTAGTGTTTGCTCTCCTTTTTCCAAATTGGGTAGCTAGATTAAAAATGGATCATTGAAATAATGATCATTGAGTTAGTTCTGTGTAGTAAAGTGTAAAATTGAGTTTCTTTATTAATTTGTCTTCTTATGACTATTCGTTTCTATGAAATCAATGTTTGTTTTAAACATTAAACATTATCTTAATGTTGCAATCATATAACGTATTTATGTTTGATTATATCACAGCAGGAGGTAGTAGGCCTATTTTGGTGATGGGTCCATACTCGGATGTTGAGTGACCTTTTAAAGGAAAATGACGATATACGTATCTGATGGATATATTAATATTCGCATGAAAGAAAGAAAGAAAGAAAGAAAGAAAGAAAGAAAGAAAGATAGATAGATAGATAGATAGATAGATAGATAGATAGATAGATAGATAGATAGAAAGAAAGATAGATAGATAGATAGATAGATAGATAGATAGATAGATAGATAGATAGATAGATAGATAGATAGATAGAAAGAAAGAAAGAAAGATAGATAGATAGATAGATAGATAGATAGATAGATAGAAAGAAAGAAAGAAAGAAAGAAAGAAAGAAAGAAAGAAAGAAAGAAAGAAAGAAAGATGTTAATTTTCCCCAATCGGCAGTACTATGTATATGCTTCCATATTTTTAAAATAAAATAACATGCCATGCACTGTTCTCTGATTTATAAGTGAAATAACTTATAATGATCATTTCATCTTTGTGAATCACTGTGATTCTGTAAGATTCCTTTCTCGTTGCATTTCCGTAATAGCACGAGGAATTAAGCCTACGTTTGGTGATGGGTTCATACTAGGGTGTTGAGTGACCATTTAGAGGAAAATGACGATATATGTATTTGATGCATATATTACTATCTACATTGAAGAAAGAAAGATAGAAGGAAAGAAAGATAGATAGATAGATAGATAGACGGAAAGGAGAAAGAAAGATAAAAAGAAAGAATAAATGAATGAAAGAAAGAAAGGAATGAATGAATGAAGACAATAAGGAAGGAAAGAAAGCGACAGCTACTTGTGTTACATACTATTATTAAATACCGTTTAAAGAAATGCATTTATTGGAGAGCAAAGTATAAAGCGAAAAGAGTAGTTAAAATATTTAAATTCACGTAATTACTAGGGAATAATGCTATGGAACAAGCAAAGCATTTATTAGTTTCAAGTCACGTTATATACACGTTGAATATGTGAGCTTACATCTCTATTTAGGTATGCGTGACTGGCTGTATATCAACCTTTAACAATAGCATGATCATATTCTAAGTATTATTCACATGTGAATTAGGTAAATAAATCAAGTTTTTTAAATGTTTTCCCTCTTCCCACATCCTATATTAATGCGAGACATGTTTATATCCTCTTGTTAATAATTTGTTCTTGATGATTACTGTCCCAAAAGGTATGTGTTAAGTAACCCCGTCATCGGCTGCGATTAGAGGCAGAAATAATAACGTAATGAAAATCTCGCAATGTCTGAACTAACGTTCGTGTATTGGTAATATATAGACCAATGGAAGAGCGGGGAGGTGGATAGAAAGATTCTCATAGTTGAAACGGTCATTATTAACTGCATGTAGATAAGAATGAATGAATATTACATCACGTTTCTTTTACAGAATAGAACGATACACATATTAAAGCTATATGGCCACAAGTATTATCGTGAAGTAAAGTTAAGGGACTACTTCAACACTAAAAAGAAGCAGACCTCAAACGATCGAGATGAAGGTAGCATGTAAAACGTATTGTTCATAATCTTTCTTTAATTTCAAGAACAAATTTGTATGGTCTTTTTTTAACTTAGCAATCGTTTTCAATCTTTGAAGATATATGAATTAAGTATGTAGTCACGATTGATGTATCGCACGCAAACGGGAATTCGAACACTCTCAAAAATAAACATACAATTACTTTCTGGTTCACTCTCCTTACAAAATATTCTTCCTAAAGAGAGGCTACTTGTATTAGACGTTATTACTTACCTATATAATGGCACTGCATGCATACATATAACCGTACATTTATTCGTCTATGAGGCGAAATATTACAGATGTTGAATTTATTGTTTTACTGTTTAATAGGATATACCTTATTTTAGGACTATTGGAATTTAAAGAAACTTTGTCAGCGTGTTTACTATCAACCGTATGTTTTGGAACTATTGCAAAATCATTTGAGCGTTTAAATGAATATTACACTTTTAATGTTGGAGGGAATGCAGATTGAAATTTAACAAAAGAGATTCAATTTTTCAAGTTATAAGTTACCAAGTATCTTTTTGTTTTGCTTTAGAAGTCTGATCAGATTTAACAATCTGTTTCCTATTTGAATACACAATAAAGCTTCACATTCCTCACAAAATACAAGTATCAAAACTTAATGATTTCAAACATTTATAAAGAGATATTGTTGTCTACATTTCCGACAATACTAAAAAGAATGCACAAGAACGGATTCTGTTTCGGGATACGGAAGAAATTCTATATTTCGAATGAGTACGGATCTAGATGAATTACGTGTCAGTTTTACATGCCCAATTGATGAACTGACACCTTTATATATATAAAAAATACGGACATATCATATTTCCAGGTAGTCAGCATATATTCGAAGTCATTTCCTTGAAACAATGCCCCGTCGCCACAATTTATGACAACCCTGTCGTTCTGGGATCTTTTGTATAAATACTAATGTAGAATGGACTGACTGGCATTCAAGCTCAATTGTTGCCATCAAAAACAAAGAAACTATGTCGAAGGCATCCATCACCATATTTTTCCTCGTTTGCAGTTTGATGGTCATTCACTTCACTGCAGCTCAAGGTAACTATGATTTTAATGATACGACCATTCCATGCTTTCGAAGTCGTCTTTTTATTACCACAAGTTTCATCTTCGTTTATCCAGATATCATTAGATGTATTGGTAGCTTGAATAATAATAGTCGACGTCAGTACAAGATCCACGGAAATGCCATATTCATATCAATGATCGACATCATTGGTATCGTCGTTGTCCGAAACATTATCAGGAAAATCATTATTTTCAACACGATCAACATTTTTCTTCTTCTCACAATTGTGGATAAGAAAGATCAATTCAATTTGAATTGTTGTCACGACTGGTGAATAGTGTAACTAGTATGAGAATTCAAACATTTCGAACTTAATATATCGTGGCTGATAAATCAGGAACAAAGCAGTAAAGAGGGTTGCTGGATTAAATTCGAATGTTTGTTTGTTTGATTAAGATTTTTAACGTAGCTTTAACAATGTTTCAGTCATATCGCAGTGAGGCAGTTTATAGTGATGTCTAGCACTGTGGCATCATGCCGCAGACATGTAGCTTGATGTCCCACCAGTCACATTATCCTGGTACCAGGCTGACCAGTCCTAACACTGACCTCTTAAATACTGAACGTCAAGTGAGGCAGCTGTTAGTACATTTTTTGTAAGTCTTTGGTATGACTCGGCCATGGGTCGAACCCACGACATCTCGCTTCCGCGGCGGACGCTTTAAGCACTAGACCAGCGGAGCTTTCACAACTTGAGTCGAAATACCAATATTGTTTTTCTTCAGTTGTTGCTATTGTATCTCTTTATTATATTTCTTCTTCTTCTTCTTCTTCTTCTTCTTCTTCTTCTTCTTCTTCTTCTTATTATTATTATTATTATTATTATTAGGCTTGTTGCCTGATTTATGTCCATGCCGGCGGTACTGTCTGAATGGAGAGAGGGAAGATGGACCATGCAGAAATTATGATCTTTATGGAAGAAATTCCAGACTTGTCAGATGCTGTCCTATATATTACTGAAGCCATAAATTCAACGGTAAACAATCTTGCTTTTATTTACTATCGCAATGGAGTAGTTTGCACAGCACGCTTCCCACAACTAGTATGAATTGTCTTTTGAAAATAAGGAAAACATTCAAAAGGAGGTGCTTAAAGAATTCTAATCTTGAAATGTTGCCTTTCGGATAAGCCATTCTACGTTTTGGATCTGTTCAAATAAGCTGTAGTGACCTTGATACTGTAATGGGTGATTAGATTCAAAACTATTTAGATAAAAGGTGCTTTTCAATTTTGTAACCATTTCTACAGTGACCTCAATAATTATTAAACACCAATGATAACTGACATCATAGCCTGGCTTTGCAACCGTTCACTTATTGTTAGTCTTGCAATGCATTTAGGTCTTATTCAGCTAACACTAGACATCCCCTCTGTGGGCATGAAAACACTATAGTCTATAAATCTTCTGATTTGCCTTTAGTTAATTTATATGAGTTCCAAATATGGTGTATATATTCATAGGTCAATTACAAGTTTAAAGTCTCGAGGAATAACATTGGGATCTAAGTTTATACACCTTTCTGCATGCTTATCATTTAAATGTGGTTACGAATAAAGGATGCGAGTAGGTTAAAGTGAAATTGTCCTTTTGTTCTTTCAGATGCAACAGTGACAAAGCCGTTGGTGTAAATGTGAATATTAGTATGTGAAAATAAAGCGTTTGTAAAATATATCGAATCTTTCTTTTCTTTTCATAATTAGTTCTGCACCAGAATAAAGTAATTCTATCGGATAAAATTATACGAAAGGTTTTCTTTTAACTCTTAAGTTGAAAGTGACTTTGTGTAGATTTCCACTTTTGGACGATTTGCATTGTGAAATTCTCTTCATTGCTGCAGTTAAGAATGAGATCAAAAGTGTCATTTTTAGAAGTTTTGTTCTTATTTTCGGAGCCCTTTTGATACACGGTCGTGTCTCCGAAAACTCAGCACTGTGGCAGTTTAAAAGCTCATTTGAAGTCAAATAGTTGTAGCCGTAGTTAATCTCCCTTATTTATCTGTTTAGTGCTGTGTTTAACTATTAAAACTACATGGTCCATGGTGGATACCATCTTGTTTTATTAATGTAACCAGTTAGGCATAAATATAAGTGTCTAATTAATCAATGATTAAAAGTTTCTCCGAACGTGGTGGCATTTATTACCATGACTTATATTTTTAAATAACTCATTGTCTTTCTTATTTTGGCTTTATGTTTAAAACTTTCAATACAATATATCTGTCTGTGACTGTCTCTCTGTCTCTCTGTCTCTCTCTCTCTCTCTCTCTTAGTTTCACTTTACACCTTGATCTGAGAACTTATTGACATACTATCCAAATTATGTTTATCAACCACAACTAACTCCATCCGCCCAGTGATCGATTCCATGAAATTACCTTAACATCCCGTCGCCGCTTTCAGTAGTGTCCCTTTTATCCGCAGCTGCAGAAACGGTCAGTTTTATTAAATTGGACACCATTTATCGAATTCCAGATCAAATTTGTAGCATTAAATATGTGTTATTAAGGTACAGACAACATGAAATAGAAGAAATATGTTAGAGAATATATCACAAACAAGTTAAGGCTGAAACATAATATGTTATCAAAAAAGATGGGCAAAGCGATGTATCTATCTTATATGCTTGCATGTTTGTCTCTGATAGGCAGATGGCATGCTTTCCTTGCAGATATAGACGAGTGGAGCCAATTAAGAACTCAATGAAAGTTGTCCTTGAAAAAACTAAACCGTTATTAAATTGAACATTGTGTGCACCTACCATCTTTGTAGAGAACATTCCATGGAGCTATCAAGCTGTGAATGTGATCAGCATGTACTTTAACACCATGTAATTTAAAACCAGGGATGATTTTATTATGGATGTTTGTTTTCTGTGTGTGAGTGAGTGTGAGAGGCATGCATATGATAAACTCAAGGTGATAATTACTTCATACATTCCTGTACAAGAACATGTGTATGTAACATTTCTACCGTTGTCATGGATAATAACATAAAAAATTATATCTATAAATGTTAGAGGCCTGCAAGGTTCAGTCTTTAAACGAAGGGACATTTTCCACTGTGTAAAACAAAAGAATGTATCTATAGCATGCTTGCAAGAAACTTATAGTACAAAGAACGATGAATTATATTGGGCAGCTGAATGGGATACAAATGTATATTTAGCCACTGTTCTAGCACTAGTGCTGGGGTCGCAATATTTTTTAGAAATACTTTTAAATGTGTAATTCATAGAGAAAGATGTGACTGTCAAGGAATATTTATTATTTTAGATATTACAATTAATGGTAACAGAATAACCCTCGTGAATTTGTATGGTTACAATGATGATAATCCTAGTATTCTTTTAGAGAGTTACAAGAGGAGATCTTACTTTTTGAGAACTCATCAATTATTATGTGCGGAGACTGGAATACTGTTCAAGACTTAGATTTGGATACTTGTAATATTTTACACGACAAACAGCAACAGTCTATGGCAGCGATTCATGACCTCAAAAACGAATTGAAATTAATTGACCCCTGGCGAAATTCCAATCAAGACTTAAAGATGTTGTTACGGCTATTGGATTTAAATTATTTATTTTTGAATGTTAAATCCAAATTTGTCATTTTGCCTTTAATATTCATTAATTGGGAGATTTTTTTTCTAGAATGTTCAGGCTGACCACTCTAACTGTAAACAAGTTTTTGACCTTGGCTTGGTACCTCTTTATCTGACCTTGCTTCAGATTGATAAACAGGTCTTTAAAACTATTGGTTAATTTCAAGGATAACTTTTATTTTTAGTTCTTGGGGTGTAGGAAATATCTAGAATATGTGACTTGCTGAAGGTAGTGACCTTCCATGAATTTTTAGAAAATCATGTGATCACTTGTTTACTTAAGAAAAACAGTTATATAGACTTGTTTGGGATAGAACAATTCAGTAGAATTTTGGGCTTTAAGATATTAGTTGTGTATTTTCTGTTTGAGTTTAATTTTAATCATCTTGTTCTGGACTTTGTGTCAATTCATTGAAGAAAGAGGATTTATTATGTATTTGGAGGAGAAAACATGTGCTCATAATTCATTTGGATGATTAAAAAAACAAGACCTGCATCACGTGACATTGTCAGCCATTTTGGATTACATCGTCAAGATTCGAACCTGGAACTATTAGAACATTTATTTATCAGGACTCTTGCAATTCCATTAGTGGATTATTTTTGTGAATTCTATATTGGATTAATGTTGGATTTGATTCTCTAAAACTGTAAGTTTATTTATTTTATGAAAATAATTGTGCTTAATAAATTCATTGTTCAAGTTATACAAGCTTGTTAGTTTTCACTCTTTCTGTGTTGCTGCTTATTCGAGCCTAAGCACGTAACAATGTATACCTGGAGTAAATAATCTCCCTTGAAACAAAGTAGATTAGATTACTGTCTTGTATCAGATGACATTCATATGAATACAGTTGATGTGTCTTGCCAGGGTATAAGACTAATCATTCAGCTATTGTTTTAAGTGTGGCATTCACAACTAGTCCAAGGGAAAAGGATATTAGAAATTTAATGCCCAACTGTTGAGGAACACTGAGTATACTGATTTGTTCAAAAAGTGTATAACTCACACGGCAAATAAATATTATGTAAGGGGAAATAGAGATGACTCTCTCCATGTTTCTCTATCCTGTAATGATCAAATATTCTTTGAAATTTTAAAAATGAAAATAAGATCTGAAACTATATGTTATTCTATTAGGAAAACAAAAGAAAAATGGGAAAAAGTAAAGAAAAGTGAACAAGAAATAATAGAAATGCAGGAGGAACTGGTGAATAACATAGAAGGGGAAGCTCTGGAAAATTTAGTGGGGAAAAAAGCAGAATTAGAGGAATCTAAGAAAAATACATAGAAGGTGTTATATTAAGATCTAAAGCTAGATGGTACGACTTTGAGGGAAAAAGCACACATTATTTTTTTCAATCTTGAAAAAAAACTACGTCAATAAGACTATAAAGGAAATTATTTTAGATGATGGGACAAATATATCTGACCAAATAGATATTTTAGAAGCACAAAAACAGTTTTATATGGAATTGTACAAAACTAGAACTGCTCAGCTGAATGATGAGGCTACTCAAGAAACTCTAAATAGATTTCTAAATCACAATATTAAACTTAGTAAAGAAGAAAGAGAATCATGCGAAGGTCTGGTTACAATTTATGAAGTTAGGTATGTCTCTAAAACGGATGGAAAAAGTTATGGTTCAGATGGATTCACTGAGAGTTCTATAAATTCTTTTGGAAGTCTCTTGGGGGATTTATATGCAGATCAATAAATTACTGATATACTGTAGGAAAACTTTCAGATTTGCAGACTCAAGGAATCATCACATGCCTACTACTAAAGGAAGAAAAAGATAGAAGATATTTAATAAACTGGAGACCTATATCACTTTTAAGTATTGACTCTAAAATTGCTTCGGGAGATATTGCAGCCATGATTAAAAAGATTCTTCCATAAATAATCATTGATACTCAAAAAGGATATATGAAGGGTAGATTCATTGGAGAAAATAATAGGCTATTATATGATATCATGGACCAACATGAGAATGAAAATAGATATGGTTTATTATTGTTAATAGACTTTGAAAAAGCCTTTGACTCCATTAACTGGACTTTTGTGGAAGAAACTTTAAATTCTTTTAACTTTGGTGATTCCGTTTGTAAGTGGTTTAAACGGTTTTGTAATGACTAAAAGTTGTGTTATAAATAATGGGCATATGTCATCATTTTTTAGACTAAAAAGAGGATGTCGTCAAGGAGATCCCCTTGCACCTTATTTTTTATCATTGGGGTTGAGATTTTAGCTATAATTTTAAAGCAAAATGCAGCTGTACGGGGATTGATCTTTGACGGCACCGAATATAAATTGGGTCAGTATGCCGATGACGCTTTTATTCTTTTTGATGGGTCTCAACTTTCTCTTAAAACAACTATGAATATCTTGCAGGGTTTTTCTCTATTATCTGGACTTAAATGTAACATAACAAAAACAAAAGCTATTTGGATTGGGAACCGGAAATTCTCCAATGCAAGAATATGTCCCGAAATGGGCCTAATTTGGTCCTGTTCTAACTTTACACTCCTTGGTATAGAATTTTCTCTAGATTTTTAACAAATGGTGGAAATTAATTATATGAAGAAACTAACAAAGGCTAAACGAACACTGGCAAGCAGCTGGAGTCAAAGGTAAGGTAATTGTTGTAAAAACTCTTGTTCTGTCTATATTCATTCATCTTTTTTCAGCACTTCCAAATCCATCAGCAAAAGTTGAAGCAGAACTAAATCGCACATTATTTAAATTGTATGGGGTGGAAAAGTAGAGAGAATAAAACGCGATATACTATTATCCCCAGAAAACGAGGGAGGACTAAATATGATACACATATTTTCATTCATTAGGTATATAAAGATAAGATGGGTAAAACGATTGCTGGAAAGGGAAGATGGAGCGTGGCAGAACTTAATCAATTCAACTGTACTCAGAAATGAAAAGGATATTGCGAATTTAGGGAGAAGGAAATTAGAAGAACTTAGAAGCTCATTAAAAATAGTTTTTGGAGCGATGTGATTCTGGCAGTATCCAATTGGAAAGAGGAACCGCAAGGTCCAAACGAGTATCTATCCATGAATATTTTAAATTTTGTCCCTACTAAATTGTTCCATCAATACAAATCTTGGAGAGAAGCTGGTTTTGAAATTCTGAAGGATATAATAGATGATAACGTAAATCTAATACTTTTTGAAATAATAAAACAAAAAACTAGAAGTGATGATTTCTTAAAATACTTCTCTTTAATGTCCAAAATTCCAAAATCATGGAAAGATGCCATAAAAAAAACATTTAGTTCAAAATAATTTTGGGAAGCAAGAGGATAATATAATGAACTTACAAAAGCAAAATTCACTAAAGTTTGTTTACAAAGATCTAAAAAAAACCTTAAAGGCAACACACTGCTAAACAGGAAACTTGGATGCAAGTATTTAATAAAAAAATATAAGTAGTGATGAGTGGTCTCAGACATATATCCGAGCGAAATCCTGTACTAAGGATACCAAATTGATCTCTTTTAACTTTAAATTAATCCATAGAATAATAGCTACTAATGATTTTCTGAAAAGAATTAACATATTAGAAGACAACAAATGTACCTTCTGTAAGAGTGAAAATTAAAGCATTGAGCATCTTTTCTATGATTGCAATATTACTTTACAGTTTTGGTACCGCTTTATTGAACTTTTTGCACCTTTTTGCCTAAATATTGCACATTTGTCCAAAAAAGAAACATTTTTAGGAAGTGAACAACTGGACTTTTTATGTAATTTCTTGCTTATTTTGGCAAAGTATAAGTATTATATTTATACTTGCAGATTCAATATGAAAAATTCTTCTGTTTATGCTTTTAGACAAATAGTTGCAATGCATAAGAACATTGAAAAATACACTGCTAAAGTAAATTTAAAAAAAAGAGGACCAATTTCTTCAAAAGTGGACCTTAATAATGAATATGTAATATGTATCTGATTTTATGCTAAACAGGAACAAATACTGTAATATCACAATGTCACCTAGATCATGTGTCATATGCATGTGTGTTTGTGAGTGTTTTCCTTTTCTGTAGATTATATTTATTATTCCTAGATTATCAGAAATGTTAGATTGTAATGTGACCTTGGGATGTCTCCCCGACCCAGTGGTAAACCTATAACGGGGATAATAAATATTAAATAATTTTGTTTTTATTTAAAAAAGCTGTTAATATGATGCTGTTCCATCTCACTCTAACCATGAGTGTATGGAAAGAACCTTGCGCAGTTTGGATATGATAATAAATCGGATGACTTTATAAACAATCAACATTGTCTACAGATATTTTCCGATCTGTTGTCTATGCGTACACTGTTATATGTCAAAGTACACTGATTAATCAACATACATACACATATATATATATATATACTTTCTGAAGGTTATCTTGGAGTTTTGAAAAATTATATAACTGTCTTAAATTTTATGAAACCTAGAAACAACTATTGAACCGTTTACCCATAGTAACCAATGGAGCCTAGTAGTATAATTAGAAACATCTGATATTTTAAACATATTCTTTACCGGTAGGACCTACCTTTAAAAAGGCATGTCAGGCAGTTAGCTATGTACATAACTTAGAAAATTAATTAAATGGTAGACTGGAACTCAAATATTGTTGAGGCAATTGTGAAACCTAGACGTTTATCTAATGGCTACCAAGTTGTCCGAGACCAAATATACTATAATGGTCCATGGGCTAAACATTTCATTGAAAATATATAGCTAAATAGAGAAAAGAGGAAAAATTTAACACCTGTCAAGCATTTGTATGTGCTTTTATCCCATATTCTGCATTTAAATTTAGCATTTACTGCATGCAGTCATTGCATCCGCAACGTTAGGTGTATTCAACGTATGCAAGTATCATTAGGGAACCAGAGTGGTCTAAAGCGCTCTCCGTTATGGATTATTGCCATCTCACTTTCCTGCGTTGGCTCGAGGAGTCTCCGATTCGGCCAATGTTGGTATGTGAAAAAGCTTGCCAGTAGCTTCACGTGGATCGGTGGTTCTTTCTTGGATTTCCTTGGTTCTTCCTCCACCATGAATACTGGCCACCATGTATAGTCTATCTAGTGCTGAAAATTGGCATTAAACCCAACAACAACAACTCGTTTAGAAGTCATTTAATATAAGGATTATCACTTGTTACGTTATTGCTACTAGCATCTAAGTATTATCATAATGAATATAAACTGTATCCATCCATTTGAACAGGGATCTATAGAGCGTGGAGATTGTTACATTTAGAATAAACTCATCAAAATATATTTAAAAGATTATAATCAAACTTGTTCAAATACATCTGCAAGTATTTAAAGAAACTATCATGCACGTTTTTAAAGACAAACAATCAACAAGAGCAGATCAGGATTAAAGTAGGTTTGCGCTCTTACTGACTACACTTAGTAACCAGTGATGTTCTAAATGGCCTAATGGAGCCCTATGCTAGTTTACGATGATTACCTTAAAATAACATTCATCCAAGGGAATCCATCACATACCAAGATAACCAGGCGCACAAGGCACCTGTTGATTAGAGTCTGTGTAATTTACTTGTAGTCAGATGGAATGATTGCAGACACTGATCCTACATTGGATTATGGAAGGATTATATGTCTATGCTGTACGCATTTGAACGAGCTAATACAAACTCCACTAATTACTTTTTAATCACTATCTTTTTATTGCCCATTTATACATTTTTTAATGCGATCATTTGTCTTGATGGCAAAATAAGTAACGAAAATACGTGTATTTTAAATGAACTAGATATTATCAGTGCTTCACATGACAAAGATAGGAATAAGATTGAACTATCATGCGTTATGCACTAAACATATCTTCTTATACTCACTTAGACTGCATGCATACACAGTTATAATGCATTCGATGTAACCCAAACACCTAAACTGCTGCATGTATTATCTGCATTTGCATTGCCATGTCCAGCTTGGACAGATGTTAGTGGTGATATGTTTCATGTTATGCAACAGGCATTGAGAAGATATTTCTCAGAGTAATTAGCCAATTAGGCACAGATGTCATACTGAACCACATTCATACGACAGTATTACAGCATGGATGATAATAATGCACTTGTCCCTGTCACATTTCTCAAACCGAGTAATTAGCCAATTAGGGACAGATGTCATACTGAATCACACGACAGTATGACAACATGGATTATATTAATGACTTGTCCCTGTCACATTTCTCAATAAAAGGAATTCCTGGAATATTAACAAGTATAATTGTCTAGTAACGAGAAAAAGGAATAACTGTTTGAATTACACATTATGGCGTTTTATTTTATTGTATGTGACATGAAATGACTTGTGTAAGAATTAAAATAGCGTACTCATAAATCCTATCAATGTGCAGGAAGAAAAACAAACTTACAAATGTGAAATTTCTGTCTCACGACTGTAAAGTTTTAAGTTTGATTAGAAGAATCTTTTCTATGGTATCAGTCTGGATTTGGGGAATAAAGGGAAATACAAACCTCAAGCCAAACTCACACTGTCTTCAGCATCTTTATTAGTAACTACATGATGTTACACCCAAGACATGTTACAATACATATATACAAATCAAAGTTTACAATACTGATGGTTACCCTTAAAATCAAGTAATCTCTTTATAACCACAAGGTGAAATTCGATTAGTACCCATCTACACCGTTGTGTTAACTGATTTTGTATGATCGCAGCAATTCCCAAAATATATCTGATAAAAGACACAAGTCCTCATACATCAGGGATAGGATTACTTAGAATTTATGTTAGAATATAAAATTTGTTTAAAATACAAATTAAAATAAAAAATATACAATACAAATAGAGAAACAAACTGCACTCTAATTTGTACATGACTTTAAAAAACAAACATCTGATTAATAAGCAAATATCACCAAAGAGAAAAGCATTTTTATTGTTATGTGTTGCTTAAGACCTAGTTGTTTGTATCATGTTCTATTTCATAATTTGTAAGCCAATACCATTATTATTATAATGTAAAGACCACTTCCTTTATAAAGAAAAGCATGTACCAAACTGTTTCCATGGTAGCATTGGTGAGTCAAGCCACTGCTAGCATACTGAATTGGATCCTGGAGTTAGCCTCATCCTAAACTGTTGGTTATGTCACATTTGGTTTTGATTTGAAAAGAAACATATGTTAACATTAACAGTGATAGATCCACTGCATAAATGCCAACCCCTGACGAGGAAAAGGCGTAATCCAAGTGGTCAAAAAGTGGACTCCAGGCAGAAAAAGTGTAATCCACATATCACATGCTAAAGTTTCTATAAACAATTATTTATTTGCCCCTCTCGTATTTTAACATCCTTTACTGTTTCAAGTTTTCATATGTAACACTTTTAGCGTTACACACACATCGACTAGAATCGATTCTTAATACTTTTAGCACCAAATATTAAAATTCTTTCCACGCTGCCTGAAATAGATGTCACGTGATGCTGCATTCGTGTCTTCATATTTAGAGGATTGTATTTTTTAATTTTATTTTTTGCCTTTTTCCAATCCATCTGAAACTTTTTGAAAGGAGATATTTTTGCTCTTATATATGCATGGACTAAAATAAAATATACCTTTAAGCGCCAAATACCTTTAGACTGATTCTGCAGTAAACATGAATTAGAACCAAGAATCTGTGCATAATGATTAAATTAGAAAACCAGTCTGTTCTCTCCTCACTAAGCCATACAGATGCTATAAATAGAATTCGAGGTCGAAAGTTTGAAAGTAGAACAAGGTTTGCTATAAATAGAACATGATACTGTTAGGAAAGTGCACACAAGTCCACGGACAAGCGTACGCTTATACTGTAGTTACAAATAAAACGTCATTTCTAAAAATATGGTTTGTGGGATTAATGGAATGTTAATAAAAACGTGGACAAATAATTGATTTATTTGGAAGGTGGATCTACCGAAACAGCGTAATTCATATATGTTTACGTGCAACGTGTAATTTAGTGAAAAAAAAGCGGAATGATTACGCCGAAAGCATAATTATTAGCTTGTATGCCACTGATTAAAATCATTGACTGGCATTATATTTTTACTATTAGCACATTCCTTGAAAAGGAGGTTTTAAACAAGAGTAAACATTCCTACAAACCTCCTTCCCCCACATACCCCAGACACCACCACCCCCAAAAAATATGTTACATGTATAAAGAGGTCATGGAAATGCATTTTGCAACACAGCAACAAATATATCTCTGTTTTTGACTGCATATGGTATGTTTGAAAGGAATTAAGTTTCGTGCATCTTTCGTAAAGTCACATAATACACACTTTATAATGCTTTAGTAAACAAAATCAAGTATATTCGAACTGTGTACTACTGATTATGATAAAAAGTAATCCCAACATTATATGCTGTTATAACCATGTACACAAAACACTTTGATCAGTGAAAACTGGTGACAACTAAGACTGAGGAACAGCAGTGACAAAGTATTGTGGTGGTTGAAGGATAACTGTCTCTGAGTAACCATGAGGATCATGGGAGATGATGTCATGGTCTTTGGGAAGTCCAAGATCAAAGTGTTGAATCAAGGTTGCCAGGTACAAAAACATTCTAGAGCGAGCCATGGTCTCCCCAATGCAGCTTCTTCTGCCAACTCCAAACAAAATTAGCCTGAAAAAAATAAAAGTAGGGGATGCATTAACTAAAATCAATGCTACCATTAATTCATATTTTCAGTGGTGCACAAAGGATACCCACAAGAGACTAGAGCTGTACCGATGTCACTTTTTGCTGATTATGCCGATACCGCGTATAGCCGATTATCAAAATTGCCGATACCGATTATGAGACCGATTATTTGATTATCACATTATGTACTCAGGTATAAGCCGACAAATTTAGAAAACAATAAAGGCCTGGAATGGGGTGGGGGGCTTATCCGTGGGCCAATGTCAAAACTGTACAGGTTTTAGGTGTTTTTGTTGTCTATTGTAACGGCAGTACATCTTGGGACAAAAATATCCGTGTTCTAAGACATAGGCATGTTAAAAAAGTAACTTTCGGTGACCCGAAAATTATTAAACTTTTATAAAGTAATCTATTCGGGCTCTTGAAACTATGTGTCCAAATAAATTACTACTCTGTTGTCCACAGACCGTGGGGGTGGGCGATTTTTTTTTTTTGCAAACATGAAAGTTTCGCGGCACAATAAATATGTTCTAATCACTATGTATATTGAGGCAATGCTTTTGAGTTTATTGCCGACTTTCTATGAGCAAAGGTCGTCGGCTTGCTTTGACAACAACAAATACTCGTTATTGCTGCGGCAACATCAGATAATTGTAAAACATTGATATAGAATTGTTTTATTTGTTTAGTATATGTCGGTGCTTCAAAGGTACAGTAAAACCTGTTATGACTTATGAGAGACCGCCCCTTCTTCCAGATGGTGGCTTGGTGAAACACTAACAAAAGAAATAAAAAATAATTTTAAAAAATCCGGAAATGATTCTCACTTACTAGTATTAAAGACAATGAATTCGTTCACCCTCCAGGCATTACGGATTAACTGAAAGACAGACGACGTACTCAAACCTACACTGAAGCCCTTTTAAACAATTTCTCACTGGGACATAAGGACTATCGGTGTTTTGTGAGTTTTCATAAAGATAAAGAAAAAACATAAACCTCAAAGTTGACTGTGTATATATCCATCATTACTCCCTTTGATGTTAATCTTACTGGCTATTCACATGACTTTGGCACTACAATGGCGGTTAGCGACATGTACTTTAGTCTGGTTTACTGCAGTTTACAAATGTTACCGTACGCTGGAGTTGAAAATTTCGCACAAATGGCAGCAATATAAATTCTTTTTAAATACTTTATTAGAGCAATCTCTTTGTTACAAAAGATTAATTGATGGTTCGATGTGTTTATCTCGATATTTGGTTATTCGACTATACAGTAGTGTTAGTTAATGAGCAACTTGTTTGCATACTGCATATATCCCGAGCTCTAGTGTTACAAAGGATTAAGTTACGGTCAGTCAAAGCGCGACTGTATATACAACTTTTATCAGGAAAAATTGGTTATTTAAAAAAATTATTTGCATCAGCACCGATTATTTTTGCCGATACCCGATTATACCGATTGTGCTAATAATCGGCCCGATTACGCGTACGGGCGATTGATCGGTACAGCTCTACAAGAGACTGATGATCAGACCTAACTTTTCCAAATGTTTTTGTACATCTTTCAAAAATTCGATAAAAACACATCATTGCCGAAGATTGTTTGATAAGATATTGATGATTTAAGGTACTAAGTTTGATAAAGATTGTTTTAACATTAGTCTCTAGAATGGAAATAAGATCAGCCAATCAGATGCATGATCACCTTATTACTATGAGCTGATCTTGCTCATTATAAACGCTTTCATAATACAGTAAAACCTGTCTTGAGATATCACTGCTATAAGAGACCAACTGTCTTGAGAGACCAGGTTCTCCATGTATAGATTTATTGATTATATAGTATTATGACCTGTTTCGAGAGACCACCTGTCATCAAATGTTCCCTCTAATTTTCCGAAGGCTGTGTGCAGCAAAAGATACTGGCTGTGCAACTTTGGAAGGAAATTTAAATTTTTGTGCGCCACATAACGGTATACAGGCCTACTAAACGAAACATTTGTGCACTCTGTTGTAAAGTGTATGCGCACGCTTGGCGAGTTTTGTACGCATGCACACATGCACAGCTTCGAGGGAACATTGCCTGTCATGATAGACCATTATGTTTTGGCAGAATGGGTGGGCTTTCAAGACAGGTTCCACTGTATATACATTTATTTTAATAAGTTCTAGCCCAGCCAGACAGATGCAAGATCAATCCATTTGTCTTTATTTCATCATTTATCTAAATCATTGTGAGATCTTGATAACCTATGTCCATTTTATAAACTTACCCAAAATTTGACAAAAAGGATATAGCCAGCAGAGTAACAACAAGCTCAACATATTCGAGATCACCTCATCGTCTGGCACACCATCAACTTTATGCAAGAATTTAGTGAGATAATTGATATAAGCCCATATTCCATGTCTGATCAAAGTCTATTTAAAAATATTGCATCCGCAGTATAAACAACCTGTCATATACAGGATAACCTCATTAGCATACTTTGCTGCCACTCATTATTGAACATATCAGGAAGTTTAAGATACAAGTGTAGTTCCCAAGTTTGAACAAAGTCTGATCAGAAATGTGGCCACCAGAATGGTAACATGCAAAACCAATGAGCTACAAGATTACCATAACACTGCTAATAGATTTAGTTCAATATTGAAAATATCAATATCTTGATAAAAGCTCACATTGAAAACCTGATCAAGAAGACAATTAAAAATATCATTTGTAGAGTGGTAAAAAGTTGTCTGTGGATGTAATATCACATCATAAATATAGGTGGATGACACCCCTTGTTAAACTCCACCATACAGCTAGGTGAGCTAAACAGTTATCATCTGAATTTGCTTTTCTTTTTGGTGAAATAAATAAATTATGTTTGGTAATAATGGAGGGGGGCCACGGTCACTAGATCTACTTATAAATAGGACCCTTCAGTCTAGATTTTTATGAATGTGGACAGTACAATAGCACTTACCTTCATTCCATCCTTCTACCTACACAGACAGCTGTAGTCTGTATGCATTATGGAGAATGATAACCATTGGTAATAAAGAAAACTCCAATTATGAATAAACAAACTTTTAGCATCGCCTTTATTTTCTAGACATTTAATTAAATTTACACATAAAAAGTGAGCTTGCATAATCATAATGGGATTCTGAGTGAGACCTATGCATAACAAAATAAACACATTCACTAATTAATGTTTATATTATGGATTTTCTTGTATATTTTAAAGAGTAAAACAATACTGATTCCTCTCTTCAGCTTCATGTGATTGACTGGGACTTTGCATAAAAAAGACAGCAATATAAACCCCCAAACAACTGTATCTTCTCTGCCATTATCCAAAAATAATCTTGCACGTGTTTGGTGTAGTGATATATGATCTAAACACATTTGTTTGCCAGAATGTAGTTTAATTATGTATAATTAAACACAGCCAAAATTATTTAATTTATCTGTGAATCCAATGACTCCATCTGCTAAAGAAGTAGTAGATGTCGGCATTCCTTAACTGGTCCTGTATTCCACTGCAGCCGCTTATTGTTTATAAGGTGTGATTGACCCCGGAAGTTATCATGCACATTGAACTGTAAACAGTAAAGCCCACATGCCATACAAATAGGGGAATTGCAGTAATTTCTAACCTGAAGATGGTATAAATAACAAAATAGAATTTAAATTTTTGTTCCGTAATCATAACCAAACTGAAAACAAAAATCATCGGGATGACAACTGCCAGTTAACTTACGATTGTCGCAAATTATGTTCAGGTGGAAGGAGGTCTCCATTGCTGTCAAGGAAACGCTCTGGCTGGAACTTCCATGGGTCACTCCAGACTTCAGGGTCATGGTGAATGGACCATAAATTCAGTAGGATCTATGGTAAGAAAAAGAAATTATATACATCATATTGGCTGACTGATTTATCGATAGATAAGTGGACATGTAGATGAATTCTGTCAAAACATTGTAAAATGTAGAAAGGCTAAGGACAATCAAACATAGCTTCAGTATTAACAGAAATGTCTTGCAATATGGACTGGGAACATCTCCATATTGCAGAAAATACATGGGACAAAAACATTAATACCATACAATGTAATGGAAAGGTTTTCTACATTATCAAATGCATGTTCTTCATCTGTGTTTTGGCACTGTGTTGAATATTAATTTCTTGAATAAATATAACTATTATTCAGAGTCAATACTTAGTATGATGGCAGTTGCTTTCTTGCTTTCTTTAATTTCAATATTCATAGATGCAGGAAACAGAAAAAAGGAAACAATGACTTTTTTTCTTCTGCTCTTTCAACTTGATTATTATGCAACAAATATCTTTTTGCTATAGTATAAGAGCTGATTTTGGTGCTGATCATGTTGCGCAATTCTTTAATATTATTATTATTATTTATTATTATTATTGAAATTTACTATAATTATTTATTATTATTTGTATTATTATTACTGCAATTTATTATTGAAATTTATTATTATTATTTATTATTATGATTTGTATTATTATTATTTATTAGTATTATTATTGATATATTTTATTATTTATTATTATTATTTTTATATTATTATTTTTATTATTTTTGATTATTATTTGTATTACTATTACATGTACTATTATTATTATTATTATTATTATTATTATCTTAGATAAGAAAGATATACCAGATAAAATGTTTTGGAAGATGAGCAGATGGGTAAAATTTTGGACATTTGATTGTTTTCTGATTAATTCTGTGAGTATTGTCTGTCTGTTCCCTTGTATTCTAAATCCCATTATTACCACAAGAGATGCAAAGATGTTTGTCCATGAGTCTAAAATCCAGACAAAAATTCCAGTTTCAGAGCTGTTAAAGTACTTAAAGAAAATCAGACCCAAAAATTATCCCCCCCCCCCACATGCATCGTTTGCATTGCATATTATATCTGCATTACGTGGCTTAAGTGTAAATCTACAGCCTTTTTCGTTTCATTATTACCATCCACTAGGCTTTGCAATGAACTATGTTGACATCACATACTCGAAAAGCAAACTATCTAAAAAAACACGTTTAAGTCTCAGGGCCTTCATGAGTTCGCCTATCGGCCATGATATTCTTGTTAAATAAAATATTTTTCTTTTGCTGTTTATGATTATCTCTTAAGTGCAGTATTAATATGAAGTGCTATGATGAAGAAATGACTCTCTTAAAAAGAAAATTTGTGAATGGAGTATGTTTTGGGTGTATTTGTAAACCCAGACTATATTTATTATGTGCTGGGTTTTTACATTTCCATGTTAAATAGTGGTCCTGGTATCATGCTTATCATGCTTATAGTATCATGAGTATTATTGCTTACTCTAATAGGTAACATATGCTGCTTAAACTAAAATGTGTTTCATCGTCATTGGCAAACACTTCAGGGTTTGTGATATTTAAGCATACAGCCTTTTGAAGCCTAATATCTGGATTTGTATGATAATTATAACTTAGTGGCTGATATTTATCTATATACAGCTTTAAATTGTATATCTTGCACTTTATTGCCTATATTCTTTCTAAATTTGTTATGCAAACTAATATTTGGGGCCCTGAGTGGCCAAGTGGTGTAAAGCGCTCTCTGTTACGGATCACTGCCATCTCACCTCTGTCTGCATAGGTTTGAGTCTCAGATTCTGCCAATGTGGGTATGTGAGAATGCTTGCCAGGAGCTTCTTGTGGGTCGGTGGTTCTTTATGGGGATTGTTCCCGGGTTCTTCCTACATCATTAATACTCGTCGCCATGTATAGCCTGGATATTTTAATAGATATGATTCCCCAGCAATAATATTTATATCTACACTCATGGTAAATATTTATTTCTACGCTCATGGTCAATAATATTTATTTTTACACCCATGGTAAATAATACTTATTTCTACAATCATGGTAAATAATATTTATTTCTACACTCATGGTAAATAATATTTTTATTTCTACACTCATGGTAAATAATATTTATTTCTACACTCATGGTAAATAATATTTATTTCTACACTCATGGTAAATAATATTTTTATTTCTATACTCATGGTAAATAATATTTATTTCTACACTCATGGTAAATAATATTTATTTCTACGATCATGGTAAATAATATTTTTATTTCTACACTCATGGTAAATAATATTTATTTCTACACTCATGGTAAATAATATTTATTTCTACGCTCATGGTAAGTAATATTTATTTTTACACCCATGATAAATAATACTTATTTCTACACTCATGGTAAATAATATTTATTTCTACACTCATGGTAAATAATATTTATTTCTACACTCATGGTAAATAATATTTTTATTTCTACACTCATGGTAAATATTTATTTCTACACTCATGGTAAATAATATTTATTTCTACACTCATGGTAAATAATATTTTTATTTCTACACTCATGGTAAATAATATTTATTTCTACACTCATGGTAAATAATATTTTTATTTCTACACTCATGGTAAATAATATTTATTTCTACACTCATAGTAAATAATATTTATTTCTACACTCATGGTAAATAATATTTATTTCTACACTCATGGTAAATAATATTTATTTCTACACTCATGGTAAATAATATTTTTATTTCTACACTCATGGTAAATAATATTTATTTCTACACTCATGGTAAATAATATTTATTTCTACAATCATGGTAAATAATATTTTTATTTCTACACTCTTGGTAAATAATATTTTTATTTCTACACTCATGGTAAATAATATTTATTTCTACACACGGTAAATAATATTTATTTCTACACTCAAGGTAAGTAATATTTATTTCTAAACTCATGGTAAATAATATTTATTTCTATGCTCATGGTAAATAATATTTATTTCTACACTCATGGTAAATAATATTTATTTCTACGCTCATGGTAAATAATATTTATTTTTACACCCATGGTAAATAATACTTATTTCTACACTCATGGTAAATAATATTTATTTCTACACTCATGGTAAATAATATTTATTTCTACAATCATGGTAAATAATATTTTTATTTCTACACTCTTGGTAAATAATATTTTTATTTCTACACTCATGGTAAATAATATTTATTTCTACACACGGTAAATAATATTTATTTCTACACTCAAGGTAAGTAATATTTATTTCTAAACTCATGGTAAATAATATTTATTTCTATGCTCATGGTAAATAATATTTATTTCTACACTCATGGTAAATAATATTTATTTCTACGCTCATGGTAAATAATATTTATTTTTACACCCATGGTAAATAATACTTATTTCTACACTCATGGTAAATAATATTTATTTCTACACTCATGGTAAATAATATTTATTTCTACACTCATGGTAAATAATATTTATTTCTACATGGTAAATAATATTTTTATTTCTACACTCATAGTAAATAATTTTTTACTATTTTAGGAAAACTTTACATTATTACTTTCTACATTATTATTTTACGAACTTCTGTTTGAAGTTACTATTTCATGTGTAAACCACTGTACTACTTTTTGAGCTCAATCTGATTTTAGCTAGTATATTACATTTCTATTATGTTTTAGAAGTTTAATTTTGTAATATGTCATTTATATGCTGTGTAGTGTAAGGCTTCTAAATCACTGTTCACAGATGTGATGTGGTCCACGCTATATACTAATTTGCCTCGACCACTTGCTGCAAGTAGCAGTCTTGTTTTCTGATTGCTACCCACATGAATTCGCAATTTATACAATCATACATCATATACCTTAGCAACAATGATGTTCCAATCAAATGCAAATTTGCTAATTTCATTCCAAGATTGTGAAAATGTTCATGAATGAAAGCAACACATAATAGTATAATCTATACTCTTAAACCTTGACCATTTTGCTTACTGTATTGTGTAATTATTTATAATGTATAAAATATACAATGATTAGTTGTGTTCGATCGGACTTTTATCTTCTTCAATTTCCTTTACTGTCAGGAAATCTGCCATAGTGAAGATTATATCGTTCTTTTTATCTATCTTTTTCATCTCCCATATAACAGCAATGTTTTGCTCCAAAATAACAATGGCTGCATTTTTTGTTGTTAGCTTCAACTAAAACATACAATGCCTGTAAAGTTTAAAGGAAGTTGCAAACCCTTCCAAAAGAGGTTATTTTACTAAATATATTTGTAACTGTTATATTAGTTTATTTTGTACTTCAATCATGTTATTGATTGAATACTTTTTTCAAAACATTTGAAAATGTAAAGAATAAAAATTGTATAGAAGAAAAAAAGAAGAAAGCATAAAAGATCTCCCAAAGAAATAGGTCCCCTTTAGTAACTTACAGAAGTACTTTAAAATTCAGACAAATTTCAGGAACATATTAGATTGTCAAAGACTTGCATTTCAACAAAATCATAAACGACTACACTGTTTTCAATTTAAAGACCTTGATTTATTTGACACATATTTTTATTTATTGTTTTGTAGTTCATGCATATTGTTGACTGCACCGCAAAAGGAAGAAATAATGTAGAATAAATACTATTGAATCTTGTGGTATGGTGTATCCCTCGAATTCAATATCTGTTGTGCATCTGGAAGTGAAAAGATATATAAAGACATTACTTACACCTCAGTAAATAAACTTCAATTTAAAAAAAAGGACAACTTTCTGTCAATCCACATATTTTTAAACCTAAAACCTATTCAGCCCTGTACCAATCAGCCTTTAATTCAACATGAATAAATCAACTAAGCTAGTTCTAATGCGTTATGAGATTTATAAAAGAAATGATACAGACTTTTACAGTAGTAAATTTCATTTGTTTTTGCTTCTTTCTTGACTCTGAAAAAGGACGACTGTTGGATTTGATGGGACTCAAGTAATATTCATTTCCTGCCATGTGTGAAGAAATATATTCATTGTTATGACATTAAATGAGCATAAACAGTGAAAAAATCAACTTTAAAAACTGCAAGTAAACAAACCTCTCTGATTAGAGAAGAATTACACACCCACTAATTAACTCACATTTCTTTTAAATCTGGGTTTCTCTCTTATGAAAATAATCATGTCCATTGACAGAATACAAACTTTTCATGAAAAAGTTAACGATATATGGATTTTATATTATATGTCATTTAGTGCAATCTATTTAGGTGACTAACCAGGCTCCTAAGAGACCATGTGACCCATACTGCATGTGGAGCAAAACTGCTAGATAAACTACAAGCTGTGTGATCAGATTGGTTTAGTATGGCACTTCGTCTTCTCTACACCACCACCTGTATGAGGCATTCCTTAAAACTGATTTTCAATCTTGATATATACAAGTTTCCTTACTTTGACATAGCACACACATACACTTATGCACTCACATAGACATATACACTCACAAATATTGCACAGAGAACTATTCATTTACAAACACCGTGGCTTTTAAAAAAGCCAGCTTGCTTGATGTTAAAGTAAAGAGAAAACAAAGAAATCAAATTAAAGGTTGACAAAAGGGTCCACTTTTCTTAAACTCATCACTTCTATTATTCAATCTGATGACATATGTTTCCAGCCTTTTTGTAAGATAAAACACATTATAATGGGTAAAATTCGGGTTTTCTGATGCACAATGTGCTCTGTATAAAACATTTTGCAAACAAAATTAGAGGCTTGATTAAATCATTAAAGCTGCAAATTCATCTTTTTACAAAAACAGATTTGTCGAAATATTTCTTTGTCAAATCCTGTATAAATCAAAGGTGCACAAGGTTCTCCCTGACCAATTAAAATAATGGATTCTAACTGAATACTAGTATATGCTTGTTTTGATGTAATGAAATAAACGGATACAAACCTATGAGGGGGAGGAACAGAGACATGTGCACTGTATCTCAAGGTCTCAAGGATTACAGCCTGTATATAGGGCATATTCTCACGGTCCTTAAGACTTGGCAGTCTATCCAGACCTATTGTGTCTAGGACTTCTTTCTTTAATTTTTCCAAACAGGCTGGATGGTTTATGAGCACAAGAATGGCGATCAGTAGAGCATTAGTAGTTGTCATTAAGCCTAAAAATATATAATTATTTCAGGCTTGAACATGAGAAAAATATATTCAACAATGAGACAAATGGATAGATCTAACCTCCAAAGTACCTACCATGAAGGGTACGTTTAAATAAAGTACATGTATCTGCCACTTCATAATATCAAATTTATATGAACTAAAACAAACATATCCGAGTTAGGTAAAATCATGCATTCCATAAAGGCATGAAAAATATTAGTGTTATATCTCATGCTGATACAGTTGTAAAAGTAAATTTTAAGTTAAGTTTTGGTCTAAATTTTAGTTCTTTTATCATTTTTACAAGAAGGGTGTTTAAAATCTGTGTACACGAGCTGCTGAAACATAACTCATGACTATTGATAATATAGTAGATGGAATTGAGAATATCCCACTTCATTTGTCAGACACGCCCGGATGTAATAAAGTCTAACTGTGTAAGCTGACACTTAGAAAATAGTTCCAGCCACCCGATATGTTTGAGCTACTGGAATTCAAAGCACATTAATGTTTATATAAAAAGTTCAGAACAAATTATGGTCCCTTTTGTAATAATTTCTCTAAGTTTCATGTCCAGAGACAAACATAATGAAAAAGATGTGTTTTTAACACATAAAAAGCAATGAGAATATAATCAATTCATTAACATGAAAAGCTATTTATAGTATCCAAGATCATACTCATATCATCGTTACTTCAAGACTTCTCCTGAAAATTACTTAAGTAATAAATCTGTTTACTGGGAAGAAAAATATAACATAAAATAAAAATCAATCTTCACCTCCAAATACCATGTCTACAATCAACCCTTTTATATGTTCATCCGTAAGCCAAGAGATGCCATTTTCGTCCACTTCCTCTTCTTGTAACTTAATCAGGGCATCCACAAACCCCCTGGTTTTTCCTGGCTCGTATGTTTCCTGTGGATAATATGGTATGATGCCCACGTAATGCTGATAAAATTAATTCAATGATGAAACATTTAAATTTGATGTTACACACCTGTTAAAATATTTCATGATTGAAACATTATTTACGAAATATTCAACAACACTTTTGTAAAATAATCTACATCCCCCCTCCCAACCTTGACACTGACACCAACAGGATGAAGGACTACCATGAGCATATCTGATCTGTACTATCACATAATAGTAGTTTAATTATCAGAAAAGCATGCCACTAAAAAGGAAACATAATTATGGCATTTTATATGACCATTTATCCAGTAAATGCAAATACTAACTGGAGAGAGAGAGAGAGAGAGAGAGAGAGAGAGAGAGAGAGAGAGAGAGAGAGAGAGAGAATGTGCATTTTTAACTTACTTTCAAAAAATATTCAGTCATATCACTGTCATGTCTGCAGTGGGGAAGTTTATAGTGATGTCTAGCACTGGGCATGCAGCATGCTGTCCCACCCAGTCACATTATCTTGACATTTGGCCGACCAGTCCTATTACTAACCTCCCACATTCAAAGTGGATGCTCTAACCAATAGGCTACCAGAGGAAAGAAAGAAAGAAAAAGTGAATATACCCTTGCAGTCTTGTAATATTTAGAGATGACTTCATCTCTTGCTGCTAAAACATTATGGACTGTGTTCCGTACAGGGCCTGGAATGTGACGTAGGCATGGGGCTGTTTCCATAATAGACATAAATACTGGTTTTAAGGACAGAAGAATTTGGTCAGACAACTTCCAGATTCTCTCCGATTCTTCAGCTGACTCAATTTGATTGCCAGACAGCTAGAAAGAGAATAAAAAGAAATACAGAATAGTTCTATAACGTGAAAATACAGAATAGTTCTATAACGTGAACTTTTCTCAAAGATTACATTTACTATACAATTATTGACCTTTGCATTTTGACAGGTAGTAGGGATTCAACCACCCTCTTAACTTCCATGTGTCCTGAGTCATCGAATGAGATATGAACATTAGGAAAATGGTAAAATCTTGTACACTCCATTTATTTTCTTCCCCAATGCAGCAATAAATAAACAGCATCACTGAATTAAACCAAAAACAATATTTTGTTTAAGCAACTCTACAACATAATATTCACCAACGAATAAAGCATACAGCTAAACAACAGTTTGGCAGTTCAGATATACAACTTTTATCTCACAACACATCAGGTAATTTCTTCTCATCAGAATATAACTGAGAATTTTTACATGTGATACATTTTCAATGCTACTGTTTGATCAAAATCAGGATACACCTGAGCAACGGCGATTATACCAGTACACAAATTTAAATTATTAGCTGTCATTTACTGCCTTTGAAAAAGAAAAACCTCGTAGCAGAAGCCTCAATTGCAGTACAATTTGAAATGTTTCCAACCTCTCTGCGATAAAAGAAAGCCTAATCATAAACTACACCTTATTGTAAGTACTGGCATTGTATTTGGGCTATGACATATGTTGTCATGCGTTCAGTACAAATCAGATTCTTCAATATTAGGGTACCGGTAGTTAGTATTCTAAGACGCATTTACCGGCGGCATTATTAGTTTTGAAAACGTTGATATCCATCATGAAATTCAACATCATTAATAATACTTTTTAAGTTTATTGGTGGTGACCTTAGATACATGTACAAACTGCATTGAATATTTGAATGATATTTTGTACATACTTCCATTTCTTCTGCTAACATCTGGCTAAAATTGGCTTATAACTGCTGCCAATCTTTTATCATCCAAAGGTAGCAGAAATTATTCATTTAGGCTATAAGTACTGACTAGTATTTACTCTACAACCATCAGTCCACAGGAGACCCAGAGGTGCTTGAAGTTTCAAATTCCGCAAATGATGATGATTTCCAAATTCTCAAAGATGAGGCAGAGTCAGCAAAAAGAGCACTGAAGATTGGGAAGGCAGCTGGAGTAGACAACATCCCAGCTGAACTTATCAAGAATGGGGGTGGGTGTGTATGTGAATTTCAGTGATAGAGCTACTAACAGAAATTGGAAACAAGATCTTGCAGACAGGTGAATGGCCAACACAGTGGACCCAGTCACTGATAATAAAACTCCACATAAAGACAAATCTCCAGCTGTGCCAAAATTACAGAACTATCAGTAAGGTGATGCTGAACATCTTGAACAGACTGAAACCACAAGCAGAAGAAAAAATTGCTTAAGAACAGGCAGGGTTCTGGAGTGGAAGCAATATAACAGAACAAATATTCAATCTCAGGGTTCTGTGTGAAAAGTGCTGACAACATCAACAAGACATCTATCATGTGTTCATAGATTTCAAAAATGCCTTTGATTGAGTGTGGCATGAGGCATTGTGGGTAACAATGAAAAATTACGACATGGGTCAAAATTTGACCAATACCATCAAGCAGCTGTACACCAAGGCTACCAGTGCAGTAATTGCTCAAGGTTCTGTGGGGACTGGTTTCAGACAACAGTTGGAGTATGTCAAGGCCTTCTCCTGTCTACTTAGAGCGCATCATGAGCAAAGCACTAGAAAACCACTGTGGGACAGTCAGCGTTGAAGGGCATAACATCAACAACCTCTGCTTTGCAGACAACATTGATGGGTTGGCAGGCAGTGAAGACGAGCTTGCCACATTAGTGAAGAACGTGGATGAAACATCTTCTGGATTTGACATGGAGATAAGCACTGAGAAAACAAAGCTGATGGTAAATAGTGGCAAAAACTCTCAGTCAAGATTAAGGACAGAGCACAGGAACTGGAAACAGCCAGCCAGTTCAAATATCTTAGTTCCATAATCACTGAAGAGGGATCAAGAGCAGACATTTTTTCACGAGCAGCACAAACAACGGCAGCTATGTCAAAGCTAAGACCCATCTGGAGAGACAAGAATATCTGTCTGAAAACTAAAATCTGACTTGAAAACACTAGTCATCTCAATCATTTTGTATTCAAATGAGGGATGAACAATGACAGCAGAATTACAATGAAGAATCCAGGCACTTAAAATGAGATGCTACAGAACCATTCTTTGCATCTCTTACATGGAACACATAAAAAATGAAGAAGTGCATAACAACATCAGGCTCATAGTGGGCCAATATGAAGAGCTCCTCACCACCGTCAAAAAGAGAAAGCTGAAATGGTATGGCCATGACACTAGAGCCAACAGTCTATCCACAACAGTACTGCATGTCAGCATCCAAGGTGGCAGAAGGAGAGGTAGACAGAGAAAAAGTGTACTGACAACATCACAGAATGGTCCTTTTTTGGACCAGGAAAAGTTTTGCGGAGACGCATGCATTGGAACATGATCAAGATAAGTGGAGGGAACTGGTCAGATGTTCAGCAGCACAGTGCCTCGACGATCACACTAGGTCAAATGACTGATGATGATGATGACCGACTATTTCAGGAATGGGTGTTGTTTTAGATCTGATTGCCACTTACTTTTATATGAATATTATTCGCTCTATAACAATATTTATAAATCCACATTTCTTGGAAGGTCATTATATACATGCCTTGAAAATATTTTATAGTATGTGTATTTTTGGACTAGGCCAACCTGCAGGTGTAATCCAGTACAAACTGGATCGAATTTCACACACTCTGATGTCACAGTGAATGCTGGTCGTGTGGAAAAAAAAGAAGGGTAAAAAGTCAAAACAATACCCCCCCCCTCTTTTGTTTACCCAGTTTAGGATCTGGACACTACCTTAAAAGTCCACAGCAAACAATAGTTTTAGTCTGTACGTTTTCTGATGACTTTTATGGTGGAGTACATTCAATAATCAGGATTAAATAGACCTTAGTAAAATATTGGTATTATATTTTGAAAGAAAAACAACAATTATTGTATTATTTAAGATGTAATGTCGCCATTACCTTACAATATTGATTTTCGTAATCTCATAAATATATCATGTAATTATTATGCACTCCTCTAAAATGCCATAGACCGCACGACACATGCCAGTATGTATCCGTAGTATTGGCTGTGGACTAATCATATACGCCCCTTGGGGTTCAAGACTGAGTGTCAAAACTCTCCTTGGTGTCAAAAATGTGAGTAAGACTGAGTGTCAAAGCTCTCCTTGGTGTCAAAAATGTGAGTAAGACTGAATAAAAAAACAAATTTTGGTATCGAAACGAGGGGACAAATTAGAAATTTGGGGGTCTCTGAAGCACAAATGGGAGTAGTGGGAAACACTGTATACAATGAGATTTCTCTAAGTAGCAATCTGAAATTTGACGAACAAGTAAACTATGCATCTATCGACGTACAGAGGAGATAACCATGACTGGTGTACAGATTCATAAAATTCATATTCAACCAAGCAGAAGTCTATACTTACTTCAATACATGATTTTATCCATACTTTTGAAATTCTGTTTGTTCCAGTACAGTGAAAAATGCTTTATCAACTCCAAGACATATGACGAACCATGTGTAAAGAATTTAATGGATTTATGACTGCGCTTTTCGAGTTGAAATGACAAGTAGTGTAGCCTAAGAATTGTTACAGTTAAAAAATGTGAAGTGAAAAGACGAATAATCTCTTTAAAAGCGAATTTCATTCAAACAAAAAACATAACTCAAAAGAAGCAACTTAATTTTCAATTTCTGACAGCATTTGTTGTTGTTGTTGTTGTTTTTAGGGTTTAACGCCATTTTTCAGCACACGATAGGCTATACATGGCGGCCAGTATTATTGGTGGAGGAAGAGCCCGGGAAAACCCCTGGAAAGAACCACCGACCCACGAGAAGCTACTGGCAAGCTTACTCACATAACTACATTTGCCAAATCTTACACTCGAACACAAGCAGACAGTGGGGAGATGGCAGTAATCCGTAGCGGACAGCGCTTTAAACCACTTGGCCACTCGGGGCTCCATGACAGCATTTCTTCTACAGCAATAATATATTATCATACCCTGATTCAAAGTGAGACATCTAAAAAATGGAATATGAAGAAAAAAATGGTACAAGCTGCCAATCTTTGTATTTAAAATGTCAGATTTTGTTCCAATAGAGATGAGTATATTAATAAAGTTTCGATGAAATAACTTTTAAGGAAGGCAACAAATATTAGAGCACATCTCTCAATATTATAAAAATAAATACATTTGAAACGTTGAAATTATTGAACAACTGCAATTTCTTATTCTTTCTCTAATAACATGTTACTGCAATCTTAAAATCATCTAACACTTTCACACCCGGATCCCAAATATTATCATTTTTGCTTGATAGGTTTACACCGTGGAAACTGTTTGCAAATGTCTTTAAATTATGAAAGATTTAACTCAACTTGTTGCATCCAAAAATAGTTCTGCTCATATGGCATTAAATACAACCTCGGATAGTTGATAACTGGACCCCTAATTGCTTATATGTTATTAGATCCAAACATGGTTTAGTAGATAACTGAAAATTATACATATTTTCAAAGTCAACGAAGAGTTATGGTAATGTTAAATGGTATAGGTGGGTTTATTATACCAGAATAGAAATAAGGTTTCCGATGGAATCTGAGATAATGGGTCGGGGATCAAAGTCTTTGCCATCTTTTTCCTTAATCAGCTTGACAACCCGTTTCAGCTCCAGCTGTACAGTGTTCTCGAATGTACCGACACCATCGCCGTATAAACGAAGCCCCTTGTGCATGGCTTTACGCAGCCGACCATGGTTTTCACCACCTCGACCTGGAACAAAAGAAGAAAGACAGGGACCTGAGTGTGTGTGATTACGAATGTTAACGTAGCTTTAAACAAATTTCAGTCATATTGCTACAATCTCTGCACTGCAGTGTGACATATTAAAGTGATGTTCTAGCACTGGGGCATAATGCGGCAGACATGTAGCATGATGTCCCACCCAGTCACATTATCCTGACACCAGTCCTAACACTAACCTCTTAATACTGAGCACCTAGCAAGGCAGCTGTTAGCACCATTTTGTAAGTCCTTAGTTTGATTCGGCTGGAGTTCGAATCCATGACCTCCCGCTTCCTAGGCTGACGCTCTAACCACTAGGCCATTGGAGCGGTTTACAGGGACCTGAACAACGCAATTTCATGCGCTAGCTTTTCACCAAAGGTCAACGGATCGTAGCTGCATTAATACTAGTTAATACTAATTAATACTAGTTATATCTAGGGACCTAGCTTTACAAAACATAATTGTTAGTGCTGGTCGAAGCGACTCCACATTAATATTAAAACATGTTGGTTAATATAAGCTTTTGCATTATATATTTACAATATGACACTGTGACACAATAAATACAAACATATTGTTTGTTTTTGTGTAGGTTTTAACTGCTTGTTAATGCAGTATATTGCTATATAATATATTATGACAAAGAAATGGGAGTTAGATTACACATAGGCAGCTGACCAGGACTTGCCTAGCAGGGTACCGATACAGCCATACTTGGATTACGCATCCAACGCTCAACTAACGCACCTACCCACCCCCGAAGAAGAAGAAGAAGCAAAAGCAAACAATACAAAGCTTGGGCTTGTCACGAGTCATCTCCTGTAACAGTCCAATACAAAGAGAAATATAATATCCGAAAGTCATGTTGCCCGTTCGTGCCGAATAGGTGTAACATAAGAACATAAATGTTTATATTTTCAGCACATATCAACAACAATTACTCTTAGACTCTTAGTTTCTTACAAGTCCATTTATGACTTATTCAAATTGAGAAATATGATTTTGTGTTTGTGAAATTGCCTACTTTAATCTAGGATGGTTTAAAATTATGAGTTATCTCCCATGTCAATGTTTTTTTTTTTAATTCAGAGGTATTAAACACGCGGCCCGTCCAGCCATATCATGTGGCTCACATAATGTTAGGCGTGACAGAGTCATAAGAGATCACAAGGGTGCTGCGGCCCCTTCGGCCATCAAATATGCAACCCCCCCCCCCCTCGTGCGGCCCTCAGTGTGGTTTGAGTTAGGCCGATAAATCAGCCCTTCAACCGTTACGACCCCAACATCAAAATCGTAACGGGTGAAGGGCTGATTTATCGTCCTAGGTTTGAGTTTGAGACCCCTGGTTTACTTTTATTTAGGAAGTGATTTCCTGAAAGTGCAGGGTGCATGGCGGATGAATCGTTTTCCTTGCCATAGGGCCGGGCATGTTCAAATGGAAGGTTTTGTGGTCGCCAATCAGTCTTCACAGGTTTCCGCAAGTTTCTTTTTTTCCACGTTAGAGACCATGTGATACCATGATGATACATAAGCCAGAAAAATAAAGTCAGTACGTCTGGGAAGTTACCTATAATAAGCTACTGAGTTACTTTTTATTTGCTTCATTTTACTTGGGTTTTTTTTTCTTCAAAAAAAATATTTTTTTTAACGGCACTTTTACAAATAAAAGCAATTATATCCCAGGACAATACAGTTTACTCTGATTGCTTGGTTACTAAATAACTTTCATGTTTTTCAGTGCCATAAAAACCAAACCAAATCATGGCAATATGAATCAGCTGTCATTAACCAGAACAGACCACTACTGCAGATTCGGCCTGTTCTTAGCAGGATTTGAACCCAAAGAGCACACTAAGTATTGAGCCATCATGACACATTGATCTACAACAAGAGCGTATGTGCCATTAAAAAGACGTTTAAGAATCAGATATTATTTTTTTTATTTTTGTCATTGTTATTGTATATATTTTAACTCAGTTTGTTTAAATAAGGTTTTGATTAACCCAGCATATCTGCTTGGATATGTACCAGTAAGTTCTTAAGCCAGAGTTATCTCTATAATAATGACGTTCCAGACCACTAGGCGACTGACGTTTACGATGACGACCGGGACAACAAATCTTCTACTTTACTTATGGATACATGTCAATAGTTGGTATAGGGTTTAACGCCATTTTCAGCACACGATAGGCCATACATGGCGGCCAGTAAAAATGGTGGAGGAAAACCCGGGAAAACACAGGACAAAACCACGGACCCACTATAAGCTAGTGGAACTTTTCTAATGTAGCCACATAGGCCGAACCCGAGACTCGAACCCGAACCCAGTGCTTTAGACAACTCGGCCACTCAGGGCCCTGCCACATGTCAGTTAAGCGTATGCAATTGTTTACTGTATTTAGAGAATTACAAGTCCAACCTATATAATCAATCGTTTGTGTTCTTTTAATTCTTTAGTGTCATGAAAAATATTAAAGTGGGAAGTCTTTGACTGTACTACTAAGTATTATTAAAAATTGGTCTTTAAAAACAGTCATTGATGCGAGAGAAATTTTAAATTGTTTTATATGGTGTTGTTTTTAAAAATAAATAGTAATGCATATTTATAAGTGGATTCGTCGGACATGTATTTCGTTCGTGTACACAGGCTTTGCCTAAGTATTATTGCTGTTGTTGTTGTTGTTGCTGTTGTAGGGTTTAACGCCATTTTCAGCACACAATAGGCTATACATGGCGGCCAGTATTATTGGTGGAGGAAGAACCCGGAAAACCCACCGGAAAGAACCACCTACCCACGAGAAGCTACTGGCAAGCTTTCTCACATACCAACATTGGCCAAATCTGAGACTCGAACCCATGCACAGACAGAGGTGAGATGGCAGTGATCCGTAATGGAGAGCGCTTTAGACCACTCTGCCACCCTGGGCCCCACATTTGGATGTTAAAGGATTAATTTGTATCTCTGGAAATATTTAATGCGCTCATTCAAATTTCTTGGACAAAGACAATTTTTGCAAAATTTTATTCAGATTTCCAACACCGGCGTGTTAAATCTTGTGATTCTAAAAGGAACTATAGATAAACAGTACAGCATACATCATCGTCTTCCATCTTGGATTTTCCAACAGTACTAGCACGTGAATTTATTAGAACATTTTATTACTAGGACTTTTGCAATTTAATTAGTGGATTATTTTTGGATTACTTTTGGATTTGATTATTAAAATTGTAAAGTTCTTTTTCAATTGTTAATTTTTTTCTCCAGGGAAATACAGTTTTAATTTTTTTAAAACAAAGCTGGTTTTGTTCTGTGCTACTGTTTATTAGATAGAGCCTAACATATTTGCATATACGAGTGTATTGATTTGGAATGATGACAACACTGGTAATTTCACACTTTTTGTTTCACATTTTGTGTGTGTTAATGGGGCACCATAATATTTTTTCAGTGTATTATATGGCTCTAATCCAGCACTGTTCCCACAGCACTCCAGTCCTGGTGTACGTAGGTGTGTTAAGGAATTGCAAAGAGCAAAAACTGAACATTTTAATGAACTGGTGAAAACAGACCATATTTGGGTCATATAAAGTATAGTTAGTTTATCCTTGATCTTGTATTTTTTTTCTTTTAGAAAGGAGCCAAGAAATACGACTTTCTCAAACTATTCAGGTTTTCAATATCATGCCATTATGTTGGCGGTATATGGGATTTACTTTGTCCGTCAATGTATGGGGATCCACCCATGTCTGTGAATCCGCCTGTATTACTTAGTCATGATTAAACTCATCGAAAGCTTTATTAACATTAATCTTGCAGTTTTGTGTGTGTGTGTGTGTGTGTGAATTTGGGACGAGCATGTTTGTGTACCATAAAAAAAGAGGGCTCGCACTTTCATCATTGTTTGAAGAGAGAGAGAGAGAGAGAGAGAGAGAGAGAGAGAGAGAGAGAGAGAGAGAGAGAGAGAGAGAGAGAGAGAGAGAGAGAGATTTGACACATTTTAATTTGACACTTGAATATATTAGCGTTGTCGTGATCTATTATTATACGAGGTAACCGCTGAGTCCAAGTCCGTCCATCTTTAAATGCGATTTTCAGCTTTATTGGATATAACAAGAGTTTAATTTCAAAATGTTTCGACATTTCGAATCAAAGGGAGAGAAAAAGGCAAAATTAATTTTGAAAATGTATGCAGAAGGAACCCTTTAAAAGAGTGATTTGCCACACACACAAAAAAAAAACTAATTTAAAAAAGGGTTGCAACTGTTGCGAAGATTTTGTTTTCATTGCAGGCTATTAGACAATTCGACTCTTGGGCTCAAGACAATTCGGCCCAACTTGGACCGAAAGTAATACAATTAGGCCCAACTTAAAAGACAAGTCGGCCCAACTCGAAAGACAATTCGGCCCAATTTTATAATACAACTGACAAAAGTTTTAACAAATATTTATTTTTAACATATATTTTAACAATTCTTATATAAAATGTTGTTACCGTATAGTTCAGAGTCCTTGCGTTAGGTAACTTAATTACTCACTCTGGGTTTAATTAGTTTGTAAAATAGAATAGGTTGAGAATACAATTAGAAACATTTGGCGAACTAGATAAATGTTTTCCAAAGTTATAATGATTAGGAGCTTTCTGATAACTTTAGGAAAACCGCCCCAAAGACAAATATTACTGTGGAGAAAGGACGTCTGAAAAAAAAAGAAGTATAGTAGAGATGGACGTAGTGCTTTGGAAGTTACGTAGAAAATAATGAGATGCATCACATCTCCTGTGGAAGAAAGTCGATTTTGTTAGGCACTTGCCCACTTAGTCTCCAAACCTCAATTCTCAAGCAAAATAGTTACGTTACAAGAGATATTCTCGTATTTGAACGTATTTGTTATGATTTACAACTAAAAGTATACCGGGAAAATGGTTGAAAATTGCATAATTAGGTATGTTGCGATAATTTCACATAGATTTAATTCAGAACAATTTTGCGTTCTGCTATTATGAGTTACGAAAAAGACAGATAAATGTTCATAACGTAAGATGCATCTTTACCAAAATTTATCGTATTTTAAATTTCATTTAAATTGATAAAAATGAACATTCAAAACACCGAAAACATTTTAAGTTGTCAAATAAATACTATTCTAATCATAACAGTTTCCGATTCAAAATATAAGAACGAAAGTTTACAATGTGTATGCCTTTTTAGTCACTCAAAAATAATAACAAATGTATCAGATACATACGACAAAAGACGGTTAATTAAATCTGTAATAGTTTTCACTCAGTTTTCTTGGTTACCTTTTGATCATGAAAAAATGGCATGAAATTATTACAAATATGTTTGATTAACCATATTAAACACGTACATTTGTCACTGTAGTTATTTCTCCTATATGTGACCGCTGAACATGATCATTATTCACATGATCATTGATCTGATATAATCATTATGACTTATTTTATATTTTATAAGAATATAAAATGAATACAAACTGTATACTTAAATAAGTGCTTTCACGTAATTTTTAAAATAAAAAAAAAATAATTCATGTATTTTATTAAAATATTTGTAACGTGAATGGTAACGTATGTGTAGTAGTGTAAAACATGGATATATTTTAAAGTTCAAAAAACTTAAATGTACACTTTTGTGTGCAATTAAAATTACCTGAATTTATGTACAGTCTCACATATAGAAAACGACATTTTTAGCCGATAAAAGTGAGGAGTCCCCTCACGTGTACTGTTTAGGTAACGTATGTATTTCACTAACGTGAAGCAAATGCATTATTAATTAATTCCATTTCGGCATCAGAAATTTTGAATATTCAACCCATAAATAATCTGATGAAGAACACGGCGTCATGTTAGAGAACGAGACTGCTTTGACGCCTTTGTTTCAGACAAAACTGCATTGCACACAAGGAGTTTTCATCTTACAAGACTCCGTCTTCTTGGGATCAAATATAAATTTGTACACCTTTACATCGGTTCTTTTACTTGGCGTTAATTCCTTAGGTTCTGGCAACAGTCATAGTATTTTACTTAGTCGCTAAGTTTCGTACTTTTTGTCTTTATCTAACGTCTCAAGTTTGAAACGTCAGATTTCAGAATAGCTATATTTTTGTCGGCACGCACAAGAGCCCTACGTCTGATCAGCTGAAAACATTTTCCTTTGTTACTTTTAGTGATAACGTGTCAGCTACATTGATTTGTGCCTCATTAGTGAATTTGGGTATCAAAAGCAATTAATCGATGCAGCTTCAATTTTAACGTGTTTCTTCAATCGGCCCATATCTTCGGTAAAGGAATGTCAAGACTTGGGAAACATATTCTAATATGTGACGTATGAAAAGTATACATATATATTATCTGTTAAGTATTATTATTTGCTAAATCAATATAGATAATTTGACCAGACGACTTAAGTATGAGAATGTCGTTGTGCAGATGCATATATTGTGTTAGCATAAAAAATAAATGTAAGTATATTAATTAGAAAGCGAAATGTTAGTTTGTGTTCTCTCTCTCTCTCTCTCTCTCTCTCACACACACACACACACACACATGGATATATATATATATATATATATATATATATATATATATATATATATATATATATATATATATATTGCATAGTATATACTTGCTGTTGGAAGAAAAATATACGTTGGGCCGAATTGTCTTTTAAGTTGGGCCGAATTTTCTTATTTTCGGTTGAATTGTTTTGGGCCGAATTGTCTGTATATATGCATAAAAACATACATATTACGTATCTGCAATGCACATTCAATAATCCCCCGTGCAAAATAAATGTCACGCGATACATACATGTATATTGTACGATACAATAATTTGAATAAAATGCACGCTTAAAGCAGACTAAGATACATTAAGGCACAAATGAACAACGAAGAGGGAAAAAAAAACTCACCAAAGAGAACATCCTTATAATTCCAGGCAACATACTCCCCTTGGAAAGTACTGAACCGGTCGTTTGTATATTGGGCTAGAGATTCGTGGGTCAGTAACTTCCTAACTAGGTCAGCCCTGTTTACCGTCACGCCACTTGTGTTAAATACAGTCCATGTAAAAATTGGTCCGTACAATTTGGCCCATTCGTCAAATTTCAGATGAGGCGATTCTTTAAGATCGAGCAAATTGCCTATCAACGGTTTTCCGGGTGGACAGGGTGGCAGTCGTTTCACTTTGCTGGATTTCGAAAAATATTTCCAAATAAACAACAATATGAAGAGTACCACTAGATATATAAATAATGTGCCCATGTTAAATGAATAATGTTTGAACTGAGCAAGACGTACGTATAGAACTCCTTGCAATCAAACCTGTCCAGATCAACTCTTCCTTGACTGTATATTGCTGCAACAAATGGCAGATACAGCGATATAGTGTAATCCTGACTTCTGAAGCTACCTGCTCCTTTAGACGGAAGGCATAGCCAAGTTCGATAATACCTCTTAAAGAGTAACTGCAGAGTTATCATTCTTGCAATGGGCGTACGTTAGTCACTTCCGGTGAGGATTGTAAGGGGGCAGGGTCCAGTTTTTATGTACAAATTTCATGTCGCATGCACCTGCCTAATATAAAAATTCATTAAAAATATAATACGTGAGTGAGGTCAAAAAGGTACATATTTCTGGATAGGTATTATGTAGCGCAACATAATCATATCACACACTTGACCTGACAAGTCTACTGAAGTTCTTAGAATAAAATGTTTATGTACACCAACCCCTATTTTATACATGCATTTTTCACATCCGAAGGCCATTTTTGACAGCATATGGTGCTCACAGTGCAAACGCAAGGCCTTTTCCTAGATGAAAATTTTGAAAAACATTGTCTACTAAATAGCTTGATGCAATTCATAATAGTTGTCATCCATGCCGTTTTTTAGATATTCTACTTGCCTTGAACCCACGTGTCTACTGCTATGGGAGGCTAGCTCTTCTTCCTAGCCGACTATTGGTATTTCACAATCAACATACTGCAGAGTAACTATGGAAAGTGTACATGTCTGACATCAATTTCAAGAACAACACAAGCCTGAAACACCTAGTTCACAAATTTATCCATATCTTTAATTATTACACAATAGTAGCTCAAAAACTCACACCATACCCTTAAGTTAAGAAATTTGCCAGGGGCCAATTTACGAAACTGGAGCCTGCCACCTAAGAAGGACCTGTTGTGAAATGTGATCACTATCAAGATACATGAACAGTAATACAGATTTTAGTCAATTTAAAGAAGCATATCTATAACACTACATTTTACGTACAAATTAATGCATAGTTTTATGCACATCTTTTATAATGTGTCATGATTATTTTCGCAATAACTTGACATACAGTTTATACCAGTATTGATAATTTTAATGTAAGCATCTATTTATATAAAATTCATACAATCAAAAAATTTTAGTCTTGATTTGGAGTTTTGTGCTCAGGAGATTAATACTTATTTTTGGCTTATACATATACTGTTTTGGGTGTCAAATGAGAAATGGGGGGGGGGATATATATAGGAAGAATAAATTAACAAAAAAGCTCGAGATTAAAAGGACGCACAGGGAGACCAAATACATATTAGTTAAATATATAGACAAAGACAGATTATGTGATACAAAGGACATAAGAAACGTATGAATGGGTAAGAGATAAAACAATTAGTAAAGTAAAAAGCAAAATCGAACAAGAAAACTTGGCAATAAATTGGGAGATGGCATGGAAAAACTGGAACAAATTAGGATCACTAAAAATGCAAAGCCTCACCTTCAAATACATGCATAATGCATGGTTGACAGGAGAGGTAGCAGTGAGACGCATATGATAAGAGTATCGCCTATATGTCCACTGTGCAGACTAACAACTTATTCAAAAATACATGTAAAAATGATCTGTAAATCCCTAGAGAAGGAACAGACATAATAGAAGGAATTAATACGAAAGCGACTTTTAAAAAGGAAAATATTTTTTTTTTGGACAGGGATTTCAGTAAGAAAATATTATACAAGTAACTAATTAAATCACGAATGCCATATTGTGGGCAAGTTATTGCAATAGGGAATTAAGAAAGAAGAAAAATCTTTAACATTATACCTTTTGCTCCAACAACTATATTCTATTAAGATAAGAAGGGAGGAGGGGGGGGGCTGGGAAACAGGGACCCTTAATGGGAAAGGTACATATGAGGACGTCATATGACTAAGTCACATGGCGCCAAGAAAAGTGTGCAGGCCTGTGAATGAGACTGGAAAAAAAGCCTCATTAAGAGAAAGGCAACAAACGCTCAAACTATGAACATGTACATACTTAAGCTCCTACTCTTTTTTCTTGATCAATATCACTTTTTTCTGATTTTGTGTAGCTCCTGTACTGCACAAATAACCCGTTTAAGTCTAACGTTAAAAAAAGACATTGTCATGTTGTAAGAATTAACCAGATTTCAGCATGTATATGTTAGACCCTGAGGCTATATTTTCTATTTTCGCGCCGTCATTATGTTTGAAGGTCAATTCGATGAACAAAGGTGTGAAGCCAGTTACATAATAATTGCGATCACAGGTTTCAAATGACAGTGCAAATTCTATTTTCGGAACAAAGGGGGTGGGGGTGGTGGTCGTAAATCCGTCCTTGACAAACTGTTGGGAGATGGCACTGTCTGATAATTATTTGAATCAACATCCACTCGGAATTGAGCAAGGCGTGGCCAACATTCGAATAAGTAAGTTTAAATCTATTATCTTGAGAACTAAACGACAGTAGTTTCTAAAACCTTTCTGCTGTAGAAAAGGAAAGAAAAGCTATTCCGACGTCATTCGATATTGGCGGGAAACTTGTTTTATGGGAATAACAAGGAGCTTGTGACTATTTGCTCGGTTGTTGTTTTATAATACTGCAAAGTAAATGTACTTTAATTATTGCAATATGTATACTTTAGTACGTGGAATTACCATTTGTAGGGTGTTTATATGCATGCATATTTTGATATGAGTAATGTTTATGTAAAGAATTAATATTGTAATTCGCTGTTTGGTTAATTCGTAGCAACCTCATGCATTTATTCATTTGATATTATAGATTTGCAAATGTTGAATAGAATTATAAACTTTGTATAATGGTTTCAGTGTGCACCATTAGTTAATAGGGATTGCCTATTTGTGTATACTTTGTTGGAGTATCATGTGTGAGGATATATCTACGCATGGATATGAGCATATCTGTGTACACTTTGTAGAAGTGCAATCTACAGAAATGCGTCTGATTATATGATATTGTTCCGTACATTAAGATTGAGAATACACACACACACACACACACACACACACACACACACACACACATATATATATATATATATATATATATATATATATATATATATATATATATATATATATATATATTTATACCACATACATTAAAAATAACATGGCATTTAAAGTGTTGGTATAAAGCAAATCTATATACCAATACTATTGGTATATCAAATAGTGATCCGCCCATAGCGCAATAATACGAATATATAAACATTCTTTCTACCGTAGGCCTATAGCTCTATGAAGAATTTCTACTCATTCATTAATCATAAATGACATGAAATTAACGACACAAATATTAATAGTCTCTGTTTTCTAAATATTAAAATGGTACACAATTTCATCGGAATCCTGTCTTTTTCCTCTCCCCCTCTCATGCAAAATAAGCACAAATCTGGAGTGAGAGAGAAATATATTGCGCTGGACGAAAACATTAAAGCTGAATTTGTACCAAGTAACCCACAGTACTCTGTTTCCTCGTAAACCTATGCTTACGATGTCCTTGGGATTTATCTATAGTGTTCATAATATCAATGATACATAGTTGCAATCGTCAGACGACACACAAGGCCTACATGTTAAATTTGTCGGTTACGATGCGCACATACTGTATTGTGTTTAAGCCTTTGTAGTTGTTTCTGAAACCCGTTTAAATCGAATATTAATAATTAAATATAAAACTGTCCAAATGGTCGCCAGCTAACCCCCCCCCCCCCTCTCTGGAGCAAAAATACACGAAAATACAAGCGTTGTGGATTTTTGTTTCTGTCATACGACGATGTCTCTGGACTTATGAATGATGGCAATGTTAGTCAAGAGGTACAGAGAGAGAGAGAGAGAGAGAGAGAGAGAGAGAGAGAGAGAGAGAGAGAGAGAGATGTTTAGTCTGTATAATCGATAATTAAATCAAAATGATGACTTAGTTGAACTGTCAATATATTAAAATATTTTAATTACCTCTTGTTGGTTCGTGATTCCAATTCGTTTATATTCCACGCGAATTTCCATACGACAGTAGGACAATGCCTAACAGTACATGCATAGTCTATAATTAGATCACCGTGTTTGCAGTGCACTACTTTCTTCATTAAAAAAAAAACAACACAACAACATATTTTATGTTTAAATAATGCGTGTGTCTTATATTGATTTAATAAATGTGAATAAACAAAGAAAATGAAAAAAAAACAATCACTTTATCAATTTGAATATGTGATTGTGAATAACAAGAAAAATCGTAGAACTAGATTTTGTAGCAGACAGCCACTTGGTTGTGAGGAGGTCATTTACTCGGGCAATATATCAGGAGCACATCGTAACTCCAACTTGCAAATATTTGTATTTGTATGTGATATAAATAAAATATATGTATAGTATGTACGCTGTATCATTGATATACCACTCGTTGTATAAATTTTTCATTAAAAGGAAATTCGGGCAAGCCTCGTTTCCTTTTAATGAAAAATTTATACATCTCGTGGTATATCATTGATACAGCGTACATACTATACATATATTCTATATATATATATATATTGGACTTCCGTAAAGATGGCCGCCATCGCTTAACTGCTTGAGGAAGGCTCTTCCGTTTTTGTGCTATTTTTCATGATATCCGTGCTTGTTGTCTTTCTTCGTCTACATTATTGTGTTTCATCATGCATTGTCTGTTCAATTCGTATGTGTTAATTCATCTCCTTGTTTTGGAAACGAGAACAATTAGACTTTTTTTCAGCTGTTTTGTTCTACTGTTAAGACGTCATTAGATTTTGATCGCCAGTCAACCCGCTTACATTATGATGGACGTTCATTAATTGCATTAAATGACCACACATTGGCTCTTGATACTACATCGGGCTCAATACTAAAAGAACTGGGACTACATTCATCATTACTTAAATGTAAACGGAAGCGGAAACAGAAACGTTGTTTCAAAGCTGGCCGGTGTAGAACAGGAAGAAGATTTCCAGTTATCTCCCTTTCGTCCGTAACAGATGAACAATTTAAAAATAAATTATGCCGTTAATTTTGATAGCCTGGTTCAAATTCCTCTTAAATCGTCAACCGTTGTGTCAACTGTCCCAGGGATACCACTAGGTATTGCATTATTCAACGCTCAATCAGTAGGATCACCGGAAAAGCGCACATAAATTGTTAATTTTACCAACAACCAGAATATCGACGTCTTCTTCCTGACAGAAACGAGGCTAAATCATCAGGGAATGAACCCAGGTGTGCGGATTTAACACCCAGTGATTACTCCATCAAGTCGTTTCCCCGCAACTCTCGTGGAGGTGCAATTGCTGTCATCACAAAGAATTCCATGATAAAATGCCTTAAGTACAACACAACCTTTAATTTATGCCACACATTGTTTGAACTAGTCCAAACAATACTCACACTGGAACAAAGGTCACTCCATTTTTTATGTCTCTACCGCCCTCCTCCTAGTAGAAAAAAAAACAAGCTGACTGAATCACTTTTTTGGAGCAGTTTCCAAATCTTCTGGAATATGAAAATACGAAAGGTGGCAACCTAATTATTCTTGATTTCAACTTTCACTTTGACAGTCCTGGAAACTGCTATAGACATTGTCATGTTCCATTTTCAGGCAAAAAGTGTCAAACGTGAGAAACCGCAGAGATTCTGTTACTTAAAAACGACCAGGTCAGGCTAACCCGACGTAAGCGACTCGGGGAGAAAAGCGTGGCAAGATACTTTTGACTCTGATTGGTCGCGGTTAAGTAAGGGAGGTGTTTTCACATGACATTTCATAGGATTGAAAATCGCTCTATCGAAACCAGAAATCAATCTAAACTTTTCTCTGCAAGAGGAAATTACCCAGTGCAGGCTCATGGGGCCTTTGCAAGAAATTCCTTCGTAACTTAGGAAAACGTTGTCCAGGCAGCCGTCAAAGCAACTGAGTGACAAAAACTACAAAGGTATAGTGTTACAATTCCATGTAATTTGTTGATGAGATTTATATAATGTTTGCTTTAGTTTACAGGTCGTGCATGATTTCATCTGATACATTTGTATAATAATGTGCTTTTGAATTATGAATAGGAAGACTTACCTTAATTCTTAGTTAAGGGTGACGTAGTGTTAATTTATGTTGTAAAACAATATGTTGAGTTATGAATAGGAAGTGTTACGAAAAATCTTGGATAAGTTTGACGTATTGTTTTAAGTTATCATCTTGATTGTATAATAATTAGGTTCTAAGATTTAATGCCTTACATTAGTTGATGTGATTTACGAGAATACATGTGAATTCACCAAATTTAGATTTCATATATAATTCAGCGTCAGTGTATGCAATTTATTCGCTGTGTAAATTAAGGCGGGGCCAGAATTCAATGCCTCGATGTATGGTGCGTGAATGTATAAGTTCAAGTTGTAACGAATTAACAATTCGTTTATCTACGGTCATTTGAGGACTTGTGTAGTTGATTTCTAACCGTATAATCTGTTTACCACTGATAGAAATATCTGATTTTTCGAACCAGAAATAACGAGAATTCTCAACTGTATCAATTGTAACGAGAGACATAGGGTTATTTTAATTTATTTTAAAAGCGAGATAATAGCTTTTCGGGACTTATTCAGGTTATGCAAACTGAGATGTACACTTTGAAAAAGAAACTGGAAACTGTGATGGCAGTGAAGCATACTCCAGTGGAAAAATCCGGCATCGTGCGGAAAATATATGTGTACAGAGAGTATGTTATGACGGACAATAAGAAGTGTCCTATAGAAGAAAGATCTGAAAGGAACAGAGAGCGGAGACCGTGGACTGTCAGGTTATGAAATCGAACAAGGCGTTGACTTCGATTGTACCACTCTATCCTATGATGATTTAAAGTTATCAGTAACAGGTCGGCTAATCATTTAAATCTATTTCGAATTTTATTGTAATTCGGTGAAAATTTTATTTCTAAAGTAGAGTGTATTCCTAATGAAAGGAAGCTCGTATTTGTTTGTTCAATATGCCTGCTCAGTTTACTCTATCTATTATCATACTCGAACCGGGTAATTATATCGAGGGCGCTCGTCTCTTAGATAACGAGTACCAAAAGTGGCGTGGGTTATAGTATTTATTATTATTATATAATACAATACCCCTTGACAAGTGGGGGCTCGTACAATTAACTTACCTCATGACACATATACATATATCCGTATTCAATCTGAAATTGTTCTTCCATTAATTGTCCTTAAGATCTTTTTAAAAAAGGAATGAATACACTAGAAATTTTTTTATGTATATCTCGAAATTGAAGTCATTGTATTCTTGAGTTTCTTGTTACTTGAAAAGCTTTAGCATATATTTTAAGCCATTAATCCGTACTCAAGCTAAAATTTGTCCTTCCATTAATTGTCCTTAATATATTTTTTAAAATAAGGATTTGTAAAAGTCTTGACATCCTTTATTGTTATAAAATAAAATGTTTAAATGGAAAGGAATAACTGGTATGATAAGTTTTGCTAAATCTAAATGTAGCATTTTACATGATTTTATCTTTAAGTATACCTTGAAAAGTAGGGAAATTTATATTAAGATCATATTTAGTTTTATCAAAATCGATGATAGTTCATAATCTGTAAGTATATCACCAATATATAACACATTATGTTCAAATCAAATCCCGTAGAAAATTGGTACATTGTTACCCTTATGAGAGAGTTTACTCATAAACGTTTTTCGTAAGATCCTCCACTGTCCGAGTATATTTGTTTTTAAAATGTCTATTAATAGTTTTCATGCCAATAAAAGAGCGTTTTTACATGCTTGCAAAGTAATAATTCAATAGATGACCCTAACCTAATGTATTTTTGTGAGGAAACAGATACATGTTTAGTGAGGAAATTGATAATTTATTTTAATTAAGATAACGGACAATGAAACTTGTAAAACAACATGCACACAAACACCCATCATAAGCCTAACACTAGATACTTGCATTGTTTGGATCATTAGACGATTGGCAAAACCTTTCGATTTAGGTTGTTTTCAGTTCAGAAGCTTTAGTTTATTCTTCACCTGAGTAAAATTTTTACAAGAATATTATTTAGATTATTTAACGTCTTGGGCACGAAATGAGTTCTCTCAACTAATCGTTCAAGTAATTCGGTGTCTTTTCACTGTTTAATTTAGTTCTTCAGTTGTAGCAATGATTCTTTAAGGTTGTATTGTGTTATTTTTATTATGCTTCATTAGTATCAAATAACTTGAACTGATAGTGACTTTCCTGTAAACTGTAGAACGTTGATTATTGCTCCTCCAATATGTCCCTCAGTATAGTCACTGAACATATATGGATAACAAATTTTGCCAGTTTATATTTTCACCTCCTTTTGAAATTGGTGCTACATTTTCGATTTTGTTTTTCCAATTATAAAAACATTGTTCCTCTCAGGATAGCTATTCGTGTTCCTTTGGCATTGTAATTATTAGGCTGAGATCCTATTTTTAAATTCTAATGAGTAAACAGTACGCACGTCTTTCTCTACCTAGAATCTAAATAGTTCGTTAAATTTTGTTTATAGGTTTAATACGTAAGATGATAAACAAAATTATGCTGCTTTTAAATCAAAGCTTCTGCTGTCTGTTTTTGCAGTAACCTTTGCATCTCTCTTTATATTGTAACCGCATTAGTATCGCCCATTCTTAAGTTAATATTTAAATACTTATGATATCAATGACAAATCGTAAAGTAATATACATTCCTGTGTTAGATATTGTTAAGTTTTTTGTGTGTGTTCCGCCTCTTCTTTCACTGTTCTAAATCAAGTTCCGAATATATCAATGTAGTCATTGGATATAGAAGATATTAAGAATAGCATGTAGGTGAACTGCTTGCTTGACGGTGTTTTGAGAGTATGTTTCATTGATATTTCATTAGGATGTATACGGTTTAAAACTCTATAGTATTTACGCAGTAATTTCAGTGCTATAAAGATCTGATTATCTCACATCTACTAGATACTCAGAATTGAAACCTGAAATAAACAAACCTCACTTTAATTGATTTATTGAAGTAATGTATGTTGGTTTGTTTCAGATGGGAGTTGTAACGATGTGATGTGGCCAAACACCTGATACCTGAGTTATTAATACCAGTTACTACTTAGAGCATGAGAATACAATGCATTATGTTGGTTTAAGAGTGTTTTGTCATCAGCGGATACGTGATAAATATAATAACTTGACAACAGACATAAATCATATAGATGTTTTACAGTACTATTACAAAACGTAACAACAGAGAGTAATTCCTGAAACTCCAGTCATGGAAACGAAGTATGAATTTGATGGGGGAATTTGATCTCTTGCGATTCCAGAAACAAGCAAATGTTTAAATATTATGTGAGACTGAAGTTTCGCAAAACTTTATACATGACGACTTAAAATTATTTTATGTTAACCGCCCTTTTCTCGATAGTTGCATAAATTGTAGGTCAAACTTGTGATCGAACGTGAATTAAGATCATGAACAGATGCCAAGCAATGTTAATACAAAATATGTATGTGTCATATTTATAGGGATGCAAAGATGGCACACACACACACACACACACACACACACACACACACACACAGACTCTCTCTCTCTCGCTCTCTCTGAACGGTGGAATGGTCACCAATTCTACTTATATCCTCATTTTAGAGAAAGCTTCCAGTGAAACCACTGTAGCTCATCCCACTCTTCAATTCAAAGAAATGCATTTGCATTTTGACAGGTGGATAAATCATTCAAGCTACGTCTTTTAAAGCACACTGACGTAAGACAGCAAACCGCACTAGGTGCGTCTGTGGGTGGATAATTTTGAAAGGTAAAATGAAAGCAAGTAATCTTCTTTTCTTACTGCTGGTGAAGGCCAGTTTAAGTATTTCAAATTGTTCCGAGGCATCATGTCACTGCAATCCAATAATCCAAATTGGAACAGAACCGTCAGTTAACTCTGAGAAGAAACATATTGTCACTGTGACGTCCCATTTACAAGTTGATCAGGTCAAGCAAATATTTGAGAACGTGTCCAGTGTTCTCTTGGACAACCAAGATGTCCGTTTCCAGAACCTTCTTAAACGTTTGGATCTTGACTCTAAACCAACTGATTGCCAGGACTTGCAACTGATGGGGTCTGCAAGATCAGGAGTCTACAAAATCTTTCCAACTGGAACTTCTGGTTTCTTTGTGCGCTGCGACCAGGAGACAGAGGATGGCGGTTGGACAGTGTTTCAAAGACGGACTGACGGGAAAGAAGATTTTTATCGTGGATGGTTTGACTACCAAATAGGATTTGGTAATCTGGACGGAGAATTTTGGTTAGGCAACCAGCAACTTCACATGATAACTTCGCAAGGATGGTATGAACTTCGGGTCGATATGATTTTAATTAATGGGAGCCGTGTCTTTGCCAAATACAATGTATTTTATGTGAAAGGGATCGATGAATACTATCGTATTTTTATCGATGGTTATTCTGGCACAGCCGGTGATAGTTTAAGTATTCGTCATGCTGGACAGAAGTTTTCAACAAAGGACAGAGACAACGATATTGATGATCCTTCTAATTGCGCTACGGTATATCACGGTGCTTGGTGGTACGACAATTGCCATATATCAAATCTCAATGGGTTGTACGGATCCACGGAATATGCTAAAGGTCTAACTTGGCATACTTCGACTGGGTATTATCAAAGTGTTTCTGGAACTGAAATGAAAGTTCGCCGCTGGTTGCATAAGAAAAGAGAATAAGCAAGTCTGTATGAAATTTAATGAACTTTTTATTCACTTGGAACTGTGTTGGATTTAAATGACTCTTTACGGCTGAATGAGGGGGAAAATACTGACATGATCTTGTAAGCATTTGTTACATTCTAATACTAGGGCTACAGACTGACGATGCAAAATCTCTATATATTCCATAAACTATATCCTTTTGCATCGAAACGATAATTCTATTAGTAAGATTTGTTTGCAAATACAATACAAAGAAGTAAGAGAATTGTTGTTTCCCTATACATAGTGTTACGTGCTTAGGCTCGAATAAGCAGGAACACAGAAAGAGTGAAAATTAACAAGCTTGTAAAACTTTAACAAACGATTTATTAAGTACAAATATTTTCATAAGAAAATATAAATAAACTTACGGTTTTAGAGAATCAAATCCAAAAATAATTAAATATAGAATTCACATAAATAATCCACTAATGTAATTGCAAGAGTCCTGATAAATAAATGTCCTCATAGTTCCAGGTTCGAATCTTGACGATGTAAGTTAATATGGACGACGATGTCACGTGATTTAGTCACTTTTTGTTTTTATAATAATCCAAATGAAAATATATGAACATATGTTCTTTTCCAGATAAATAAAATAATTCCTCTTGCTCCAAAGAATTGACACAATTTCCAATATAACTCAAAACACAACTATTAATTTAAAGCCCAGAGATTCTACTGAATTGTTCTCTCCCAAACAATAATTTAAATACCTGTTTTCACGTAAACAATGGATCACGTGATTTTCCAGAAGGTCACAGAAAGAATGTACGATCATAAAAACGCGTACACAAGGAAAGATCCAGAAGAAAAATCATCCACCTCTCACCCCCAAGAACTAAAAATAAAAATATGTCCTTGGATTTAGCCAATCGTTTTAGAAGCTTGTTGACACTCCCTGAAGCAGGGTCAGAAATGAGGTCAACCCTGTTGTTTACAAATAGAGTTAGGTCATAGAGATTTTTCTAGAATAATCTCCCAATTAATGAATTTTAAAACCGAAATGACAAATTTGGATCTGACATTTGAAAATAAATAATTTAAATCAAATATACGTAACAATAGAAGGAAAATTAGCCATATGGTATTATGATCTTCTATGAGCAATGAGAGTATGCGATGTCGATAAGACATCCTTCACTTGGTTGGTGTTAGTGGTGTTGGAGTCAATTGCCGCCGAATCCCACTCAAAGGGCCGCGGCGGGAGCTAATTTTTGTAGCCAAAATTTTCATTGCATTTCAAAACGTGTCACTTAATTTTGCCCGTCACAACTGCGAGGGTATAGGCCGCCCACAAAAAGGTCGCCAAAGGCTTCTGTCCTGTGCCATCGCCTCAAGCTGACTCCAGGTGTGACCCATCTTAGTGATGTTCGCCTCAAGGTCTCGTCGCCAGGTGTTTCTTGGTCGTCTCCTTTTCCTCTTGGTGATGTAAAATCGGCCTGATGTGCTGCTCTGCAGGTTGGATGAGGTGACTAATGAAGTCCACATTATGACATGAGACGAGTACTGTAATCATATACACACTGAGCTCTTAAACTTTTCCGAACATTAATGCTTCAATGTTGTTAGCAGTGCTTACCCACTATCTATCTATCTATCTATCTATCTATCTATCTATCTATCTATCTATCTATCTATATATCTATCTATCTATCTATCTATCTCCTCTCACTCTCTCTCTCTCTCTCTCTCTCTCTCTCTCTCTATATATATATATATATATATATATATATATATATATATATATATATATATATATATATATATATATATATATATATATATATATATATATATATATATATATATAATTCACAATGTATCATATGTTATGTACTAAAAATGGAAAACTAGTTAGACCCGATACCTGTGCATCTTGTAAATGAAAAAAGCAAACGATTGAAGAATAATTAAATCTCTTAATTATGTTGACTTGCTCATAAATGCGGTAGGAAACCATTGATAAATTCTTTGATAATATAAAATCTGACAATGAATTTAGCAGAAATGAGTTTAGGGTGTGCTTGTGTTACAATTTTAGGACATGTAGTGTTACACGTATTACGGCTTTAGGCTCTCATAAACAGTAACAAAGTAAAAGTGGAAACAACCAGCTTTGTAAAATTTACCAAATAATTTATTTCCCAAGGGAAACTGAAATAAAAAGAACTTACGGTTGCAAGAATCAAATCCTTTTAATATGTAAATTATTTATAATATTTGTTCTTCAGTTTCAAGCGGCATGTTCCTTTACATTCTAATTACATCGTTTTCTTTAATAAATCGAAGCATATGTACATGTGCCAACGATACAGCAAGTACAGTTCTTCCATACGTAACAATGCTGCTAAATACCCTTGCAAAAAAGAATCATTAGTATTTTTTTAAATGCAGCACAGCCGTATTTTGTTTATACTATACTGGGTACAAAATATTCAATCATGCTTATAAAGCCAACTCCTTAGTGCGCAAACTAATTTCTATACACATTAGTTTGTCAAACATGTCACGTCAATAAACACTCCATTTTATACTTAATCAGGCACAAAACAACATTTAGTTCTCATCAACTTAAAATCTACTTATTCCCGCCATTTTTAATTCGCGCTTAGAGAGAATATCATTTTAAACTGCATCGGAATTTATTAAAACCATCAAACAAAAAGACACATTCAATTAATTTCACAAGCGCTTTATTTTCACTTGTCAAAATTCACGACTACATCAACAGTCTTGTATTTGCAGCACCTGAAAAGTCAAAGAACAGTTTGACTTGAATCATAATGTATAATGAAAACTAAACATGGTCTGTAGGTCAAAGTATAATCAATAAAATCTACATCATTATTTACTTGCTTGTATCCTGTGTAGGTAGCCATACTCGGCAACAAAACAAACTAAAGTGAGTGATTTATGGCTATCGTAACGTATGCGTTTAGATGTTAAATTTGCACTTCCTATTAACCCATAATATTAATAAATACGTTATATACGCAACACAAGGCAAAATACTATTCCGACATATCAGACCGATCGATAAGCAAGTGTAGTCTGTGTTTGGAGGGGAACCTTTAACGTCAGTTAAATTTTACTTTAGTGCACAGGTAAAAGGCAATATAGACCGCTTCGGTGCCCTACGTCCGCCTCCGATGCGGAAAGTCGCGGGTTGGGAACTCTGCCGAGTCATACCAAAGATTTATAAATATGGTACTAGCCGTTGCCTGACTTGGCGCTCAACATTAGGAGGTTAAGTGTTAGGACTGGTCTAGCCTGGTGTTGGAATAATATAGTATGGTGGGACATGGTACCACGTGTCTCTGGCATGGCGTCACAGTGCTAGATAACACAAGAAGATGCACCCCTGTAGACACCGTGGTGAGATGGCTGAAATATTGTTTAAGATAATGTTGAATATATTTATTTATTATATACTTCAGTGTGAAATATAGAAAATTACAGGCAAAATATTTTTCATATTTTGTCATTCCTATATTTTCACATGTGAAAAATATATCCTTGTATTTTCACATGTGAAAATATAAGATTTTTCCCATGATGCAATTTAGCTCTTGGACTACTTTTTTATTACATAAGTTATTCCCCTTGCTTATTGCATACAACTTGTCTTCTGCTGATAAGAAATATGGCACAAGCTGATGATTTGGTGCTTATGGAATTAGAAATGGATATAGAAGTAGATGAAATGCTTGCAGGTGTTGACTTTAATATAATAGAATCCACAGAAGATGCGCCTGTGAATCAAAACTCCAGGTTTAGGAAACTGACAGAGGCAGAAGTGCAAAATGTTTTGGATGAGCAGGAAAACAAGAACACAAGAATCAAAACAGAAAATGATGTTAAACTGCTCGCAACATATCTCAATTCAGTTGGGTAAATGAGGAACATGGAATTGATCCCACCTTCCAAGCTGAATGACCATATTGGGAACTTCTTTCTGGCAATCCAAAGGAAAAATGGAACTGAATTTGAACCAACAACTCTCAGGAGCTTTCTTTCCTCATTTGATAGGCATCTGAGAAAGAAAAAGTATGGATTTTCCCTCATAAATAATATTCAGTTCAGCAAATGTAGAGAAATGCTTAAATTGAAAATGAAGCAATTCAAAGGGATGGGAAAAGGAAATCTCCCAAATGCAGCAGAACCTATTACTGATGCAGAAATTGATGCTTTGTATCAATGTAAACAACTAGGACCTGATAATCCTAAATCTCTTCAGAACTCATTGTGGCTTATATGTATCACATATTTTGGAATGAGAACCGGCATCGAGACACATGAATTAAGATGGGGTGATATTGATGTCAGACAAGAGGAGTCGGGTGAAGAATATCTCATTTATACACAAGAGCGGCAGACGAAAACTGGGACAAATCCCAGAAATGTAAGAAAGGTGAAACCCAGGGCATATTCTATTCCAGATAATTTGGACCGTTGCCCAGTGGCCCTCTATAAGCTTTTTAAATCCAAGCGACCCAAAGAGATGCTCGAGTCGGACAGTCCATTTCTCCTGACAGCGAACATATTGGCTCCACGCCCTGGCCAGGCATGGTACAAAAATCTACCAATGGGCATCAACAAAATATATTCAATAATGAAAGAAATGAAAAGCTATCTGAAACCTACCGGGAAGAAACTTGTGCCATACAGGTATAATTTTGTGTAACCCAAAAAGTCTGCAAACATCTAAAAATGCATATTTTTCTTGCAAAAGTGACTAATTAAATACAATCAGTTCAAATGATTCTTTTGGTTTCTTCTTCTTCAGGGATTACTATATTGCAAGACATCCCAATTTTGTACACAGTGTAACAATAAATTTAAACAAAAACATTAATAATGAATTAAAGAGGACTACTTGATTATTATATTTCATCATTTTTAAATGTAATTTCTACTCGTTAAACTATTGAGGGTGGTAGATGGAGAACAAAGCATTGAAACCGTGATCAGGATTTGACCTGAATCTTCAGATTGTAAAATCTGATGTTTTTTCAATTAATCTATCCCAGTGTACTTTCCAGCTTTTATTCTCCATTTGTCCCTTCTTTTTTTCAGTGCCAGGAAGCATTTATTACAAAAACTTAATGACCATGACATCCCAGCAACGCATATTATGCAAATAAGTGGACATAAAAATGTTCAGAGTGTAAACAGTTACTCCAAGCTCAATGAAGTTCAACAAAAGTCAATCTCGAACATATTATCATACAAAGAGCGACTGCTGTCACCTACAGGTGCCTCGAAAACCCAAACCCATACAACTACGTCTTCTACACTTTTACCTTCATCTTCTCCTCCAGATTAGAATGAATATCTTGACCACACAGTAAATGAAGGAAGATTCAAACAGCATGATTTAAGCAGCTTCTTTACAGGAAATACAATCAACGCTAACACATTGACAATAAACATCCATCATCACCATGCAACTTCAGATTTGGACGGCGTGCAGGGTGGGCAGTCGCCAATACATGCCAAAGGGAGAATACTCCCCTTAGCAGACACTGATTCACAATAAAGCCTCCGCAAAGCTAACATTCTCAACTTTTTTAAGTTCCACATGTTCAATATTGTTCCATTTGTTTGATTTTTACATTTTTTAAAGGAGTTCAATGTGTCGAATCGAGCTAAAGCCTTCTGATGAAATCACGGTTCAGTGTACATATTCTTCCGCGAATGATGTGTAAATACATGACCGACCGTTGACACTCACACATTGAAAATGTTCTGCTGGTTTGTGTGGGTTTTTTTTATGTAATAAGTGGCATTAAAGTATTTATTTCATTGAGAAACCAAATAATAAATTAAATGTGACAAATGAAAATGAATCATGTCTCCTTTCTTGAGAACTCTTTGCAGTCGCTCCCAACACTATACTTTTAGTGGTTAATGTTTTTTTTTTTTAATTTTTTTTTTTTTTTTTAATGGGCGCTACTAAGAAGTGACTCGTTGGGTTCTAAAACAACCAAAAAAAGTATATAATAAAAAGAAAACTTTCTTTTCCTACGTTTTCCCACTCGTTAAAATATCACGTTTTTTGTACCACACGATGAAATATATCCGGTATTAACGTAGGAAAAGAAAATATCCTCTCTCTCTCTCTCTCTCTCTCTCTCTCTCTCTCTCTCTCTCTCTCTCTCTCTCTCTCTCCATATATATATATATATATATATATATATATATATATATATATATATATAGAGAGAGAGAGAGAGAGAGAGAGAGAGAGAGAGAGAGAGAGAGAGAGAGAGAGAGAGAGAGGATATTTTCTTTTCCTACGTTAATACCGGATATATTTAGAGAGAGAGAGAGAGAGAGAGAGAGAGAGAGAGAGAGAGAGAGAGAGAGAGAGAGAGAGAGAGAATATCCGTAGACCAATTCAAGTTTCCTAAATCAAGTGTTGAAAAATGACACAGATTAATATAGCAAAATAAAAAATAAAAAACGCTATTGTAACTATAACTGGATCTACTGTCCTCATTTGTTATCAAGCACATGAACAGCGCTTATTGGAAAATTGTCCTAAAATAATAATATCTTATCCGATATGGATGAATGGAGTGAGATAAGAGGATGTGGGAGTGATATGCTTTCATCATTACTTACATGAAAGCTGGTAGAATGTAATACTATTATTGATCGCTTACATTTTATGTTTCATGGCTTTCAAAAAGTAATGTTATTAAAGCCGTGAGAAAAAAGGTTATTTAATGCATTTTGACATATCAATTAAAGTCCTGAAAAATACTGCATGTCCGTTTTAATATATTTCATGAGATTTTTTTTTTAACTACGCATAAACAATTTTGGGTCTTGCATATTAATCTATATACATGTTATGTAAGTTGTCGAGTTTGTTCTCCACCACTTGTTATGTATGGATGGTAGTAACTTGTCATAACGTTCTTCTCATTTCTTGCTATGAGAAGGAATAACTCATAGGTTAAGAAATGTCAATGTCCATGGAGAGAGAGAGAGAGAGAGAGAGAGAGAGATCAGGCTCTCTCACTTATAACGGTAGCAAATACGGCGTCATCTTGGGGAATTTGGCAATGCGAGAGGTCCAGGGATGCTGTAATGATACAAGTCTCCTTTGAGTTCCGACGAAACGGCTCTTTATTGAAATACTCAATATAAAACACTACATTCAAACATCAATCTACATAAATCTAAATTACAGATATAAGAGATACATATACAACTACGATATTCCATCACTTACCAACATCATATATTTGTATGATTTCTGCCTGTTTGAAAATAATACAGGTAATTAAATATCCAATACATTCAAGATAGCTAAATAATCTAAAGTTCAATATTTCAGACTAATACTGCAATCATTTAGTAGAAATATATTTTACTGAATTTAATCTAAAATGCCAACATATTAAACTCTATCATTTAAAGAATATTTTATTCTGAATTAACTATTACTGAGTATGAAGTTGGTGGCGAACGTCATATTTTACTATTAAATATACGTTATACAACAATTAAACTTTCCAATTAATTATATTAAAGAGTGAAGAAATATTAAAATAAAAAATCCAAGGTTAGATTAACATCTTAACACTAAAAATTCCTATACTGTATAGAAACTTGTACGTAGACGGTATCTTACCTGTATTGATACAAGTCTCCGGTTCGTTCTAATATCACTGCTTGTTATACAGTCTCCAAGGTCATGCCAAATATGGTCATACGCACAGCTCTTGTGTTTCGCCAGAATCTCAAAGTGAGGCCTCGTCGTATTTTACAGACTACCGATGGTGACTAAGTACTTATTAGTCAGTCAATTAGCTAAATCAGCCTTCTTAATCAATTAGGAGGCATCTCTAGTATTTATTTGTTCCTAACTTCCAGAACATACTGACACCAAGATCCAAGATCATTCCTTCTGCAATTACCCCATGGTTTATAATTTCTACGTAGTCCTTAGTTTGTACGGCTGGTATCAACTAACTGAAACGGACAATCAGTTTATGTACTGCATTTATTTGTCCGTAACCTCCAAAACATACCGAGTTTACTTTTGCTGACCCCAAGATCCAAGGGAATTCTTTCTGCGATTGTACATGCTGCTCTCTTCTGTTTATATGTAACAAATCTAACTTGTTGGATTGCCAACACATGTCGTTTCAAAATGTTTTGTAGGCATATCAGTTTATTTTATCCAATCACTTAAACAAACAATAAGGTATCTTTTCGTGCTCGATGATTGTTTTAGAGTATCAGCCCTTTTCTTTTAAGTTAACACTAATTTATAGTTGTGATATATATAATCAATGACAGCAATCTCAATATATTTGAGTAGAAAATGAAAAATTAATTTTAATACAATTGAGAGAAAATTTCATTCTTATTACTTTTACTAACATTTTGTACTAATAATACCCTCTGGGTTATTTAAGCTGAGTTCTCGAGGCTCGAGAAGAAAAAAAAATACATTCACCAAAATAAGGTTAAAGGTGAAAGATCAAATATACAATGATAAAACATTGCAAGACATTTTGTAAGGTTCAAAAATGTAATGACGAAAATACCCTGTAAATTACTCAATAAAATACAAATAAAAAAATACAACGAAGAATACATAGCAAAAAACGGTTTTAAAATATTTTAATAACATTCTACGTAATCTACTTCTACAACTAGGATTGTAAGACGATTATAACACAACATAATAGCATGCAGTTAATGTCATCTTTATTTTTCTTTTCCTAATTTAGTTTACTCATTTTGTTGTTATTTTTTTTTAATTTGCATAACATCAGCAAAACATATGTATGGGTGACTACGGTTATTATTTTGCTTCAGCCAAGTGTGGTGAAAGAAATCTCGTTCTTATGGATAGTATTTGTGAGCCGATAATGATTTTATCTTCCTATTACATACAGATAGAGTATCAATAAAGAAATGCAAGTAACATTGAAATAAAGAATGATTGCGAAGAGAATGGCATCCGAATTTGGTATTAATCAAGAGTTAGGAAAGTGACAATTTTAATGTTGTGTCAGAACTACCTTAATAACCATGACGTCTGTTCATTTGCAATCAAATTTTGACCTGCGCGTGTATGAAATATGTATTGCCTTTTAATTAACCTAAGAGCAATAAGTGAAAATTTTATAATTGTAAGACTGTTTCGGTGTGGTCTAGTGCAGCTTTGAAATGAACAATATTACCAACGTTTGCTGTGACGTATGAGAAAGAATGACCGTTATCGTTTCAAACAAATTTGACTCAGAAGCTGGCCGTATGTAGACCAATAGTTCCTTATGTCTTATGAGAAGAATGGATAAAGGGAAAATCTGTGTCGAGCGCTCCGACACTTTGACTATTTGTATCATTGCATTTTTGAATTTTATTGAATGTCGTGAAGAAAACATAACAAGTGGTGAACGAATATCATGAATAATGGTGCCACTCAGTATAATTATGATCCACGAGGGAGACTCGCACCAAAACCTTTGCGACCAGCAGACTTTATACCGCCCTTGTTTTGCCTGGCCTAGAACGGCTACACAACTAACCTATTCACATGACCGATCCTTGATTCTAGCTACATCACTCCTCTTGGAATGTCCTGAAACTATCCGCAAACTCCCAGGAACAATGTATACGCCATTATCAACGTCCTGTCCAGTTCCAGTGACTCACACTCCATTCGATTATGGTTCACTGATCCTACATAGACGACGATTGAAAAACAAGGCCAGTATCTTACGTAGATGACTACCAACAAACCCCACAAAACAACAGCAACATTTACGCCAGGCTCCAAGTCAACGACAGCCGCATTGACAATTTTCTTTCCAGTGATGGTGACTTGAACTTTTACAATTTGAACTCTTACAATAGTATAGACAATACGTGCATTTCTTACTGTTTCTTTAATATACAATTCATTCATAGGAAGAATATTTCTTGACTGTGGTAATTCTCACCACGGTGTCTGCAGTGTTGCAGCTTATAGTGGTATGTAGCACTGTAGCGTCATGCCAGAGATAAGTGGTACCATTTCCCGCCTTGTCATATTATTCCAACACCAGTCCGGACCAGTCCTGACGCTAGCCTTCTAATGCTGAGCAACAAAATATGACGGAGCAAAAGCATACCTACGGATAATTAAGATACTACTACTACTACTACTACTACTACTACTACTATTACTACTACTACTACTACTACTACTACTACTACTATTACTACTACTACTACTACTACTACTATTACTACTACTACTACTACTACTACTACTACTACTACTATTACTACTACTACTACTACTACTACTACTACTACGACTACTACTACTACTACTACTACTACTACTACTACTACGACTACGACTACGACTACTACTACTACTATTACTACTACTACTACTACTACTACTACTACTACTACTACTATTACTACTACTACTACTACTACTACTACTACTACGACTACTACGACTACTACTACTACGACTACGACTACGACTACGACTACTACTACTACTACTACTATTACTACTACTACTACTACTACTACGACTACTACTACTACTACTACTACTACTACTACGACTACTACTACGACTACTACTACTACTACTACTACGACTACTACTACTACTACTACTATTACTATTACTACTACTACTACTACTACTATTACTACTACTACTACTACTACTACTATTACTACTACTACTACTACTACTACTACTACTACTACTACTATTACTACTACTACTACTACTACTACTACTACTACTACTACGACTACTACTACTACTACTACTACTACTACTACTACTACTACTACTACGACTACTACTACTACTACTACTACTACTACTAGAATTAGAGAAAGGAGAAGACGATAATTCTAGCAACGCCGATAATGCTGATATTTATCTTTAGATGGTAGCTGCGATGATTTTTTACTGACAGCAACGATATTGATCAAACTGGCAATAAAACTAAAAGTGAATGAGAGACGATGACAATAATATAATAACATAACGACTACTAAAGCGTTGAGGAATGGCACCAATACATTCTTAAAGACCTTGAGCTGCAGTGAAGTGGAAAGTCATCAAACTGAAAACAAGGAAGAAGATAAAAATGGATGCGTTCGTCATCTTTGCTTTGTTTTTACTGTAACAATCGAGCTGGGTTATCAATGAGCACATGACAAACTACTATTTCTACAAATAGACCCCGGAACGTTTAAGTTTAACATATATTATGGTGACGGTATATATGTCGAGGAAGTGGCTTGAATTATTTTCAGGACTAATTGAATATATCACGTGACGCATTTGATACAAAGCTTAAGGTTGTTATCACATCAATTTGGTATGTAAGCCTGTCGTGTAATTCAACCAGATCCGTATTCATAATGAAAGTGATACATTGTTATGTTACCCAGACTAAGACTATCTTGGATTTGTTTTTGCACTTTGTTGCTGTTCTCTTTATTGAAGAAAAAATCCCAACAACATTCTGCTCTTTGAGTAATTACCATCATTAAATTCTTTAATATATATATATATATTTAATTCATGAAGAACTTACAGCTTTACTCAGTCTTAAAATTTTGCACATTTTGTTATTTCCTTGTCAGATTTGAAAACTAATTGATACTTGGTGACTTAGATTGGAACGTTTGAGTTCCCTTGAATTGCAATGTGCATTAAAATGTAACTAAAAGTTTGATGCTGCAATAGTACCAAGAAGTACAGTAGATAAAAAGCAATGCTGTCAAAATAGTTGACAATAACTTAAGTCTTCCTTCATTCCAATATTTCCTATATGAACGCATGCCAATGAAAAGCCTAAAACAATCAATGGATTAAACCCGTGTAATATTTTAACGGATAAATGAATACATGATTGGTTATATGTATATTCATGTCTATCCATCTACGACATTTTCTATGGCTGCAAAGTAACGAACTAACGAATGGCTTCCAATAAAAAAAAATGGCTACTGTCACAAAGATATTTCTATGGGCATTTAGCTAAAGCGGAATTACATTTTTCTGTATTTTTAGGGAGTGAACAAAGATCGAGTTTGTTTTCTATATCAATCATATGTCTATAAATACTCAGTTTAGATATCAACAAGGCATGACAATTATAATAACAAATTCTAACTTACTTTTAATAAAAGTAAGACATATATGACAATACGTTTCATCCACTCCAATAGTCACATTCTTTTGAGATATACTACTTTTAATAGTAAGAGATGTAAACGTTCAACTGTAGCTCACAACGCTAATCGTCCCCCTTTATCTGTAATAGTTGTATGCTTCTATGTAAGATAAAAGGCGATATGGTGTTCTTACATTTATACTTCAACGTATTTTATCATTAACGATTACCTTACCAGTGGGAAATTTTTTTATTTTATTTTATGGTTTAACGCCATTTTTCAGCACAATATAGGCTATACATGGCGGCCAGTATTAATGGTGGAGGAAGAAACCGGACAAACCCCGGAAAGAACCACCGACCCACGAGAAGCTACTGGCAAGCTTTCTCACATAACTACATTTGCCGAATCTTAGACTCGAACACACGCAGACAGAGGTGAGATGGCAGTGGTCCGTAACGGACAGCGCTTTAGACCACTTGGCCACTCGGGGCCCCTTCTAGTGGGAAAAGGGGGTTGTATGTGCTATATCGCACTGCATTTACGTAATCTCCAGATAACGTTCCGTGTATTTAGGTATTTTCGTATGATTGTAAATCTACCACTAAATGTATTGTGATTTAGTGTTTGCTCCTTTCTCTCCGTAAAATAGACCCTGACCTAAATCTGTTGTCAATTTAAATGCTGTATCGTTGAGATTGTCATCATATTGATGGATGTGTGTTATTAATTGTAATGATGTGTTTCTTTAACATTTCTTTCGACCGCACCGGAGGCCTAGTAGTTAGAGTGTCTACCTCGGATGCGGAAGGTCGCAGGTTCGAACCCTGGCCAAGTCATACCAAATACTTATAAAAAATGGTACTAAAATCTGCCTCGTTAGGCGCTCGGCATTGGGAGGTTTGTGTTAGAACTGGTAGGCCTGCTGTCAATATAACGTGACTAGGTGAGATATCATGCCCTATGTCGACGGCAATGTTTGATATTTGATACATTTCTTTCACTTTTTGTCTGTATTTCATATATGTAACCTCTGTCTGTTGAAGAATTTAACAGTCTTTTGCAAGCATGTCAAATATTTGAACCTTATTTTGTCTTAGAGGGAGGACATATAAAGTTGTTGGTTTTCGGGCAATAGATTATAAATGTATGTTGGGGGATGGGTTCATCTGTGGAGAGACACTTTAGAAGAGACCGGCGCTAATCGTATTTGTTTGATATGCTATTGTTCACATTGAATAAATAAATAAAAAATAAGATATTTGTGTTACATACGATCATCAATGCTGTTTAGTGAAATTCATTTATAAGCGAGAAAAAGAGTGAATATAAAGAAAACTTCCATTTCATTTAACTATTCTAAAATAGTGCTGTGAAACATTTAAAGTAAATATTAGTTTGAAAGTTATTTTGGAAACACCGTTGTAGGCGTGACTTTGCTTTTAGACTTTTGTAGGCGTGTCTGGCTATATAAAACGTGTGTAACAATATGGAAAAAAACAAGACCCTTTCCCAGGTATTTTTCACGTGGTGGATCAGGTGAGTAATTCAAAGTCTCATATGTTTGTACTCTTGCCATATCCTTTAATAAAGCGTGACATCTTTATTGTCTCTTATTGGTGATGCGTTAAGGTTGACTACTAGCCCTGGAGGTGTATATTACGAAATCCCGTCACCAACTGTACTTAATGGACAGACAAAACAGCGTGATGAAAATCTCACCACTTCTGATCAACATTATTTGCATAGACTATATATAGATGATTGGATTATTATTTCATACATTTAGACAATACTCAATGAATGTCACATCCCATTTTTTTAAAATATATACACATCACAATATTACAGCTAAATGGGGACAATTAGAATTGTCAATTTTGGTTTAAGGTTTACGTCTACTGTAATAAGTACCTAAACTTACGCATGAGACTAAGGTGGTGTGTAAAACGTGATTTTTGTTAAAAATCTAATTTTTCTCGCCAAAGAAAACATTTTGTTACAAATAATTTGTTGAGTGTTACCTTTTTTGTTTTGTTCCATTTTACATTAATTTCTTGGCTTGAGATATCCAAATGAAGGATGTTGACACGTTTGATTTATGTCGTACAGAAATTATGCTCTGGTTCACTGCCCATACAAGTATTTCGAGACTACGTCATTTGCATTCGAAATTCAACTTTAGCTTGTTATATTCATGTACTGAAAATGTCGTTACTTTGAAATGTGCGATATGACCATTGGACAGGCATGCATTCATATAAGCAAACATTAATTCATCAATGAGGTGAATTAGTACAATAGTTAATATACTTTTTTGTATGTTTGTATCATACACTTTAGAAGGAACAACTGACTTTGGAGCTACGCCATCGTCTCAAGTAGACGGACGGATGCCACGGAATGATACACTTTCATACCAGAAGTATTGAAATATCACGAATAAATCAATTGTTTTAGAATTTGTTTGGCAGACATTCGTTCTATCAAACGTAATGTTTGGGACAATTTTAATATCGTTATAGATAATTTGAACATTTAAATGTTTGATTACACGTTCAATATGGTGGATGGAAAATCAGATTAAAATTTAACATCATCAATGGTATTCGTTTGTTACTGTTCTAAGTTAAAGTGTATATTAAGGTGGTGCATTTATTATAATTATAATAAATATTAATTTTTAGTGCACTTTAATACTAAAATAGTTTAATCGCCGTCTATTAAGTTTTGATTGTTAAATGCTCAGCCCTTTAAATATCATCGAAGCCTTTCACTCGAAATGTATCGATCGCCATGCACTTTTAGCATGGAAGTCAGGTACTAAACTTGGTCGAGAAAAGAATATGTCGCGTGGTCATAACAAATAACAGTATTTTAAGATTTTGTTTTCTGCTCGCATTGCTTTCGTTATGACATCAATGCAAGCGATATTCAAACCAGCTTGTACCGGATCACTTATTTAGGTTAAGCTCGTCCAAAATATTGCCACTACTTTAACATTACTTTCATCGAATACTTTACTGTACAGTCAGGGTTTTCAGGAAGGTCAGCTTATGGTTTATGCTATTAGAGTTATCGGTAACAACTACAATACCAACGGCTGATTTCGGATTGGAGGTCGTCGTTGAGCTTGTTACCGTACTGCGACATCTTAATAAAACTTCCGTTCGTTCATATCAAATGAACTGATGATGATTAGAGGAGGTGAGCATACAGAACTCAATGATTATATTCCTCTTTACCATGATGTCAATGATAAATGTTTTCATGGAAACTTGCATAAGTAATTCATTTTCTATTTTCCCGGAGGACAATCTTACCGGTGATGTTTACATGCCATCGTAGACCGTAAACGCGCCAAGAAGGTTAAAAGATAAATATATACTTCCAAAGGAGACTAACCCCGATCAAATATAAAGCTTAAGTGAAATATTGGTAAATGAGAGGGAAGATATCTTGATTTGAGATAATATGCTTATGACCAATCCGTTATAATTAGATTTATATATCCCCACAGAAGGCCCATATCAGGTTTGTTAACATCTCGTGAACATAATTATCCTCTTGAGAACAAGAACTAACTTTTCATATATCAGTACTGTGTTAACTACATGCAAAATATTCCATGGAGTGAGAATATACAGCAATGTTCAGATGTTGATGTGCCGCTGAAGACACAATATCTGGCTAAGATGCCGTGGCTAGTATTTGACCTGGTGGCGCAGTTCCCATTTATATTGTGCAGTTGAAGCCTTTTACTGAAAAGACTGCTAGTAACCTAAGAGAAACATATTCAATATTACGAGATTGAAATGACAGACGCATCGACGGACGTTTTTGCCCATATGTTCAATAGTCACGCGCTGCCCCATCACTGGACGATTGGGCGAGGTTGGCTGACTTGCACTGGTGGCAGCTATACCTTCAATATATTGTCTATATTTCATACCTATCCAGCTCAAGTAGCTGGCGGCGGTAGAGCAAATATTAATCGACTGACCTATTGTTAATTACATGTTTTCACGGAATTGTGAATAATTCATTTGTATGCATTATACCTGAAGAAACATGTGCTTTAGTTCCGTTTCCACTTACAGAGTTAGCCAATATTGATTTATTCAATTCTTGCATTATTTCAAACTACTGCCCTCTTCGGAGGCCTAGTGGTTGGAGCATCCACCTCGGATGTGGGAGGTAGCGGGTCGAACCCCGGTCGAGACTCAAAACTTATAAAAATTGTACTAACAGCTGCCTCGCTTGCCGCTCAGCATTAAGAGGTTAGTGTAATGACTGTTATGCCAGGTGTCTAGACAGTGTGACTGGTTGGGAACATCATGCTACATGTCTGCGGCATGATGCCCCAGTGCTAGACATCACTATAAATTGTTACACTGCAGATATCGTAGCGATATGACCGAAAAATTGTTAAAACTACTTTTAAAACTTCAAATCCTTCACACATACACATTAAAAAAGTAGTGAGTTCGGTTCATTTGATGGTGCACAAACTAAGCGCTGTCAATGAGAAAACGAAAACGCTTAAGCTCTCTGGACGCGGACTGCACCATAGACAACTTGCTTATGTAATCGATTTAAACAGTAACGTCACAATATAATTAAGTTATCCAATTTAGGGAAGTAATATTCAGTTATAAAGTAGATAAAAATTAAGAGTGCATTCTCTGTTCGCTGTCCATATAATATATATTGGATATTCAAATATTTATTCTAAACTTTACTGATAGTTAGATCTATGTCATGTAAGGCCATGTTACCATATACATTTTAGTCATATTTCAAGTTAGTCAATTTTTAAATTGAACAGATGAATTAAATGAATTTTGACGTTGGAAGTGCGAAAAGGGTTCTTAATTTAGAGGTGTGAGTTTTGAGGTGGGATTTTGTCTTTAGAGCTGATATCATTGATGCAATGTTGTATCTTTGATGCAGTGTGTTTTGTAATACTTGTCTACTGATGCCAGTAATGATCTTGGCTCAGAGGAAGATTATGGTTGTCTCTTAGTGAAGCACCAGAGCTTCGTGGCCAACGGTTGATGGGATTAAAGATAATTTGTGGGCAAGTTGACGCCACGGTTTATATGTTTCGTTTCTTTAATTGATCAGTATCACTGAGTGAAAAGCCAAGTAGGGGTGGGTGGGTAACTTCTAATTTGTTTGGTTATACCGAGTACCCCTTTGACGTTCGTATGCACCTGGGTCCAAACCCCATACACAAAGATCGATTATATGAATCTCGAGCAGTTCGACATTGATGGTAACATGGTGGATATATGTCGCAATACTCTCTTAAAAATAAATTCAATTAAAACTGAAAAGCACTCTGTCTTACTCTAGATACCGCTGGCGCAGTCATCACCATGATGGAATCTAGGATTTAAAAGTAGGCAGCATAGACTCAAGGCACAACTGAGTATACCTAGTGCTTTCCTCGATTGCGCCTGAGGTGGAAAAAAAGTATCCTTGATCGCAAATATTTCTACTTCGAGCCTGTTTCCTTTAATATTTGAACGGTGTCCACGTCTTTGCCGGTGGAGACCTGCCTAAGAATCTACTGAAAGGTGACAATAGGATTTTAAACTTGTAGTCTCCTGTACCGAGCGCAGAGGCAGCCATCGCTGGCTAGGTTAATGGTTCTTGATGTAAAGACCCATTGATATAAATGCAAACCAAGTAGCTGCTGTTGCAGGCCTGCCGATCCTCAAGAGACGACTACAAACGTACATGTTGATGCAGCTGTATTGCCAATAAACATTACTTTCCTTTTAATTTTCACTGGTTAATTTTCCAATGACGACAGGTGCTAGGCCCCTTCTTGGTGACAGTAGAGGTAACGCCAATATGGCAACTGTGCACGGTCGTTATGTTATCTTGGGAGCCGAGAGCACGCCACTATATACCGCTTGATGGTCGTGGGTGGCATGGTTCAGGAGTGGATCCTGGTAATGACTTTGACATTTCGTTTGCATGGCGACAAGAGAGTGACAATTTATGGAATGGTTCATAGCGCATCAGAAATACTGGGCTATGGTAAGGTAAAATCTTTCTTATACATACACCACTGAAGCATCGGAGAGATGGTATTGTATACCTTAATGGTACAAAACTATGATATTTATGTCTCGCCAATGTCTTCCAGTTTTTTCCTGGTCTTTCCTCCATTAGATACACTGGCTGCCATATAATTATAGCCTAAAATAGCGGTAAACCCAAAATAATCATCACTATTACCTTAATGTAATCGTCGTCCTGCTCATAACTATTCTTAATCTTTACACATTTATCAACACCCATATATCTTAGAAACCTCCGACAAGACATTTATTAACTGTCTATAAATTACCTGCACATTTATATTTAATGTTTTAAAATTCTCCCACTTGTACTAAACCTGAATTAACTCTTTCTCACTATTCTATTGTATAATTCTCTCCTTGTTATGTTTGTCACTTTTCTAAGTTAATATACAAGTTTTACTAATCTTTCCGGTTTTTATTCACAATAGTCTCTCTCTCTCTCTCTCTCTCTCTCTCTCTCTCTCTCTCTCTCTCTCTCTCTCTCTCTCTCTCTCTCTCTCTCTCTCTCTCTCTCTCTCTCATCCAACAAAGAAAAGCGCCCTGTGATGGCCTATACTCGAGACTGCTGAAATGGGACTATGCTTCAATTTATAAATATACATTTAATCAAGCTGACATCTATCTGTTTGAAGACATTGTTCAAACAGACCTCTGACAATCTCATAAAAGTGGTGGATACGTGAGTGGGTGGGGTCGAATATATTGCTTAGAACCTCTCCCACATATTTTATTCTTTACCATTTTAAGACCATCGGGCCCAACTTCAGACCCAAGACAGTTCAAACAGACATTGCTTCTCTCGTGGTGGTGTGAGATGGTTGGGGTTCTCACGCAAACGCACACGCGACATTTCTGTCTTGTAACTAAGACTTACTATCTTGTAATTACGAGTTAGATATCTCGTGATTACAGGTTAGAAATTGATAATTATAAGATACTAAGTGGTAATTACGAGATCAGAAATTGATTTCAAGGAATCACTAGCAAAGGCAGTGTGATTATTTAGTTTCCAGAGAAGTTAATCTAATTTTCTATTTTCATAATTATATGTAGTTCACATTTTGTGATATGTGACACAAATGTGGCTTTTTTAAAAATATATTAGTACACAAAATTTCGTTGCCTACTTAGAAAGTCTACTCCTTCAGCATACAATATATTTATGTGCAATTTAGAAGTCAAAATAGGATACACTAGAAGAGGCCCAGCCCAGGATGTGAGAGGAAAAAGGCAGTATGCAGGGCCCAAGTCAGCAAGTGATGAGTGCAGGCCCAAAAGCAAAATAAAAATTGCATTACGTAGAAGCGCTGGGCCCAGTGCGGTTCCATCGGTCGCCTTGCCCTAAGGCGGGCCTGCTCTCGAATTCAGTTCAAATCTTCTTACAAATCCATTTAATCGCCCAATTTCTTTTCTTTCAGACCTGGCTATAATTTGTTTTTTAAACTTTAAACAGAATGACAGATTTAATCTATTTTACAAGTGATTTATTTCCAAACATCAAAATCCCCATTTGCATTAACTTTTCTGTCACCGTCGCATCTGAAAGAACAAAAAGAACTTTTCACTTGAATCATAATACTTAACAGAAGTTCAATCAAATTATAATCTGCTAAATCCGCATCATCAAACATCAATTACTAGCTGGATGATCATCCAACAACAAGATATATGGCACACAATGTTCGCCTTGCTACTTTAAATTTGTTCCCAATATTAACCATGAACGCATTTGCCATGTTCGGAATTCATATAATACGCATCAGACAGATTGATAGACTATATACTCTCCATGCTTGAAGAGATGATGTTTCGCGTCAGTTAAATTCCACAGTACAATGCAAGAAAACTAATGATTGAAAGGCGGAAAAGCCAGTTTATGGTTTTCCGTACTTTCAATTAAGCTTTCTCTATATTGTTTGCGTATGTGATTGAAAAGTTAAAACATTGTCAAATAGGAAATATTAGATTATTATCTTTCTTTTGATTGAACGTAAAAAAGTAGCCTTTTTAAAAATCTTACAAAATAAATTCGAGGTAAAGTAGCCAAACAGACGTGAATATCAATCATTGTGCTCTGACGTACAAATTTATTTAAAATGCAAATGAATGTAAATAATTCATTCTTCATATTGTCACGAATAATGACGGAGATATGCTGAAACATAATAATGGGCACGCCTACATAATTAAGTTCACCACTGTCAAAATATTTACGACTGCTAGCTAGCTAACCACATAGATATTTATACTAGGAAATAGAAATATGCCTAGGGACAAATTATACTCAGTTAAGCTCACTTACAAGGCATACCATGAACAAAATACGGAAAACGAAAGAGGAAAATCGTGATTTGGATACCTTCAAGAGCTCCTCTTGTTCATTTTTGTTTGGTTTTAAAACGCTCTTCATACACGTAATGAGAAGCAAGCTTGGTAAAATACGATGATTTAAGGCACAAACTAGAAACGACATTTGTTTGCCTTCGACTCCATGAGTTCAGTAATATACAAGAAAGCATCTGATACCGCTCAGGTGGTCTAGTGGATAGAGCGTTTGCAACATATGCGGGAAGTTGATGGTTTGAATCCCGGTCGAGTCATACAAGAGACCTAAACTATGGTATTAACAACTGCCTCCTTAGGCGCTAAGCATTAAGCGGTTAGTGTTAGGACTGGTCGGCCTGGAGTCAGAATAATGTGACTGGATAGTATTATTGTAAATTTATTCAAGAAAATTCTGGTTTAAATCATTTTGATTCATCACAATTCTTAGCACATCAGCATATTTAAGATTATTGGCACATCAGTACCCTTCGCTATCGGAACAATATTCTTGTGCACACAGACTAGAACGTTTAGGACTGATCAAATTATAATCTGTAATAGCTACATTATCAAACACCTATTACTTGTTTTATTCGTAACCATATATTGACGACAAGCATACAAGCGTGTAACGACATATAGGCTGGCAATGTACACACTGATACTTTAAATTTATACGTTATATTGACCGGAAACGTGTAGATAGTTATGTGTACACCTCATCTAAATGCACTAAAGACACATCAGATATATTGATAGACCATGCTGACAGAGATGCTTATATTTACGTTTATAATTTATCAGCAAATAATTCAGATGTAGTTCACTAATATACGTGCTACGAAATACATATTAGACTAGAATATATTTTAAAACAGATGACCATGTCAGTTGAGTAACTGTAATGTGAGTGGTGCTGCTGGTGATGGTAATATGACATGTTAAATGTAAGTATGCAACTAATTTGGATGTTGATGAACTGAAAAAGACCTTTGTAGAACAAACATGATGCGTAAAAGAACTTAAGATGCAATATATGGGTACAAAATAAAAATAATCGAAGAAAGGCAATATGTTGTTACATGAAACAGTTCCACTTTATTGTATGGTTACTTTATAAAGATGATTCATTTAAGCAGCGAGAAACAATATCGATAAAAGAAAACAATATTTTAGAAAATAGAAACTGAATTTGTTTATCTTACACTCACTAGCACTTTTAATATAAATGACAGCATCGATCATGTCTGGAAATGCATCTGTGTGGGTCATAATTTTCGGTTTGGCCGTGAATAACTTTCTCCACGTAGAGAGTACGCCGGCATGGACACAAACCAGCCAATAATAATAATAATAATAATAATAATAATAATAATAATAATAAAATAATAATAAAATTAATCATCATCATCATCAGTCTCTTGAGCTAGTGTGGTCGTTGAGGCATGTGCTGCTGAACATCTGACAAGTTCCCTCCACTTGTCTCGATCATGTGCCAACGCCTATGTCTCCGCAAAACTTTTTTTCTGGTCCATTCTGTGATATTTTCAGTCCACGTTTACTCTGTCTACTTCTCCTTCTATCACCCTGGACGCTGTCATGCATTACTGTTGTGGGTAGACCGTTGGCTCCAGTGACATGGCCATACCATTTCAGCTTTTTCTTGTTGACGGTGATGAGGAAGTCTTCGTTTGTGATGTGGTCCACGTAAGAGATGACAAGGATTCTGCTGTCAGGGTCCAGGGCTTACAAGAATACAAAACGACTGAGATGACTAGTGCTCTCAATAGTTTGAGTTTAGTTTTCAAACATATATTTTTGTCACTCCAGTATGGTCTTAGCTTTGCGTTAGCTGCCATTGTTTGTGCTGCTCGTAACGCAATTTCTGCTCTTGATCCAACCATCTGGCCCACTGTTTTCAGTTCCTGTTCTTTGACTTTAATCTTGGTTGACACTTGTTAGCCACTATTTGTCATCAGCTTTGTCTTCTCGGTGCATATCTCCATGTTAAATCTGGAAGATGTTTTATCCAGGTTCTTCACTAAGGTGGCAAGCTCGTCTTCACTGCATGCCAGCCCATCAAAGTTGTACTCAGAGCGGATGTTGGTGATTTTACCCCTTCAATGCTGACTGTCCCACAGTGGTTTTCCAGGGCTTCACTCATGATACGCTCAATGTAGGTGAAAAGCGTGAGTGATAGGAGACAGTTTTGACATACTCCAACTGTTGTCTTGAACCAGTTCCCAACAGAACCTTGACCAATTACTGCACTGGTAGCCTTGGCGTACAGCTGCTTGGTGATTTTGATCAACCTTTGACCCATATTGTACTTCTTCATTGTTTCGTTCCCACAATGCCCCATGCCACACTGTGTCAAAAGCTGAACCTGAACACATGATAAATGTCTGGTTGATGTTGCGAGTACATTTCACACAGAACCCCAAAATTGAATATTTATTCTGTTTTTATTCTTCCAGTCCAGAATCTTGCCTGTTCTTCATCAAGTATTTCTTCTGCTTGTGGGTTCAGTCTGTTCAAGATAATCTTCAACATCACTTTACTAGTAAAGCTGATAAAACTGGTAGTTCTGTAATTTTGGCACAGCTGGAGATTGCCTTTTGTAGTAGTGTTTTAATCAGTGACTGGGTTCACTATGTTGGTTATTCGCCTGTCTGCCAGATCTTGTTGCAGATGTTTATTAGTAACTATATGGCTGATTCCCCACCATTCTTGATAAGTTCAGCTGAGATGTTATCTACTCCAGCTGCCTTCAGATTCCTCAGCGCTCTTATTGCCGACTCCACCTGTATTTTGCTAATGGGGAAATCATCATCATTTGTGACGTTTGGAACCTCAAGTACTTCTGGGTCTCCTGTGGATGGATGGTTGTAGAGTTATTTAAAATACTCAGTCTATCTTTTTGCAATGTCACTTGCTTCTGTAAGGCATATTCCATTTTTGTCTTGAATGGCACTGACTCTTGGCTGCTTCTGTCTGGTGAGGTCTTTCACAATTGGGAATGACTGTTGTTGTTATTCTTTATCAGACTGCTTTCTATTTCTGTACACCTTTGTCCAACCCGATCTTCTTTTGTTTTCTGCAAGTTTCTTTCCCTGATATTCTTATTTATTTCTCGGTACTCAATTGTCCCTGCTGTATGTCTAGTGTTTTTAAGGTCTCCCTCGGGCATCACACAGATTCAGAATATCTTCTGTAACCTAGGGTGTTTTCTTTGGGCGATAGAGGCCAATGATGACCTTGGCAGCTGTTGTCATGATAGTGTCGAAAGAGTCTGTCATCACTTTAACATTATTATCTTTCACAAGGAGTGGAGCAAATGTTCCTCCAATTGTGGCTTGGAATGTCTTGCAGATGTTAGGGTCCTTCAAGTGTCCAAGGCTGCATTTGAGCCTGATTTTCTTTGGCTTGTTAATTTTCTTCAGCCTTACTCGGACGTTCATAATGACGAGGTCGTGATCACTCCCAACATCAGCACCTGGGAACGTTCTTGGATTTGCTCTATTGATACCAGATCGGTAACGTTTTTGAACCAGTATGTAGTCAATCTGGTTATGATGGGTTTCATTTGGTGCGTGCCATATTCAGCATCGTGAAGCTTTATGTTGAAAAGTACCAAGTTGTTGTAGCTTGCAAACTCGAGCAGCCGTCTCCCTCTTTCAATGGTAAGCTCATTGCAGGAAGGTCCACAATGATCATCCCAGTCTTTTAGAGTGTCTTTGCCAACTTTGGCATTCCAGTTTTCTTGGATGATGAGGATGTCTTGTTTTTACTTACCATGTTTATAATACCCTGGAGTTTGTTGTAAAAATTCTCTATTTTTCATCATCATGATCATTAGTTATAGCATAGACTTGGATAATTGTGATGTTAAAGGTAGGTGTCTTCAGACGAATTGAACCGATTCTGCTAGATATGGGGCGACATTCAAGCACAGCTCCTTTGATGGCTCTGTTTACAATGAAGCCTACGCCATTTATAGACTTGTCCTACTCTCTACTATAGCATAATATATGCCCATCATCAGTTTGGTGTTCTCCTAGGGCTTTCAATCTCACTTTACAGAGTCCTAGAATGTGCCATGTGTAGTATTCTTTCTCATGTGTCCACTCTTGCAGTCTTCCAATTTGCTCATATAATAATAATAATAATAATAATAATAATAATAATAATAATAATAATAATAAAATTACTTGAAGAACAAGTCGAAAAAGAGGAAGAGCGACGACTTAAACTAAAGAACAAAATACATAAATCGACTCTAGTAAAGACAATCGCTTCTAATCAAACGACGATGACTATGATAATGGTGTCTGATATAAAGATGAAAGATAATTGATCTTGTATTCACGTCACGATGTTACTCAAACTAGCAATGAAGTAAAAATACCTAAATGGACGATGATGACAAAATTAGTCACCTTGAGCTGCAATGACCAAAAAACTAAAAGCAAGGAAGACGATAAAATATAATTTAGTACAGAACTTAGAAGAGTGCTTTGCTTTTGTGGCTTTAACTCTAACCACACTAAGTCTCATATTGTCAGAATTTGGTCCGCTTCTGAGGTGCCTGAAAATGTTTCAGTGACAACCAAATAAGGGCATTAGGCCGCTGGAAATCAGATGCTTTTAAGACATACTTAAGGTTAGGCACAAGAATCTCATCCCTGTGACATTTAAAAAATCTTTCCTTAGTTCGCCATTCTACTGTGTGCTCCTTGTCTCTTTCAGGTTTCTTGGGCTTTGCAGACCTTAATCCCTGTGCTTTGCTGGAGTGGCATATACTCTACCAGAGCTAATCTGTGTTTAACTGGTTTTTAAACCGCCAGGAGCTTATGCGGGTATTCAAACAGCTCACGATATATATATATATGAACAAGGAAATATGAATATATGAAACAGGAAATAAGTAAACACAATACAAAGTAAAAACAAATTCTGTATTCATTTATATCATAAATAGGATAACTTTCTTCGTTTTTCTCTATCATCTCTTCTGTCTTTCTATCCATGTGTGGTATAAAACAATATTAATACCAACACCATTAGCAAATTTCTACATTCATTTCAACTAAAGCCAACACCAGGCGAACCCAGGATATGTTATGATTGAAAGAACCCAAACGAGAGAGAGAGAGAGAGAGAGAGAGAGAGAGAGAGAGAGAGAGAGAGAGAGAGAGATGTGTACTCGTGTTGGGTTGTTTTAAACAAAACCTTAGGTATCATTATACAATGATACAATGTTGATGGTTTATAAGTCGTTTGATATATTTCCCTCTCCTTTGTACAAAGGATTATTTCCATAAGAGACATGACAAGACAACATATTATCAACATTTTATTTAGGACTACTCTCGTTATATCGGACTTGTGACATCCAACGTTCTCTCTTAGCTGCGCGCGCGCTGCTCAGGCATCCCCGCGCAGCTGAATTGTCAATCCAACGTTAAATTTTACTCAGCCAACGTTCAATTTTGTTCGTCTCCGTAATGTATGCACGATGCAGCGAGCACTGCGCACACATCTACCATTTGCTTAGAGGGAACGTTGCTGACATTTTTCCAATAAAAGCCCGACATCTGCCGGTCGGAGAAAAGAATTCAAACATATTTCTATTAGATTGCGAGTCACATTATGTGGCCGAATTTCATTTGGTGAACTTTTTTGTTTAAGGTGTAATTTATTTGCTATATTACTCTCATATTCCCTAATATAAATCTTCTGTTTCATGCGATGTGTAACAATAATAAATGCTCTGCTTGCAATGCTTAAGTTTTATTGGTGTCTACAATAAACGTAAGAGTAAGTAAATGTCTATTTTCTTTTTTTTTATAGACTCTTGCATCGTGCGAGAAATAATCATCCACATTTCGTGACAAGTTACTACTGCAATGCATATCTTTCTTTTTTGCTTCATTTTGATCCACGATTACATATTACATGACCATTTTGTAACCAACACATAATACGTAGCAAACACTATCCATCACTGTAGACTAAACGTTAAGGATAATATGAGGAAAATGTTTACTTAGATCAGAGTGTGTGACATTGATGTTTTCTTTGAAAACGTCTGGTCTACTTCATGTTGGCCATGTTTCAGCTAAGTAAAAGATCTGACCTTTTTTATAACTTATAATATTCACTACACTTGTGACCCTCGTCCTGGTCGTCTTATTGTGTCTTAGGTCTCTGTATAAATGCTGCTTACATCAAAAGTATTGAGAATTAGCTTACAAATTCTCTAATAATCAGAGATTTTGCTCTATTCAGTTGTAATTTGACATGAATTGTGCATTTAAATTATTTATTAGAAGTAAACAGTGTGTATTGCGCCTTTTTAACTTCATCACTATTTGGGGATTATTTTGAATTCACTCAAGGACATTGAGGCTGAAATCTTGTAATACATTACCATTGCTAGCACAGCATATTATATGAGATTAATGACACAGTAGTACATTCAAGATTGGAATTCATTTGGAACACTATTGGATTTCATTACGATCACTCGATTCCTTTGGGCTTATGTTGTAACATTTCCTTTCAAATTTTTAGTTTATGTTCTAAGGAAATTAATTATGTGTTGACTTTTACTAAACTGGTTATTTTCTCTTTTTTTTATTCTTTTCGTAAGAACATAGAGTTGGAATAAATACAAATGTGTATTGTTTGAAAGTATTCAAAAATGTCGTTGCACGCACAGTACGTCTACCCCTTTGGATCACAAATAATTCAGTACATGTTACTTTATGAAATAGTTACTGTTTTAAAGATGCAATGTTTAACACTGAAACAAGCATATAATCGTATCCAGTTCTGATCTTCTTACAAATACGTCTTTGCCGCCCACATTTAATTTGGCCTAAAAGATTAGCATTCTACGATAATAACCTGTCTCGGATTCTTTACAAGAAAGAAAAACAGCAAAGGAAAAATATTTTACAAGCGCTTTATTTTCAGCTCACACAACTCATATGTACATCCATCGGTTTGTTACTGTAGCATCTGAAAAAATTAAAGGACATTTTATTACTTGGATATTAAAGTTCACCAAAGGGTCGGAGAGTCTCTAAAATCTGCATCATCAAACATGAACACATCATAAACATTAAGAAAAATGACTCGAATGTATGCTCTGATACTTGAATATATACACTGTTTGCAACTCATATAAATGTATTTAAAACGCATCAGATGCCTTGATAGAACAGATCCTGTTCATCGTTACAGGGTAGACGTTTACATTTAGTCAGCGAATAATTCCGCTCGACATCACACATATCCTTATTACGAAGATAATTATCACTCTAAAATATGTTTAAAAACAACTGCCAATATGAGGTGAATAAATACAATGTGAGTGGTGGCGATGTTACTATGACATCTCTTTGTTGTTACTTGCAAACAAATAGTCATATTGTTCCTTTGCCACTCACATTTTATGCTTGCTAGCTTTACAAAGGATTATGCAGCTCATATGGGGTACAAAATAAATCTAATTGTATAATATTGTTGCAATACCCATTCACATCCTTCATAGGTGTTATGTCCGCTTATTGAAACTTCAGGATATACGAATATTGACGAGACCTACAACATTGTTGACTGCACATAATTATAAATGTGGCGAATAAATGGTTTCTTCAACAAATTATAGATAATAGGACTAGAATCAGTATCAGTGTATCATTGTCAGTGTGCTATGATGACAGAATGCAAAGTTAATGTGGGACAATGGTGATATTATGTACTTGGAAATATTAAACATTTCGATCGAACAAGTAGCGACGTAAGTGAATTCATCTCGCAAATTTGAATCTGACATTACAAACGACGACAACCTCGAACACGCTAGAGGAGAAGAGTATGAGAATGAGACTATTTAGAGCGCATCACTTAAGAAAGCCTGCTTTAAAATGATCTATATGATTATTTCATCAGTTGATATTAGATTACCGTATACATATTTTGTCTTATCCCTTACGACCTTTCTACAAATCTTAAAAATTGCATTCGACCTTGGAGGCGCCAGACAACACTGAATACCTATTAATGTGCACGAACTTAGGCATTCACAGTTTAATCTCCAATGCAACGAAAGTAGATAATTCGTTTGTGACTGTATCATGAATATTGAGGGAGATATTATGACGTAAACTATGAACGCCTCCAGAAAAAATTTCCCTCTTATCAAATCAAATACAACTGTTTATTATTTAACACTAATTTTACCCATAGTCTGCTTACACTGGGATATAGACAAATATAAATAGAGCAAAAATACTCTGGCATCGTTTTGCGTATCAAGTCTGATGTCAGTATTGATTAGTATTGAAAATAGATATTTGAAAACATTTGATTATTTTGACAAAAAGTTTATATTTTTTAAAGTATTGGCACTTCGTTCAAGTAACGCACAAAATGCATGTAAACAACTTGGATACCGAGAAACAGAATAAACAAACCTCGGTAGAATAGGGACGATGCATACAAGAACTTAGAATCCAGACCGTATCCGAGCATGGATAACAATGGAGGAAGGGCAACAATGTTGGTCCTTAAAACGATAATTCATATAAGCAGTGAGATGCGATCTCGATAAAATAACTCAAAACTTTAGAAAATAGAAAATGATTTTTTTTACCTTAGACTCACTGGCATTTTTAATATAAAGGACAGCATCTAACATATCTGGAATTGGTGCTATATGGATCGTAATTTCTGCATAGTCCAGATTCTCTTTCGCCACGAAGACAGTACGACCGGCATGGGCACGAATCACCCAAGAAACCTAATAATAATAATAATAATAATAATAATAATAATAATAATAATAATGATGATGATGATGATGATGATGATGATGATGATGATGATACGTGATAAAGATGTTGAGAAAGAAGAAAAGCAACCACAACAACTAAAACAATCAAAAATACATAAATTTCGACTCTAGTAGTTTACAATCGTTTCTGTTTGAATATCTCACATTGGCGCGTTCGCCTTGACTTATAACCTTTGATATATTATTAATGAAATGCTGGAGTTCTCAGAGTGGCTTCTCTATTCATCAATCCTAAGAATGCAAATTAGGTTTTCAAAGCTTTAGGACATTTATGACGGGATGGCAAGAAAAAAGTGAATGGTCAAAACTATGGTCTCAAAATAACGATGATTCGGCTGATAATTCGGACAATGGCGATGACCGTGATGCTTATGTCTAGTATGAAGATGGAATATACTAGGATATTATATTCACGTCCATGATGCTACTCAAACTAGCATTGAAAGTACAAAGAACAAAATGAACGATTATGGTAATGACAGTTAGGTAGTGAAAAAGACGACTAGGAAAGCATTGAAGAATTAGACTTGAAAAATCATAGTCACCTTGAGCAGTAGTGAAATCAATGACCATCAAACTGAAAACAAGGAAGACGATAAAGAAGGATGCTTTCGACATCTTTGCTTTGTTTTAACTGCAACTATTGAGCTTGTATATCAGGGAGCAAATGGTAAATTACTATTTATACAAAGTAGTCCCGGAAAATGTTAGCCTAACATTAATTATGGTGACGGAATATTTTTCAAGGAAATGTTTTCGGTTGCGTCATGACCTAATAAAAATAAAGTTGCAGGATCTTTGTACAAAGTCAGAGATGTCAGGACAGAAATCTGTCATGTCAACCTGTCGTTCGTTTCAACTTGAGTCATACTCGTAAAAAACAAATATTGTTTTAGTTGTCCCCATATCATACTAAAATAATCCTAAGAGTTTTGAATCACGTTGTCGGTATTACACAAATATATCATATATCTCGTTCTATAAACAATTAATGCCATTAAGTGATGAAATTTGTTCATTTATGTTGTGAAGTATTTAAAACGTTATAGTGTATTAAAACAGGCTGTACTTATTACTAAATCTGATCTGATTGTCAAACTAATTGATACTTGGCAATTTTTAAAATCAGATTCACCGAATTTCATCTATCATCTTGGATTTTAATCTGCATTTGTCTCCTACATATTGAAGTAAAAATTAATCGAAATGTTCATATTCTCTTAAATGATCTGCAAAAGTCCTAAAATGAACAGATGATAAAATGGTTGCATGTCAAATTGTTCAAAACAACACACACACACACACACACACACACACACACACACACACACATTAACAACCGTTAAACAGCGGATAAATGCAGCACCTTTAACATTTCCCCAGATAGATGAATACATGATTTTATATGGAGAGAGTAGTTGGCGGAATGGCATATTATATTTTGGAGTGAACTAATTCCAATTTGTTTGAAATAAAAATATAAGCATGCTTAATTAGATATTTTTAGTGTAGAAAACATTACAATACAGGTGAAGAAACCCAAAAATTATATATTTCATTTAATAAAGAGAAATGTTTGATGGGGAGAAAGGGAACTATGACAAATACTTATAAACACTACCTTACGCTCATTCGTTTCAGATATGCCACTTTTTGTTATAGGAAATGTAAACCTTCAGCTTGAGCTAAAGATGGCTATTGTCCCTATTTAATTGTAACTGTTTTTGGTTATATATATATATATATATATATATATATATATATATATATATATATATATATATATATATATTAATCTCATGTTACGTTCGTTACTTTCATATACAAATTTAGTTAATAATGGTCTCTTCATCTATTATGATTGATTTTTTCGCTGTTATTTCTGCTTATTTGACCACAGACGATGATTAATTTTTAACATACACCTCTATGGTTGGTAATCAGCCAGATTAATTCCCCAAGAATAGACAATAAACATGTATTGCATTATTAAAGGATGTGGCTAGAGAACAAACTTATATAATTTTGATTTATTCACCTGATCTGTCATGTGCATAATACCTGGAAAAGGATATTGTTATTGTTCTTATAAAAGTGAGTCACGCAAAACTAAGTTTAGAAGTAAAGTCCCATTTACAACTTGTATCTTACGTGACTTTGATAGGAAGAGTTTTTATCAAATATGTCGATAGGATAGTTACATAAATTAGACGTTATATATATATATATATATATATATATATATATATATATATATATATATATATATATATATATATATATATATGTATATATATATTGTAGCGTTTGCAAAGGTTGGGGTGGGGTACTTCCAATATATTAATTAAAATATTATGGAAGTTCCACCTGGCTCGTGAATTATAAATTTAAATTAATGACCAAATAGATGTACAGCTCTGAGCCCCCAGTCAGCACTGCCGACGGTTAAATTATATCTATATATAACACGAAGATGAAATTCAAACAATAACAATTTAATAAAGCCTATAAATTTAAATGATACACAATCACTCGTCCTCCAAGTGATAGCCTATTTCATCTCATGATTTTCAGTGTGAGTTTGATTTTCCACCTGGCCTTTGGTTGTACTCATATATTTATTCGATTCTCTCACTACTCCTGGCTTTCACCCCTCACGACTTCTTTCCTTCCTTCTCATTCCTTCCGTTCTTTATCAAGACTATTGGGGCGACTTTTCCTGGTCTGTCCCCCGAAGCTTCCTCTCCAGATTTCCCTCTTTCCTACTCTTTCTTCCGCCTCTAACGGAGACACTGGGACCACTCACTAGTCTGTCCCTCGAAGCTTCCTCTTAGAAGCTACACTTAGAATTCTGTTCCTAAGGGTTTACCGCCAATTAACGTATGGCTGACGGAGTTCTATCTTCTTCTGACAATTCTCCCTCTAAGAGCTATAGCGAACTAATGCTCGCCGGCAGGTTAAAGATATTATATTTTAAAATAAATTAGGGTCCAACTCTTTGTCGATTTTGACTGGGTAGCGCTGGGGCCCTTATCCACTCGACTTATTCAATCTGGCGGTCAGTCAGCGTATCCAGAAGATAAGGCACGCCCACTCCTTCTGGTAGCTTCTTTGATGTACAAAACATCCTTCCAGCCCAAGGTGCTAACAACACTTCTGACGGGCTTGGGTCGGCTTCCTGTCTTAGCTACGGCAAACTTACGTAACGGATGGTGTTAGCCTGCGGTCATGTTTAACAATAAACAGTGGCTTGTCCGACTTACTTGATCACACATGGTTCTAAATTAATTTCGGGTCGGGCAACGCCACATATATATATATATATATATATATATATATATATATATATATATATATATATATATATATATATATATATATATATATTGTGCATTTTCAAATGGATTTGACGATATTACCTACCAGAAATATTGTATTAGTATTTATCTATTCAATGCAAATACGACACTATCCACCGGATATGACTAGCCCTCAGTATGAACCCCTGCTCCTATTCGCCCCAGTATGGATTCCTGTCCAGACACGCCCCAGAATGCACACATGTTCCGACTCGCCTCAGTATGCACCCATGTTCAGACTCGCTTCAGTATGCATCCATGTTCAGACACCCATTATACATATACATTATACGTATACACCCATTACTAATTCCCCAACGTATAATTATGTTCTACTGTTCTGACACCAAAATCCATGTAATGTGTCCTCCTAGTGTAACGTAATCCATGGGAAATACTTCCTATGCAAAAAAACATTAACATCTATGTTAATTGTTTAAAACACGTAGAGTTGTCGGTAGAGCAATAAAAGGAGAGAAATGTTTAAGAAACTCATCTTTACAATCAACAACAAACAACTATCGCAGTCTTCATAATCATCTGTTTAAAAATGCATTAACACGTGGAATTTTTACCGTAAAATGTATTTGAATGTTACGAGAATGCGGTGATATATGTTAGGTGATGTGCTGGGTTTATTCCTTTATAATTTAATGAATTAATAAAAATTTCTTCATTTATGGGATTCATTTGCTATATATGTGTGTATCACCTATATATCACCGCATTCTCGTAACATTCAAATACATTTTACGGTATGTCAGATTCGACACTGACAAAAAGATTGATGTAAATGTAATTTTGTGCGTGAAATTATAGCTATTGTAAAACATATAATTTTGCCTTTTTGCTTTGGTTTTAGAAAATTCGGAGACAGTGTAAAATAATTATATTGTTAAATGCCTTTCTTCAAGAGGGAAATAATATTGGACTACTTAATGTATTTACAACGATGTCAGGACTTGAAACAATTCTATTCTTTCAAAATTATTGACTCAAAGTAAAAATGTACTTTTTGTATGATTAGTACTCAGAACTGGTGCAGTGAAGCCAATTATTGACATGCTGGGTTTATTCCGCATTGTGTTATCCCAACCCTCAGAAACTACGTTAGAGTTTGTGTTCATTCTGTTGATTTTAAAGACACTTTGAGCACAATATTGAGCGAGGACAGGTATTGAACCCTCGGATTACGAGCCAGATGCTCCACCAACCGATTTACCTCGGCTCCAAAGTATTTGATGAGAGATTACAGTGGGTTAAATTGTGTTAATACATTATTTTGGGAATTAGGAGATGTGATCAGAGGAAATCGAACCGAAGACAAGTTGATTTTATGATCATGACAATGGATAGCACGAGATTCTATTGTAGCAATGACTTATTGCATGACACGTGAAAACTACATTTACAAATCTACAGTTCGTTGGCAATTTGTTACATGAACCAAATTATACCCCTCTGGTAGCCTCCTGTAGCAAAGATCCTTTTCCAACGTAATTCTCACAAGTTTGAATTTGGAATTTGTTTTGGCTGCATTTCTACGCAGATTATATTTTTTTGTTTGTTATAATGCGAGGGTAGTAAACTCTATTAGAATTGATCGCTCTGGTGGCCTATTGGTCAGAGTCCGTCTCTGATGCTAGAGGTCGTGAGTTTGAATCCCTCCGAGTCATACCAAATACTTATAAAATGGTACTTTCATCACTAGGCCCTCAGCATTAAGAGGTTTGTGTTAGGGCTGGTCGGCCTTTTGTCAGGATAATGTGACTGGGTGGAAATAATGTTACATGTCTACGGAATGATGCCCCGGTGCAAGACATAATTATATGCTGTCACACTGTGTACATCGCAAGCATATAACTGAAAATTTGTTAAAGTTACGTAAAAGATTCACAACGCACACATACCTCACACTGATCGCAGTTCATTTTCATTTCTGCGTAATTTTGTGAACGATTTATTTTACAGCTAAGCTCAAAAAGCCGCATAAGCAGAAAAGACCGCAACTTTTAAACAAGGGTGGACAGGAGCATAAACTTGAAATTGAAGTTTTAATAGTATTTGTTACCGATAGTAATAATAATGTAATTTAATTCATAGTTTTCAAGTTATATATCGAGGTAGTTTTATCGGCATATACGCCCTACGTTCGTCCTCATTTCACTGTTCGTCTCGATACTTTTTAAACATCAGTTCTATCGGAAGAAAAATAAAATTGGTCTGTTTTGGGGAAAGATTCCCAGACTCTCGATCCCACATTTGGCATTCTGTGATTAGGGCTTACATCGCTGTTGTTGACAAGTATTTTAAAAGCAATATCAAAATTAAGAATTTATTTCAAGTTCATTACAACATTGATGATTGACGTCGTCGGACAAGAACTGGAAGTGAAAAACGATGCACTATGAATAAATTTTGCACACACACTCGGCATAATATTTCATTGTATATTTATAGATGGTAAAAGATCATAGAGTAGTGAAATTGGAAAGGCTCATCATTCTGTGATGTTAAGGAATAGGTGAGTCATATGGAATTTAATTTAAGCCCCAGGAGTTCGAGGGTAACTAGATACAGTCTATCGCGTGCTCTAACAAAATTTGTATCGCAGTAAATTACCGCTTAGTTACCTGATTTATGACTGTTAACCACCATCAAAGGAAATACGATTTGCTGTAATATAAGCATACTACACACACACACACACACACACACACACATATATATATATATATATATATATATATATATATATATATATATATATATATATATATATATATATTGAATTGTTCTCAACCGTAATGGACTTAATGAACAGTTGATTTCAGGTCCAGTGTACGGGTTAATCTAATTTTGCTTCCGCACAAGACCGAACAGCCTTCTTCCTCCATTGCTATCGATGTTCCGTGTTTCTCAGTGAGTCGCTCAATGTCAAGCCTGTTCACTCGAATGTTATCTTCCTACTTCGTTCTATCTCCTGTATGTTCCTTGTACAGTGCCTTACAGGATTGTCTTGGCAAGTCCTGGTGATGTTGAGAAATGCCCATACTACTGATGTTTACGTTTTTTTCCACTTTGATTAGGACATCTTCGTGGGTACCAATGGCTTGTGTGATCCTTTGCCGTATTTCGTCATTGGTGACACGGTCTTTGTAAGTATGTCCAGGATCTTTCGAAAACATCGCATCTCTGTGGCCTGTATTGTTTTTTCTAAGTAATCTGTTATGGTCGATGCATAGAGAACTATGGAGATCACCAGTAACTACATCAGTTGAACTGAATGCGACGTTCTTGTCATTCCAGATGGGCTTCAGTTTTGTAAGCGCTGCTATTGTCTGTCCTGTCCTGTAGAGTACTTCAGAATGTGATCCTTAATATACGTTGCGCTAAAATAGTTGAAGTTGTGGACTGTTTCTAGATTTGTACCCTGGTCTTCTTTCCACTAATTTCCATGTCGTAAGTTGCAAACGTTTTGTCTAGGCTCTCTACTAAGCTATCTAGGTCTTTCTTATTTCCTGTTAGTCCATCAACGGTGTTAGCAAAACGTAAGTTGGTGAATTTTTTGACTCCATTTCTGACTGTCCGTTCATGCTTTTCAAGTTCGTCAGCCATGATTCTCTCCAGAAAGATGTTGAAGAGTGTGGGTAGAAAGTAGACAGCCATGTCTGACTCCGACTGTTGTTCTGAACCAGTCCCCTATGCTGCCATTGAAGTATACTGCACTAGTGGCCTTGCCATAGAGATGCTCAGGTACTGTGATGAGTTTGGTATTGATGTTGCACAGTCTTATGGTCGTGAACAAGGCTGCATGTCATATCATGTCAAATGTCTTCTTGAAATCCATGAAGGCGTGGTACAGGTCTTGCTGGTGTTGATGGTATTCCTCACACAATATCTTGTGGTTGAAGATCTGTTTTGTTGTACTCAGTCCTTTTCAGAAACCTGCATGCTTCAATGCAATGATCTTTTAAGCATGTGGCTCTAGTCTGTTTAGCAGTATCTTTAACTGACTTTGCTTGGATGGCTTATAAGTCTGATTGTACGGTGGTTATGACACTGTTGCAAACTGCGTTTCTTGGGGAGGTTGATGATCAGTGATTGGGTTCACGGGGATGGCCATACTACAATTTGCAAAATTCTGTTGCAGATGTTTGTGAGGGTGCTAATCATTACTTCTCCCCCGGATTGGAAGAATTCTGCTGAGATATTGTCCATTCCTGCTGACTTCCTCTTTTTCAGTGACGTATCTGTGGCTTCTACCTCTTTCCGCAGGATATGATGGTTGTCGTTGTTTGTTGCTGTGGTGGTAAGGTAGGGGTAGGACGTTCAGTACCTCTGGATCAATTGTGGCTCAGTGGTTGCAAAATTCTGTGCAGTACATATCCATCTTTTCAGAATGTCCTTTTCATTATAACCAGATCATGGTCACTTCCTACATCCGCTTTGGGAAAGCTTCGATTCTCGGCAACGTTTATAGCTGACTGTACGCACCTCTTTACCATCACAATAGTCAATCTGGCTGTGATGGTTTCCGCTTGGATTTTGACATGTCCATCTTCTGGATAGTTTGTGTTGGCCGAAGGCGTTTGCCAGCATAAGGTCCTTGTAACTAGCAAATTCCATGAGGTCGGGCATCTCTCGTTCGTCTGTGCATTGCAGCAGCGCCCGCAGGTTCCTTTCTAGTTCATGCCAGTTCCTCGACTATTTTGGCAGTAAATTTGAATAAATATTCACACATATAAAACATATATGCAAAAATTACATAACGTTCGATCTTTTCCACTTCATACATTTCTTTCTATCATTTCTAAATTTAAAACTGGTAGACACCGTGAATAATGTTCTTGCAATGTTTTAAACTTATATTTCGTTTACAAAAATGGTCAAGTTCTCACTGTAGATGGAAACTCGATACGGAGACAACCCAAGCGGTTTGATTTGCCGATCCGGTACCATACTTCCCAAGTCCTGCAACGAGTCTGGATCGCATTGGTTGGAAGCGAGTGCTCTATCCATAAGTAACTGGACAGCCAACCTATTGTGACTATATAAAATAACAGACAAACCAGACTTTTTGCAAACGTAGATATAATTAAAAAACAATTGTTTAAATGTGGAAAAAGACATAAAAGATTTATTTGGACGTTAGGGAGGATCTAATATAAAAGGTTATTTCATTCTGTACCCTTTTCAACACTGTACCCTTATATAACTATTTACTCTGGATAAATCTTTGCCATTTATATATCCCTCTTGGGACTGATAAAAGTTTAACCTAGTTGCCTAATGCAGTTGAGAATACAGTAGCATACAATCAGGAAATTGTGTTCATTGTTCACAATTGGATCACCTCTAGAATTAACACGAGTTCCAATTGAAAACCCATAACGTACGCATGACAAAAGATATGGTTTTACTGTGAACATAAGTCATTTCATATGCATCTTGTTTTGTGTGTATATGTGACCTGTGTTACAGAATTAATGATATCAAACTCATCATAGGTATTCTTAATGAGATAGCAGTCATAGAATAGGCATTCGTAATGAGATGCAACCCATAGCTTACGCATTCTTGATGAAATGCAACTCATAGTTTACACAGTCTTCATGAGATAGCAATCATATAATGGGCATTCTTAATGAGATAGCAGTCGTAGAATAGACAGGACCGGTGCAAGGCATTTTGGTGCCCTAGGCGAGATCAGATATCTGGCGCCCCCCCCCCCTCCACTCAAGCACCCCCCCCCCCCCCCCCGCCCATCATGAAATAAATCCTTAGCCCAGCGTCCTAGGCGATTGCCTAGTTCGCTTAGTGGAAGCGCCGGCCCTGAGAATAAACATTCTTAATGAGATCCAAAGCATAGTTTAGGCATTATTCATGAAACAGTATTCATATAATATGCATTCTTAATAAGACCGCAATCGTAGAAAAGACATTATTGATAATACAGCAACAATACAATAGGCATTGCTAATTAGATATAGATCACAGGATAGATATTCTTAATGAGATAGCAATTATACCATAGGCGTAACTAATGAGACATCAATCCTAACAAGATCATTAATAACGAGACATCAATAACATAATATGGATACTCAATGAGACAGAAACCAAGAATAGGCATTCTTCATGAGACAGCAATCATAGAATAGGTATTTTTCATGGGACAGCAATCATGAAATAGGCATTCCTAATGAGACAGCAATCATGAAATATACATTCTTAATGAGACAGTAATCATAGAATAGGCATTCCTAATTAGACAGTAATCATAAAAGATGCATTCTAAATGAGACAACACTCATAGAATATGCATTCCTAATGAGACACCAGTCATAAAAGATACATTGTTAATGGGACAATAAATCATATAATAGGCATTCACAACGAGACAGCAGCCACACAAAATAATCACAGAATGTGACAGCAGTCATAGCTTAGACATCTTGCAGAAGACACCTATCATATAATATGCATTCGTAATGAGATATCAATACTATCTTAAGCATTCTTAATTAGATAGCAATAACAGCTTACTAATTCTTAATAAGACAGCAATAATAGAATACGCATTCATCCTAAGACATCAATCATAGAACAGTCATTAGTTATGAGAAAGCAATCATAGAATAGGCATTCTAAATGAAACAATAATCATATAATAGGCATTTTTCATGAGACAGCTGTCATATAATATGCATTATTCTTGAGACAGCAATCAAAGCATTCTTGATGAGATAGCAGGCATTCCAAATGAGATAGCAAAGCATAGGCGTTCTTAATGAGATAACAGTCATTTAATAGGCATTTAGAATGAGATATAAATCACTGCATATACATTCTTAATGAGATAGCAATCACAGCATAGATCGTAATCATAACACAGGCATTCTTGATGAGACAGCAATCATATAATGGGCATTCTTCATGAGATATCGATACTAGCTTGGGTATTCTTAATGATATATCAATCATAGTTTAAGTATTCATAGTGAGATAGAAATCATAAAATAGGCATTCGTACCGAGATATCATTCTGAATGAGACAAAAAACGTAGAATAGGCATTCTTAATGAGAGAGCCATCGGAGAATATGCATTCTTAATGATATGGCAATCATATCATAGGCATTCTTCATAAGACAGCAATCATATAATAAGCATTCTGCATGAGACCGCAATCATATAATAGGCATTCTTAATGAGACATCAATCATAGAATAGGCATTCTTTATCAACATTGTTAAGAATATTAAACATGTTTGTTAAGGACTATTAATACTACATGTGGTATTTAAGGTCATACAAAAAAGATTTATCAACTCATTCCCCATTCCCTTTCACTATTTTTCGTTGCAGGGTAAATAGATAAAAAAATAATTTAAAAAGAATGGTTCTGTATTTTATTCACTGGCATCATTTTATTGTGTTGGTTCGACCAACAATGTAAATTGGGTCATACAAATCATTAGTTGAATCATAAATGGCAGATTTAATCAAACTTTTATGGAAAATAATTTCAATAGATCACGGAGGCTGGTGCCAGTCTCCGGTATGCTAAACGTAGCTATTTCCAATCGATTTAGTTCCTTGTAACCAATGCAGCTCAACGCATTAGCCGTTGCCCGGCTTAACAAAACGGCAGTGAAAATGTCCAGCTTTATAAATAGTTGAACTCGGTCCATTATGTCCTAGCATTCTTTCTAATCCATAGAAGAGTTCTGCATCTGTTTTATTATTTGTAACATATTTGTAGATGTTTTCAGCAAGATACATGTATGTTGGACTATGATGAAACTAATCAAGAACACATTGCAGAATTCAAAACCAATTAAGACTTGCCTGCTATCGTAAATGAATGATTGTAACTAAATTTACAAAATAATTAATAATCGAACACTCCATGTACAATATTTTATAAAATTCAAATGCTGAAAATACATATCTCAATTAAAGTTAAGCTGAGAAGCATGAAATGAAAGCCCACCCAGTAATTTATGTCAATAATTAACGAGAAACCCATCACTAGACTGATCAAATTTATGTACAGTTCACAAAACTACCAGAGAATTTCTCAGAGTTTCTTTCCAGCAAATGTTTTATATGCAAAACATTAAACACATTAATATCAAAAGTTACATGTTCGTATCACTCTTAATCACGATGAAAAGCCTACAACAATGACCTGCATGATGTTATTCGTAATCGTGAAATTATTATCAGACAATTCAACGAATGTATTAACTGTTGCAACCCGTTTATCCCCAAAGATTGAATAACAATATATGTCTTTGTATATTCACACTCTAATTATATATCAGTGTTATATAATACTATACGGATTGATTAACACATATCAGATTGAGAACATATCATACGAATTTTTTTTTTTTTAAAAAAACACGTGTTGTTACTATAATCCTAACTTGTCAATTTGGGAGGTATCCTACAGTTCAGTGCGTACACTATACTACACTATTTGATTCATTAGATCCGAAAAATTTGAAATTATACGTTTATGCATATTGAGGTTACTTTTCCAACGAAGCACACGATTCTTTGTTACACTTGCTAACACAACTACGGTATACAACATCATGATGATGATGATGATGATGATGATGATGATGATGATGATATTGACGATCGTGATTATGATGTTGATGCCGATGATGATGACACTGGCGAATCGCAAGAAAAAGATTGTAGTTTGCGAGGATGTTGTTCTGACAGAGACATTATTGATTAAGATAACGCTGATAATAAAGATGACCATGACTACCAAAACGAAAACGACGACTCTGGTGGCGATGAAAAAAAACATGACTATATCAACAACAAAGAGTAGCACCAATACAATTGTAATTACGTTAGTTCCCATGAAGTGTATGACTATCTAAATGAAAACGACAGTTTGCTTTGCTTTACCGTCAGCTATTTGTTTAGAATCTTAATGGAGATCTGTTAATTGACAAAGTTTTTAAATAAATCCAGGAACGTCTAAAATGAAATATAGTGGTGTGCGATTTTTCAAGGAAGTGGCGTGGGCATTGTCGTCACTAACAGAAACAATTAATCACTCCGTGTTTAATACAGTTCTGAACTCGTCAGTACATCAGTTTGGCATGTAAGGCAATAACTTAATTAAAAAACTAATTTCTTCTTCCTAACAAATTCGTTTCTCGCGTATACTTAGTAATCTAACATGGAAAGGTCGTGCCATTTGCAACTTCGTCCATTTTGTCATCCCTCATACATTTAGGAAAGAAACTGTAAATTCAACGTGACTTTACTTTTTCCTGGCCTTGTTGAATATTGATTTGTCAGATACTCTTATGGAAGCATCCTGAATTTCAAATTACAATTGTTGTACAATTTGAAGAAAGAAAAACACAACATATCTTCTCCGATGAAACAATCCATATGAAGTTACTTAACTCGTCCAGATATTATGTTAAAATCTCTAATCGTTTTGAAATCTGAATAGATTTATAAAATAATAGGCACTGGTTGACTTAGAATTGTGATCATCGTTTTCTATTTACCATGATAAAAGTGCGATAGGAATTTGATAATATGTACAGTGTTTTTAAAGTTCCTAACAGTACATATGATAAACGTAAACCGGTAGAAACTAATCAAAATTATATAAATGGTCAGCATATTTCAATAGGTCCGACATTAATCTCTATACATACAAACAGAGCAAAAACAAATAAATTCAGTCACTGTAAAATTTCACCAGATGGACGATAAGTTGTCTTGTTATAATGAAGACATAGTTATGCATGGGTTGTTCCATGGTTTATTACTACGGTATTGTCTTTGACTGAAGCATAACGAGTAAGAGAATAAAAAGGCATTAAGTCAGAATTGTATTCATTTGCCTTACATTTCAAGAGTAAACGAGTTCACATTTTCATTTGATGTAAATCAGAAAATATTTGTAAAATAGCTTTGATGAAGGCAATTAAATAAATTAAGATAATTAAATTTATTCATACAAGTACGTCATTTAACCATCCATATATCCCTCTCTCTCTCTCTCTCTCTTTCTTTCACTCTCTCTCTCTCTCTCTCTATATATATATATATATACACACACACACACATATATATATATATATATATATATATATATATATATATATATATATATATATATATATATATATATATATATATATATATATATATATATATATATATATATCTATATATATATATATATATAAGATTGATGATAAATCGTGAGATTTTCATTTTGCTGTTATTTCTGCAGTTGAGAGCAGGATTTCTTATCATAAGCTTGTTGGTTAGGACCTAATTAAAATAATTCACGAATGGGAGAACACTAAACATGTTTCGCATTGTTCAAGGCTGTGGTAAGAAAACTAAAAATAAATAATTTATAACTTGTTATTTACACATCTAATCAACCAAGTGCATAATATCTAGTTAAAAGATCATGTCATTGTTCATCTTCTTGTTTAGAAAGAAAAGTGATATGCAGCCAGGTTTTTCATGTAAATTAAAAAGCAGACATACAAATCTCCTTTAAATATTTCGTAGAGCTCTAGTATTAATAATTAACTTATGTGGAATACATATTTAATGATTTATATCATTTGATCTTACTCCACATTTTAAGAAAGTGTACAATTTATATTTTTATGTCAAACCAATATTTAATTGTATTTTTTTTTAAAATGTGATAACGGTATTGCTTGTGGTTAATTTAACTTCTCACGAGTCATTGAGATACATCCTTACTGTATTCAGGATGAATTCATTAGGCGTTGTGTATTGAGACTACCGGTAAAATGAAAGGTCAGTTGTAGCATATCCGTACACATCTATGATAAGAATGGAACTTTGTTACGAAGGACATTATTTATGCAAATGGACATAGAATTATAGTGATTTCATCCAAATGTGTTATAAATGCAGTGCAGTCCCTATTCCATCAGACTTTTAGCATATCTTTAATGTCTTCTTCATTTATGGTGCCTACATGCAAGCATGGGTTTAATGTCACACGCAGGTCATGCATGTACGTGAACATAAAACATCTTTTTGTCATGAAACCGGGAACGCAACTCAATATGCACGCTACAGACTCTTTACTACTTTGTGTACCTTTCAGAAGTATAAATATAATGATGGACGAACTGAAAATGAGCACAATCACACCGGAAACAAACGATAAACGAACAATATGCGAACGACGAAACACGAACGCAATACGAACGAAGAGCGATTATTGTAAAACGGTACAGTTAGAAACGTTATATGTTGAAATATAAACAATGAACTCTAAACTATTCAAGGGAAACGATAAATCATAAAAAGCGATATATTATAAAAGATTAAGGATTAACCATAAATGATAACTAAAACCATATATGGGGATTAAAACTAGTATAGCTACCTGTCAATTCTGGTAATTTCATTTGGATATAAATCTTATTTATCTCGATTATGACCGTTGTTGCGCATTATAAGTGCATCCTTTTGAGAGAATGAAACACACTATTTTACTATTACATAACAATCCGTTTTGAATCACTTAGGATGTAATGATGGCGTCGCTTTCTTGTTTAAGTTTATAGAACCTAATGTTTCAATTTGCAAACTATCGATGCTTTCTGCATTATCTAGTAAACAAATTTACATTGTTTGCATACACCGTTTTAGCTAATGAAAGTGTCTCCAAACATTTGTGACACCAACAGATACATAATAGCGGATTTCACACAGGTCATGGTTTGCATTCTTCTTTTTTCTAGTTTTATTTATAATTCTAAGGATTTTCAAAACTTTATTCGCTATCAAGGTGGTCATATCACATGACGGAGATTATAACACTACTCCATCTGTTGAAAAAGCACATATTTAAAACTTATTGCAAACTGATCGTATATTGACATTTCAAATAAATATTATTTTTGCGCAATTTTTGTCTTAGGCCTTTCAGAGAAAAGCTGATGCGAAAGTAGCTGATCGACGTGATAGTCTTTGTGGAGTTATCTCCCCTACTGGCATATCAATTACCGCTGAAATTTTCAACTAGAGAAGTTGATGCTTACAGGGAACAAAATGCGCAGAAGGGATTATATTTATCATCAAGTCCAAATAAAGTTTAAGTTCGGCTTGATGTTGAACATTTAATTATATGTATTCTTACTGAAGGATCTGATTTATTGTATGCAATCTCAAATGATGCCAGAAAGTATAACGTTTCCTGTTTGAAAACGTTAAAGATCGTTATTACTAATTCATGTTATTTCTGCCTAGGTCATAATTAAAGAAGTTTTCAATTTATACATTTCCGATTTACACAATTTGATGCCCACCATCGCTTGCAAAAAAGTTGAATCGATCTATCTTATATAAGAACAAACTGGCTTGTTTCAACGAATCGTGTTTCAAATTATGCAACAAAATACGTACATTTTATTGCCATCAGCTGTAAATTATAATGTGTTACTTTTGCTTTGTATTGGCAGACTTAAGTGAGATTTCTTTATTACTGAACTGTATTTAAACAAATCTGAGCCGACAACCAGTTGAAAGAGTAGTTTTCATTTCAATTTGGCAGGACAAATGATTCTTGAAGCTGTATTAATTTCTAAATAAAAAAAGTTTTCATTTGCTTTCCATTTTTAAAAATTTGTTCCTTTGTTTACTTTGAACAATCGTGGAAACAAATTTGTCGCTGGTACACACACGCCAGTTTGTTGTTGGAAAAGATTTGTTTTGAAATTAAAGTTATCAATTAACAAACAACTGGTAAGGTGAATAAGGAGTTCCTATTAGGTATGAAAACTTCTCCGACAACATTTATATCTTTCAATGAACATGACATGACGTGTAGTTTGGTGACGTCATCAACAACGATACCTGGAAAGATCAATTGGAAAAAAAATTCGATATCTGGAAAGATCAATTGCAAAAAATCTTGTGAATTTATTTTATCGACTCAGTGATGCAAACTGATAATTAATTTATGTAAAAGCGAGTTTTGCTTTGTTTGTGTATAGTATGTGAAACCTTCAAGTTAAACCAGAAAAAATGAGGTTAATGCTAGCTCCGTACTCCCTGTGATTATTCATATAAAACAAACATTACTTTTTATAATATGGCTGGAAATAATCGGATATTACACTCAGATGTTTCCATAATTGCCGAGTGCGTCTCACTAGTATGACAAATGTCAGGAGGATTTTTACTGAAGTTAAGGCAATACTTAAGATTGTACCAAATTCTTTAGGCGGGAGGTCGTGGGTTCGATCCCCGGCCGTATCATACAAAATACTTACAAATATGGTACTAACAACTGCCTCGCTTGGCGCTCAGCATTAAGAGGTAAGTGATAGGACTGGTTGCCCGGGTGTCAGTATAATTTGACTGGGTGGGACATAATGCTCCATGTCCGCGGCATGATGTCCCAGTGCTGGACATCGCTATAAACTGTCTCACTGTAGACATCGTAGCGTTATGACTGAAAAAGTATTAAAGCTACGTTAAAAAGCCTAATCACACACACACCTCCCTACCGACCTTCCCATCCATCCAGCTTTCCAGCCATCCATAAATCCAAACAGCCAGCCAATTGTCCCATTAGGCAGCCAGCCAGCCAGCATGTCATGAACACTTGCAGAGCTGAAACGCGTCTGTATTATTCACGATATTCTCACAGCTAATGCCAAAACAAAACGTGTATGCATTGGTATTGTCTAGAATTGACTATTCCAATTGTCTTCCTGGTCTGCCACTGTGTCTTCTGCAAGAACGTTAAGAGGTGCAAAACAATGCATCCACAATAATTTTTGGATCACCAAGAACTGAGCATACCACCCACTTCTTCACAATCTCCACGGACTAACTGTACCAATTAAAAACAAACCCAACACATATTTTTTGTTTACATTCCGTTGACTGTCTCTGGTTTGAAATATTTATCTCATTTTACCCAATCGTATAATCCTGCTAGAAGCTTACGCCTCTCATCTGACGCTCGTATCCTTAGTATTCACAAGGTAAAACCAATAACATATGCACCACGTTCATTTGCATACCAGTGCAAACTACTCAGAATGAAGTGCCTCTGGATCTCAGAAACACAGAGACCGTGTTCATATTCAACAGTAATCTCAAAACACACCCTTCACATCAGCAAGAATAAATTGACATTCACCCATTTGTCATTATGTCTATATTTAAACTGTACTGTAGATTCAATTGGTGTTGTTATATTTTTTTTGTTTAAACCCATTCATATGTTTCATATTGTTATTTTGTATAATAAATCATCTGTTTTGTATAGTCTATTTGAAACATTTTGTTGTTTATTCTAAAACTTATGCTGAAACTGTTCTTATATCCTTATATGTTTCCAAGATTTCTGTCCTTCTCGCTCTGTCTCAGTCTGTCTGTCTGTATGTTTATCTCTGGATTTGGTGGAATACTGAGTTGTGGAATCATTCACACGGAGATTTTCTCCCTTGACCTGGCTAATTTTCCCCAGGATACTCAGGAAGAAGGCTAGGATGGCTTCTCTCAGGGTTTTGTTTGACTGTAGGCACGACAAATCCATTACACAATGAATAAAGAAGAAATTGTTTCTGGTAAATATGATAGAAAGTGAAGAAAGCGATTAGCGTTACAGGTATGTACATAATAAATGTATGATGTGCCATAAAGGTATATGATTTGGAAGGTGAAGACTTATTCGCGATGATTAGGTACTAAATAAATTAAAAATCAAGAACATGAAACCAGTCAAACTTATGTCCGAGTTATAGAGAAAGGCTATTGGTGAATTTATCTCTGTACTTCACTATGTCTACTTAATTACTCCACCATGTCTACTTAATTACTTCACTATGTCTATTTAACTACTTCACTATGTCTCCTTAACTACTTCACTATGTCTACTTAACTACTTCAGCAGCAAAGGGGCAAACAAACCAAGTTTTCAAGCCGAAATAAGCCTTCCACGGAGACTTAATTTTTCAATTAAAGGGCTGTATGTGGTTTTCCATTTTACAAAAAGAGAGAGGGGGGAGACGAACAGACCGAAACTATTTCAGACAAACCGAAACTATTTCAAGCAAACAAAAATAAGGCTTCTACGAAACCGAAACTATTTTAGACAACAAAAAAAATGAAAAATGGTTTCGGTTTCTCACGCTACAGACCTGGCGCTGATGGCGCTGTGGAGACAAATTGTTTCAACCAAATATTTGATCAAGTCCGATACAAGATCTTCATTTAGGGTCATGCAAATTTATCGTTACAAATCCATGTGGGATTGACTGAGCGTGACTAAAGAAATTTCTAGTGATGAATATTTCGTAGCGTATGTGTGTCAACTCCATTAAATACAGCAAGAATATTGCAGTTATCTCTGATCACTTTTGGTATTTGTGTGTATCGTTGAGTGACATATATCACATCGGTATTTTTATGTCTACCTCTGGAAAATATCACAGCGGGATTCTTTTGATTGTCTAACATGACATCATCATATACGACTAAATTGTTAATACTTCCGTCAATAACATCAATACTCGGTGCTTCCTCGATATCGGTTATAAACTCAATAATATCCTCATCGATTTCCGATTTTGCTTTCTCGTTAATATCCTTTAACACCTCGTAACATCGCTGATCGTCTACACTCGGGGCTACCAAATATAATTTATCCCATTTCATCCATCTCGTTATCAAATTAAGTAGCAATTGTGTCTTGCCACTTCCAGATGGTCCGATTATAATCATGCGAATAGAATTTGGTAGCGCTGCATGATGCTTAACTGGTTCTCGTGCTTTTGTCGCCAAAAAATCAATTACATTCATGTTATTATAAATACATTATGGATCTATATTGTGTGAAATGTAAGAAGCGTGCTAGCACAAATGACTTGACAACAATTACAACTAAAAATAACAGATTGGCACTTGCTGGTAAGTGTGTACAATGTGGTACCAAAAAATGTAGATTTGTTTCTATGAAATCTGCAGATGTTTTAAAAAAAACAAGGAGGTGATATTGAAACTAAGTTAGTAAAATTACCAGGAACACCATGGGCAAAATATCCGGGAGAAAAACACCTTCCATGGTATGGTTATTGTGGACCCGAGACCAGACTCGACATCTGACTCGATGATCAAAACCAACCCAAACCCGGTGAGTATCCAATAAACGCTACTGATAAGGCGTGTGATGCTCATGATGTTGCTTATAAAAGCAGCAATCTGCAACACAGACATATCGCAGATGTGAAATAGATTCATGCGTTGAATTTTATCACTGATAAATCCTTCAAAGAAAAGTTGGCTTCATGGTTGATAAAATTGGCGATGAAAAGTAAATTGATGATGGGTGCTGGTAATTAATAACTTAATGGAATCTATTTATTATTCCCCAAGAGGATACTGGAGGGGTAAATCAGCAATCGGTAAACTCGCTAGCGCCGCAAAGGTGAAAAATACCACTGCAGTGGATTGGTTATTCAAACAGGCGATATGGCAAATTTATCTACCACCGCCTAAACAAATTAACTTCTCGCATTTTGATGTCAGCGTCCCTAATGAGGATCATCAAGCTGATATATTATTTCTGCCGCATGCTGCTGTTTATATTGGATCAGATATCGAAGGTGCATTAGATAGTTCTGATATCTGATTATTTTTCAAGTAATTGTTTTCAATCGTAATATCTGCTGATTTATAATAATCGCGCAGTATTTCCTTTTTAATTCTCCATGATCCCCAACTCTCGTCTGAATTAGTGAATTCGGCCACTGCTTCTTTGTTTTATATCTATATAAAATCAATAAGTGGCTACCCTATCTGCGTATTCATGAAATCTATGTATCATCGAAAGTAAATTAATAGAAGTATAAACCAGCATAGACGCCCTTAAGTAAGTATATTGAGGATTTTTTCCGTATTTATAAGTAACAATTGTACCGAATTTGGTGCCAGCTGACAAGAAAACGTCTTTACGATTTACATATATACCCCTAGATGTTACATCTGCGATTATAAAATCGTATTCAGCATCATCTATAATCAATCGCGAAGAATATCATTTATGGTCGTATTTTCCACCTTGTGTGAATTTACCAATTATTCTTCTACCGAGATCTTTTGCGTGTTTATTTCTAACTTCAAATATTTCCTTGGACCACCTTACAATATATTTTTCGTCTAGATAAGGAAATTGTTTTTTGTTTTCGCCGATTATACTATCTAGACTATCAGGTTATGGTAACCACACTTCAGTTTGTTTACGATATGATATAATTGCTTCACTGACAATCAGCGATATCAGTATTTTAGAATCAATCATATACCGTAGTGACACTATTGGCATCCAGTGTTTTTCAGAGATGTGTCTATGAAACCAAACACAACAGCACGGATGAAGTCCTTTAGCCAATTCAAATGATAGCATACGAGCGAATCCGGTTAAGTCAAAATCGGGAATGGCCCATTAACAGCAACACGGGTCATTTCGTGTGTGGAACGCCCAAATCTTTTAAAGTACTCAGAGCATTCTCCGTACCTGAAAAGACGCCCTGGATAACACGCAATCATATCAACCGAAATAATACTTTTGGGGTCATATTTTATATTCCATAATCCACCATGGCCATAATCAACACAACTATCTTCGGCTCTTGTTGGTTTCCATAGATTTCTCTTTCTCGTGAAATGAGCTGCAACTGACGGTATTGTAAAACAGTTTGTTGTAATTGTTTGTCGTGTTCCGTTGAAAAACCACTAGCTAGATTTTTCATCTCATCATGGAGGGCTTCAGTACGATATAATTCGCCATTGGGTTTTACAACTTGATCGAATTTACCCTCTTCGTTTTCAAAACTCTGAAATAACCACACTGACAAAGGATCGTTTTTACTTGACTGAGAAATCAAATCAAATAAATTTCCCGTGTAATATTTTATTGTTCTATCGCTCGGAAATATTGTTACCGCGGATGTCCAAGCGTGTGCATTATGGTTAATAATTTTGATTGGAGATCCTCTATTGATTTTTATATTTCGGTTCATATAATATCTCGCCTGTTACTGTCGCTATGGATATTGGGAATGTTAGTATCCGTTCTAACGAGGCCAAATTTTTAATTGTTTTAACTGTTAAACTTCATTCATTTATTTCTTTGCGTCTTAGATCCGTCAATTTGTTTCCACGCAACGCATATGTAAAATGCTCTATTATTCGTTCTGCTACACAATTCAGCGACGAATATTTCATGGGTTTTAATTTCTCAATACTGGGTTTATCATTTATCGGATAGATCCATAAACAATTGCGGTTACAGGATAGGATCTCTCGTAAAACGGTTTGTCAATTCCAGTCAGAATTCCTGGTTTGGAATCCTGACTCACAGTGACAGTTCTTTTATTTGTACTTTTATCAATCAAGATTGGTTCGAATTTGTCGCGTATAATCCAATTTCCTGTTTCTGAACGGATAATGAATTTCACTCTAAAAAAAACTTTTCTGGTCAAGATGTGAGATTATCACTGCTGCTCTTTCGTCGTTCATGGTAGCATCAACACTACCATCAATTCGAAATGTTGATCAACAGTGAGATGCTCCATCGCGCTTGAATTCATTAAATACATCACGGATTCTACCCAACATGCTTCTATCACTTATTAGATCCTTTGGTACATAAGTGGAGACTCTATCGAGATTGAATTTAGCATTTTTCCAAGGCGTAATTTTCGATAATCTCTCGAACTCCTCCATATTATAATTAAAACAAGTATTTAAATAAAGAAAATTTATTATATAATAAATCATTGCAAATGGCTTATAATAGGATCAGTAACCGCTTGTAAGAAATCATGCAGAAATGAATTCTGTGGATATCACTCACAAAGGGTACGTCGTGGAAGCTTAGGGCCGTTACATTGCATGCGATGTGGGGTAGGTGTGCGGCGTAAGTCGTAGTTGTGTCTCAATTGTGGTGGTAAGCGATATAGAGAACTAAAGAGCTATTATGATAAGAGAATCAAGAACACCATCAAAGATTCCGTCAATGACGACCTTGACTCTGTCAGTGTCCCTGACTCTGTCAAGGACAAAATCATAATAACATCTAAGGACTACATTGATAGATTCTCAAGTAATAATTAAACCAAATAATTAATTAGACAAATAATGTATAGTATATAAATGAACTAAGAATTTCAACCACATCCTGTGATTACCAATTATGAAGCATCTCGTTATGGTATTGTCAGACACCGCACACTGAAGAAACCAGTAGGGCGGGACAATAGCATGGGGTATTTGATGTTTACTGCTGAAGGGAAAAAATATCTTAATCACATATTTGCGTTCGAATGTTTTCATGGATTGATCAAAGATGGGTTTGTAATCGACCACATTGATTCAAGTCCTAAGAACAATTCTTTGTTTAATCTTCAAGCTATAACACAAAGTGAAATTCCAAATGAGGGAGGACTGGAAAACACTCGAAAATTGCGAGACCTATAAAATAAAAAAATATCCATACAGACGAAGAAAGAGTATTTCAATAAATGACTGAAGCCGGCAGGTATTTTGATATTTGATATTTACGAAAAGTAGCAGAACAAATATATCATTCAACGATTTCCAAACAAAAGGGACATATAATTCAATTCGTTTACATCTAAAATATTATATGTAACATTAAGGGGAATAACTCGTGTGGGCTTGTGTGTGTAGTTTTTGAAACAGAAGTAATAGTCACGGATCTCAATGGGATTTTTCGATGACTCATGGTCTGACTGAATGGCATTTTTTGGTGATGGTTTGACTAGAAAATTTATAATTTTGTCTACGATATTTAATTGCAGTGAAATCTACGATTTCCATCTACAATTTTCATTTACGATTTTCATCTATGATTGATCTACAGTATATATTATTCGTTAAATTCTTTACGACATACACAGCAGTTTAGCTATATATTATATTCAAAATTATAGACTTGGAGATTGGAACATTTAGCATACTCCGTACGCGGTTGGATCTCGTCCCGAGGCCCAGCGTTCGAATCTCGTGTCAGGCATTATTGTCGACAAAAGGTTATTCTATATATAATTGGGGCTTTAAGCCATTCGAAATTCAACCGTGAAACCACCATACGTCACACACCGTCACACGGTGTGAATGTGTTTTTGCATTCAACCCGGGGTGATTTTGTTGGTGCTACGGTGGTTTCAGTTGAAAGTAAAACAACCCTATATGTGTATGTGTTGTCCTGTGCTGTCCTATTTCATATATCATTATAAATACCATATAGCATATATTATTGTAAATATCTAAATACTTGTAAATATGTATGTATGTATATATATATATATATATATATATATATATATATATATATATATATATATATATATATATATATATATATATATATATATAACACCAAGCATACCTTCTTGAGGTTCTAACCCGTTATTTGACGAGGTGGATCTTCTCTCGGAGACTATGCTTTGTGAATGATGGCTTATGTGTAAATATATCAATATGTTATGTGACGTCTATAACACCAAGAATACCTTCTTGGGGTTCTAACCCATTATTCTACGAGTTAGATCCTCTCTCAGCGACTATGCTTCGTGCATCATATCATATCATAGCTTTCATGTATATCTCTAGGCGCAATAAGATGTTGATGACACCTTAGAGCGAATGGAGTTCATGATATCATATATAATCATATCATAACTTTCATGTATATCTCTAGGCGCAATAAGATGTTGATGACATCTTAGAGCGAATGGAGTTCATCATATCATACGAAAACGGGTCAAAAATGACCCCTAATGTTTTTGTATATATCATATTAGATACATAATATATCATATAATGAATTTCGAAAATAAGAACGACATTATAAACGAGATTTCCAATTTGAAAAATCAAAGAATACAATTGTAAGATAAATTAGATTGTAATCTGATTCTCTCTGAATTTCAAGATCTTGATAATAGCGCACAAAATACTAGATACGTACTTGCAAAACAGTATGGGTTGATCAAACGAATTCAGCACGCGGTAAATAATTCTCTTGCATTCTGTAACGACATCAACAAATTTATCCCGCTATTCACTGCGGTCGAAAAGGCTAGAGGTGAATTGGGGCAACAATATGAAATCAAACGCACGGAAGGGTTAGCAACAATTAATAAGACTGATCCGGTAGAAAGTCCTGCACTTGTTGTTGCGACTTATCAAAACAGAAAAAAATGTTGAAACCAGAACAACACGGGTATATTAAAAATATTAAAAATATGAAACAATGGGCTGATGTATTTTACAAAATCAAAACTAACACAGGTCGAATTGATCAAGGCAATGCATCATACACTGGATATCTCAATGCGGTGGGTACAGTGAATGATCAATATGAAGAACTAAAAACAAAAACAAAAGTACTACAAAAATTGCAAAGAAAAAGACAACAGTCTTCAGAGAAAATATCTTTCTCAGGTCATCGACAGCCACCACCTAATGATGATGATACGGGTTTTAGATTATTGGAGTCTGATAATAAGCAATCATTGTATATGGCATCTGATCGAGACGAATCTGATGCTTCGCAAGGTGCAACTGGTTATAGTAGTAGTAGTAGTGGGGAGGGTTTTTCTCAGAGTGTAACCCCAAGCGCTATTTCAGGTAGTGGTCTTGTTCATTGTCCTAGTAGTATTCTCGGGGATATATCAAGATTAGAAATTCTCGTAGGAGGGAAACGAGCTGGAAATAACTCACCGGAAATAATTAATGAGGCCGCTGATATCTGCAGACGACTATTTAAGGGTGACATCATGGATATTGGTGTATATCGAGAGTTTATTGATGAGCTAGCGGACGGTTACCACAGTGATTAATGGATGAAATTGCAAGCAATCAAAATCCGTAGGATTTTTACGATTAGATAAATATCATTTAAATAAGATGATCATACACTACAACCACAATAAACCAACCATGCCTTACGTAGTAAACTCACGATTGCCTGTTTATAGAGCGTACTATGGAGATGGTCTCGGCAATACCATTGCAGGGTTAATTTACAAGAATAGCTCCAAAAATAGCACCAGTCGCAAAACAGTTATCGATGAAAGCTATTTGATGTTATTCGTGATAAGGGTATTAGCGCTGTTGGTGATGTTGCCGGTAAAGCATTTTCCGCCGCCAAAGAAAAACTACTAGCGTTAGTTCGGCGAAGAAAGAAATCACCGGTGATGAAATCACTGGCGGGACCACTACCATCTACGGAAATTATGCCTGAAAGTATTAGTAAAATAATAAATAACGCAGTGGATCAAAAAATAGCATCGCTGAACAATGAAGGATATGACACTCAGGGAAATATTACTGCAAATATGATAGCGGGAAGTGGTTTGAAATCGCGAGCGCGATCGTGATTTAGATCAAGAAATATATAATAATATGTTCAAATCGTCTCCTGATACAGCATTTGATTTAGATCCCCCAGTACCCAAGAATGATTCTGTACGCGATTATCAATTCTATTCCTATCATGTGGTATAACCAAATAGTCGATCAAGAATCGAACTTCAGGTCCAGGATACCAGCAAATACTTTCTACCCGCGGAAGCATTTATCGAAGTAGATGGAGAAATTGTAACAGCTGCTGATACTCCTGCTGTACCAGCACCATATGACCTAAATGCCAAAGTCGGCTTTGTCAATAATGGTATCATGGCGCTATTTAACAGGGCTAGATACATGATTGATGGAAGAGAGATTCAATCTATAGAGCATGATGTTGATGTTGCCACAACAATAGTGGGGTTAGCAAGATATTGTGATGATTATGAAAGATCAGCAGGTCCATCTATGATGTTCGCAAAGGATGCTAATGATCACGCTGAAAACATTCATCGTACTAGGGTAAAGGTAACACTAGATGCTGCAGTTGATCCAGCACCAGCCGGATACGTCAGACCAACTGCCACTTTTGATGTCGTAGATATTAATCGTAATTACAACCTAGGGTTTGCAACACGAGTATCAATGTTGGAAGGACGGCGTAGATTATTCTCATGCAACATATTTTTTGATTCTGCAGAAATGTTAGGAAAGTTATCTATGAAGCGAAGCATACAGTAGTACTCGTGCGAGGCGGCGACTATAAAAATACAATCTGGCGTGGTGCTGGTGTTGCTGATGGTAAAGTGAATATAACAAAACTATCACTGTGGATGCCAGGAAAAATTACTATCATTTATGGATCATGGAGGAAAATCAATGTTATCATGGCTAACAACTACCACGGATACCATGGATTCTACTGTTAATGGTACATTTACTTGGCACCTGGCATCAAAACAAGAAGTTTCTGCACCCCGACATGTATTTAATGCATTACAGGCTAAAGCGCGATTAAATTCACAAACACACAGCCATATGATATTTGATCAATTGGGTGTTAATGAAGTCTCGTTGAAGATAAACAGCCAACAGGAACCATCCGAGGATATTTTACTTAATTACGGACAAAACCAAATAGCAGGCGCGTATCATCGTTTGCTATCATTTACGGGACGCGATAATAATGTGGATACTGGTCTGCAAATATCACAGTTGGATTTTAAAAATCAATATCCCATCTACTACGTTTCATTGGAACATCTAGACTTAACCAGACAATCCGTCGTTGACATACATTTCAGAGCTTGTGTAACCGCTCCTCCTGCTCGTGGTTACATAGCGGGTGGTGTCATTCTCAGTGACAAATCAATGCTACTCGAAGGTGTTGGTGGACGAATGAGGGTAGTTGATGCACCAGTAGAAAACGTTGTAGACAATTAGATCAATCTGTTACATTAACTCCTGGTCAAATTAAAAAATTGCAATCGAACTCAGCTAAAAAATGTGGAACCACGATATCGCTGAAACACAATCAGATGTCAGGTGGTCAGAATATACTATCACTGACAACTCGTCCATTGAAGCATTTCAATGGTGCTATTAAGGATAAAAAGGTGTGCAAGTCACTCTCTCTGCAGCTGCGATCAAAAACATGATAAAATCAGGTGGGATATTCCCGCTGTTAGCTGCGTTACCAGCGTTGATTGCGGCAGTGGGCCCCAGCGGTAGCATAAGGCAGCAGCCATCGGACCCGTTGGTACCGCGGCAGGGATGGCACTAAAGAAAGCAACTGGAAAGGGATACAAAAAAAAAAAAAACGATCAGGAAAGGGTCTAAGACTACCAGGAACTCCGTACTCATGGTACACCGAAAAAGACCTGAGAATACCAGGAACAGTTTACTAACTGGAGAACCTATAGTTCCCATGTCAAATTTTGATTTACTCGATGCTGCTAAAATCTTTATGAGAGATCAATTACCACAACAAACAAACAAGCCTGAAACAGGTATCATTAATATCGATAACAGAACCGGACCTGGAACTCAAATGAATGACCCACCAATATGCGGCATAGAAGTCTTAAATATCCTCGACGCTATTTCATCATCGGGAAAACCACCCCACAAAACCGTACACGAATATACAAGTAATCGCTTTTTAGAGAGAAACTATATAAAATAACATGACTGATATTTGGGGAAGATCCCTCTCAGGGTTGAAAAACCCACCGCGGAAATATCTGCAACCGTTGATGTAAAATAAATAATCCAAGATGAAATATCCGAGATGTTAAACCTCGCAAGTGTTGATCCCAATGAAATAGTCGTATTTCAAGATCGTCAGCGTAAATTGAAAACGAGCAATGTTTCCCTTGATGATATTTTGACAAGACGACGCGACTCAGCAGAAAATACTATCGCGTTGTTTTCCGATCAGGGTAAACACAAAACGGGCGTGTTCATTTCAACTATTGTGGACTCCCAACAAAAACTGAATGATCATGTAACAAAATTAGAACAATTACAACAGAGTATAATTTATAATATAGAAACCCCGATAAATAATTTCTTTGGGATTTCACGTATTGATCCCACATTGAAAATCTCATACGTAACAACCGCTATGTTAGAATTAGCAACACTCCAATCAAGGTATGGAGATCATGTTGAGAAATTTTCGTAAAAATCTCATTGAGAAATTCTTTGGGGGGATCTCATTAGATAAACTAGACATAAAACTCCCGGATATTAGAAAATCCATCGATGAGATGAAAAACACCATCGAGGCAATCAGAGATGATGCATCGAGGATGATAAAAATCATTGAAAAAACAAACATTCGTCATGAAAAAACCAACAACGTAGTATACACGATTCAACACGGATCATTTACGTGGTGGACACCACAAAATTACATATCAAATATCACCGCGACCGTCAAAGGTATTTATCGATTAACACTAGTGTCGCCGACTAAATTTAAAGTTTCATCAACGAGTTCATCTGGGGTCAACAATATGATATCAACGATCATCGACAACGGAACAATTGAACAATTCACAATAATATCCATTGATAATATTTTGGCTAGGGCTTCAGTAACATGGTATGTGGAATTCGTAGCGGATTTAAATAAACAAATTAATTGAAAACGACAGCGTTTTTATTGCTAGCAGTTTGAAATCTATTGTAATAAATAAAATGTCATCATTGGCAACGTCACAGCAGTATCGTTATGATCAATTTCAAACTAAACTCAAAATACTCACTGAGGAGTATGAAACAAAAATAAAAAAAATACCGCAGGCGAATTACCGCAGTTGCTGTTACCGTGTACTCGGTGTCAGGTGTAATTACTGGAGCCGGTATAATACTATCTTCGGTAACAATGATTGCCCCGATAGCTGTTCCAATTTGTATATCCGCGGCGACAACAATCACGGGAATAATTTCAATAATAACAAAAAAAGATATCATCGTGTAGTCAACGTAAACCACAAGACTACGTAGTTAAGTTCCATTTTGTGTCAACCTCGTAGCCCCAATTATCCTCGATGATATCGTCCTCCCTCGATGACACATTAATATCCGATAGTGAGTTTTCAGCGATGGTACGTGTTTATGATTCCGCGATGTCAAAATTAGAAAAACAACACGAATATAATAACAATAGAGGAAAACAGAACCCCAGTGAGAACCAGCATGATCTCAATAACCTCAACGGATCCTGAATTCAGTGTGAATTTCCCCACTGCGATTCCCGTTAAGGAGATAGCACTAGCAAAATTACGAGTATACCACAGTTGGCCTAATATTAGATCAGTACAATTCGGTGGTCAACAACCGAAACAAGACGGAACACCAGACTGGAATGTTCTTTCCTTACCATCTGGGTCCTACCAAATTGAACAGATCAATAATGAATTACAGCGCAGAATAAAATCTATTACCTGAAAAGAATCGAAAATCGCTATAACAGTTCATGAACCAACACTATCATCCGCGATTGAAATAAACTCGCCCGTATATGTCGTAGACATCTATCAGATAAGAACTATATTAGGATGGCCTGAAACCCCACCTCGGACATCTTATCAAATATCAGAACCTAAAATATCTGATTATGTCACAGATGTACAATCATACCACGAAATTGCTCCATCATATCAAAATTATTTGCCTGGTATAAAAAATGCAATATTAACCGATATATTCACATTTCTCGATAGAAATATCATGCAATGGGAATTTGGTTTTGAGAAAACTCCTGATTCACCCATTGCCATTGTATTTACTCTAAAAAATGTCATTAATTATTTGAAACAGGTTAATCAATTACATAAAACACAACTAGAGAGACTGCGAAAGAGTTTCCAAAACATCTTTTGATATAACGAGTTCACGCAGCGAGATCATAAAATATGTTGAGATATTAAATCAGCTTGTATCCGATATGGAATATATCAACAAACGAATAGTTCAGATAATAATTAATGACAAGAACGGAGATAAACAAAATTTTCTAACTGGTTACAATATCACAGAAGCTGATTTACCCGATTTCAAGTTTCTTGGGTATAACGCAAATGAACTAAAAAAAATTCAACCAATGACCTCCTCGATGAGTACTTCCCACAAATACTCGCCGCATGGAAAAGAATAGCACAACCACAAACAACCATCCTCAAACATAATAATGATCCAGACGGTGGTGGTAGGCATATTGCTCCTGCTAATGTGAATATAATTGCTCCTGCTAATGTGAATATATCCTCGGTGATTGCAGTAAATCTAGTATGTGACGCTATCGAAGGAAGTTACCAAATAAATCTCGAAAGATCAAATCAAGCCCAACAAGAATATATTTTATATTCATTTGCACCAACAGCTCCACCCGGATTTTTAATCATTGAGGATCCAACTAATCCAGTGTATATGCGATGTCATAATGATTCATTAACGAGAATTAATTTCAAACTCACTGACCAGTCCAATAATTTGATTGACTTACGAGGAGAGGTTTTACAAATTATCCTGTTTGTGAAATCGTAAAGTATTTTCATCGTAAAGACATTTACCATAACAATTTGTCTCCACAGCGCCATCAGCGCCTGTTCTGCAGCGTGAGAAACCGAAACCATTTCTCTTTCTTTTGTCTGCATAAAATAGTTCCGGTTTGCTTGAATTAGTTTCGGTTTGTTTGAAATTGTTTCGGTCTGTTTGCCCCCCCCCCCCCCTCTTTTTGTAAAATGGAAAACCACATGCAGCCATTTATTTGAATAATTAAGTCTCCGTGGAAGCTTATTTCGGCTTGAAAACTTAGTCTGTTCGCCCCCTTTGCTGCTACTTCACTATGTCTATTTAACTACTTCACTATGTCTACTTAACTTCTTCATTATGTCTATTTAACTACTTCACTATGTCTACTTAACTACTTCACTATGTCTATTTAACTACTTCACTATGTCTTTTTAACTACTTCACTATGTCTACTTCAGTCAAATAAGGTAAAAGGATGAGACTACTCGTGATTGATCAGATTCATTAGGCATCTTTATTGATAGAGCAAACGTAAACATTGACATCAAGTAGAACATTACATTATATGATGCAAGGTAGAATACAAATTGGAAAATATCAGCTATCACATAAATAAGAAGATTGAATGGTATTTTAAGGATGATGTCAATGTTGTTCCAATTATAAAGCATTATATGATACAATCTAAGCCATTTACATTTTTAATAGAAAGAATGACAAAATCTATTCTATAAATAAATCCAAAAAATGTGCGATTAAAGATACATTGAAAATCAAAATGTAGTAAGATTGTTTTTTAAATTACATTGTAGATCTCAAGAAAGTGTTGTTGAATCATGTCACGCAATCAATATATTGCATGGCATTGACGGTTTGTGTTGCTAACGTCATCACATTACCTTACGGATCCGGAAACCAATCTGTACATATAGTACAAATACTTTATAATGAATAAGAAAAACTACACAAATGAAACATGCATTTTTTGTTCGTTTGCTTTGTTTGCATTGAAAGTTTCTACTTTTTCTTCCACTCGTCTGATATAACATATTTTTTATTTAGCAACTTATTACATTTTTGCTTTTATGAGGAACAATACCAACAGAAATGCATTTATTAATGTAATTCAGACAAATTCAGGTCGAGTTTTAGATCACAAAGGAGCAGTCATTTTAGTTAGCAGTGTGCTTAGATCATTTACAATTTCCAAGAGTGTAATCTCTAAAGAAATGTCAGTCACATTACATTAAAGCAGAATATAGGTATGCCAACATTCTCTCCACTGTGCATGCTTTAAATGAAAAAAACTTCACCTTACATGTGACATTCTCTCTTAAGTACACAATAACCTGTGAGCGAACCCTTAAAAAGAACATATGTATTATCAGTGTATCATTTAATTTTGATTGTATGGCTCAAACATTTAGGTAGCAAGCATCAAAACAGTCATTTTAACCAATTCTTCTGTATTTCTCCCCACAGAAACGTTTTTAACAGTATCAGAGTCTATAAAAAAATCCAGTCCCCCCACCTATGATAAAAAGTGAGCTATTTTAAAAATGCACATTACATTTGATCGATATAGCAGCCAATGTTATGCTGAAATATAGCAACTTGAAACTAGCCAGATACATTCCTGAGACGTCAACAATACATTTTACAGTTTGAAAAGGATTTAACAGACGAGGTTCATAAAGGTCAAAGGTCAAAAAGTAAAATATTTGCATTTTTTTCAATAGAACAGAAGATAATTTCCTTTGTCATGCAAATAAACGTAAAAAAATATTTTCACTATATATTTCTATTACTGAATGAAACAGTTTTAAATTTAAGTACTTGACTCTATTCCTATATTCTCAAACTTTCCCAATAAATAATGTCACTACTTGCACAAAAATACCTCAAAGAAAATAATGTAAGCAAGAGAAAAATGAACATAATTAGCTTAGCTTCTTTTCATGCTTAACATCAATAATAATGTACCATTTTATTAAGAATATCATACATAATGCCATGAAAGCAAGAAATGAATTGCATACATTTTTATATTTGTTTTAAGTTGGCGCTCTACAGTTTCGTATTTTGAATAAGGTTATATATTTAAAGAAAAATAATTTATTTACATTTGCTCACTGGTTATAATGGCTATTTAATTAAGACCTTGATTATCTTAGGTATAGTTCAATGACGTTTGACTTCCCTTTATTTTGGTGTCTGATTTATGGGTGTATTATGGGTTATAGAGTATACAGTTTGGCCTTATGCCATATATGCACCTTTAAAAAAAATTGCGAGCTTCACTTGGTCATTTTCACTTCCTGATAGACTAAAGTAAATTGTATAAGAAAGAGCATATATTTGTTTAAATATATCTTATATATTAGGTAATTCATTCATTGCACTTTGAGAAACTGTTTGTTTCTAGTCAGTATAAATTAATTTTCCCACTTTTAGTTGCTGCTAAGTATAGTGCACTTTAGACAAATTCAGTCTGAATTTTAGATCACAAGGGAGAGTAGTCTGGTACCCTTGATTACCTGCTCTCCTGGCATTGTCGGATCCGTCCTTTCGACGCTTCGGTACTCTCTATCAGGTTCTCCTCTAATCTCAGGACACTCATAGACCATATATCAGAATAATGGCAAACAATTAACATTTGATCTCAAACGCTCACATCTAAATATTCTATACAAGCTTTGTTTTATGATTATGCTATAATAATAGTATCGTTATCAACAAGTTGAAATAAATGCATACACATCCTTAATTGTTAACTTCTCGATAAAGTGCCTATCATTGACAATATCAATTGTACATATTTCCCATCCTACAAATTACAAAAGACACACACAAACATACAAATAAATAATTAGATACATATTCATAGACTGGCAAAGTACAAGTAATACCACAATTGTCTAATAAGATTATTTATGCATTGCGATTCAACAACGTAGTAAATTGCACAATCCAATTTCATTCCAGTTTAACAACCTACATAAGTTAATCTTGCATGTTAATAATTTGCTGTACGCTACACTAACGATATGTTAACAATAAATTTACAAAATACTGTATCAATCTTAGAATGCCTAATTATGAATATGAGATAAATCCGGGCGAAGATATGTCACATCAAGAAGCAATTGTTTGCAAATCCAAACTTAGAACTTAAATATAATTCCTTCCAGTCTTTTAAGAAGCACACAACTTCGCCTACTCCGAGTACAGTCTAATGTCTCTCAACTTCTCTATGATTCACTCTTCGCGATGTTCACATTTGTAGTGATTGAAAAATGGACCTGGGCCGAACATAAGCGACTGGTTTTTGAGAATCTGCCCCATATTTGAATCTCTCCCGTTTGATTGGATAGTGCATGGTTTCTTTGAAAACTACATTGGGGTATTTTATCTCCTATTTGTCACTCTCGGGTTCCCGTTTACCAAAGTCCGAAGATGCAGCCAAGCCGGTAGTGACATCCTTGACTTTTCTGACTGATTGCGATTTTTTATTTTAGTAAATGAATCTCAGCCTTGAAAACATATACTTGTCCTGGAATATTCAATAGTAAAATCATCATATCATAATGTTATATTACCACAAAATATTTTGTAGTTACAAAATATTTTGTAGTTATATGATTACAGCTGAATGTTATGAGCTATCCCTCGCAAGTATTCTATGTGCTCTCTATTAGCAAAGTCATTAACAATGTTCATAATACGAGCATTGCAGTCACGATATTTCTTTCGAGTTTGTTGCGCTGGATGTCCTCCAAGTTGCTGAGATATTATCACGTTCAGGAATAATTGCTCTCTTTGAAGGATTGTCAAAAAGCGCCAAATGTTTGGATGGTCAGCAGCAACGGCAGCTTGCATTTTTCGATGCCAACCTTTAACGCTGTTGTTAGTGCAAGGTAATTCATTTTGAGCACGGCTGTGTACATTCGAAACTTGAGGAACAAAGACAGGATTAGCTCGGCTTCGAAGTATTCTTCTGCCAATGTAGTTATCTTCAAAATAATCTAACAATTGATTCATGTAATCTTCTGTAAGTTCTTGAAGTTCTTCGAAAATCTGCACAGTGTAAGAGAGCGGCACAACAGCCAAAGCAGCTACCATTGAAGCTGACATTGCAAATTCTGAATCATCTTGATATCTTTCCTGAAATCCAAGAGCTTGTACTTTTCGGTATATTCTCTGAGAAAAATGATAAAAACAAATTGTACATCTATCCCTGCGTAGCATTCTGCAACAGAATTCATGGCTGCTTTTCATAATCCATCATAACTGTTGCAGGCTGAGCATGTGGAATTAGTGCTTTTATCTCCATGAAAAGACGTTGATAAGTTTCCATAGTTTTATTTGGTAGCAAGCAGTAGAGGCAAGAAATGACATCACCACCGATAAGTGCATGCACCGTATATAATTGAAAGAAAAGCTTAGGCACAATAGCAAAAGTTCCATCCATGAACCAATTAGGAGATTGTGCTAATAATGACGACGTTTTATCAGTCCCAAAGATTAAAATTCTGTTCTTATCTCCTACACCGCTAACAAATAACAAGAAATTCTTACCATTTGATAGTTTCTTGTATACCTCAGGCAGTTCAATGGTTGCTCGATCATTTGGAAGAGGCTGTGGAGCTTGAATAACTTGTCGCTTTCGTCGGACCTGAAGACGAAGATGTATAGGAACCATTTGTACTGATGTTCCTTCACTTAGATTCTGCATTTCCCGGCCAAGAATCTGTTGAGGTATTTCTTCTGTTTCCACTGCTCTTTTTGTACTTTTTCGTCTAACATGCAGAATTTTACATCGTGCTGAATCTGGTGCATGTGTATGTTCATGCAAAGATCCTACTACAACATCATTTATAACTTTGATCTTTGCTTTACATTCAGATATTCCTATTAAATTTCCTCGTCGCTTTTCACATTCGTAACTGATTACACCTGCCGCTAAATCGTTCTGCTTTATATATACATATCCATTGTGCATAATTTTTAGCTTTCCACGTATACTTTGAACTTTATCCATGTTAAAAATATTTCTGGTGATATATATTTTTAAAGAACTACCAGTGAATATGTAATCTTATTTGACTTGTTCATTATAAAAATCATTACATGTGTACTATCCGGTAAAAAATATTACTTTCGTTTTTAAAACTGTACACTATTTGTATAGTGATTAAACAAATAATTATAGTACAATGGGTAAATGTATATAGAGTAATGAATGGGATGTTTGAACAGCGGCAAATTAAGCAAAATAAGATTATTCGCCGAACAAAACGATAATGAATTAAGCGGTTATATTAAGAAGTTCACAGAGAAAAGGTATACTTATTTAAATCGGATATTGAAATATATAATTAAACGATTCAAGAGTTATAAAAAAACCAGCAAAACATCAGATTAAAAAATATTATAGTGCATAAAGTGCTGCAAAGTGTTGAAAGCAAGAAAGAAGCGCAAATGGTTCGACGTCTAATACAATTTTAAGAGGTTTAAGAGGAAATATTGAAAATATAAATTCAGGACGGCAAGCATAACAAAGCATTTGCTCAGTGCTTCAAACAACTTGTTATTAAAATACGCTACACACACTGTAGTAGGTATAGCAATATCAGCCTTATCGATCTGTAAATAATTTTGTAGACGATGTAGATGAGGCGGAGGTGATGCTTATGCAACATCAAACATCAGTAGACAATTATAATTCGTTCCGTATTTGTAATGCAATAAGATAGTAGCTTGAGAGTGCCGACAAAATGGATCATGTCAAGGTTAGGCTACCTATTTTGAATTTGGTGGATTTATATTTGCCATTTTGGTCGGATGAGTAAATTACTTAAGAGAATCGGCAAAGTTCTTAAACGTAGGCAAATTGAAGGTTTCTTAAGAATGTCAATTAGTACACTACAATAGTTCCTACAGCCATTCTCTCTCTCTCTCTCTCTCTCTCTCTCTCTCTCTCTCTCTCTCTCTCTCTCTCTCTCTCCGATACTTGTACTCATTGTGTCTTGTTTTAGTTCTAAATACATTGTTGTAATGACCGTATACCTTACTAATAAATGACCAAGGTCAACGTCAACAGCATTGTCCTATTTTACATTTGAATCTGTCAATAACAGCGTCATAACGTTTTCCATGCCTTGTAGAATTTGTGCCTTATATTCTACTCCCCAGAACGCGATAAATATCCATACCGACCTCTGTCAGCAACAAATACAACAAGTTAGACTGTCCAAAACTGTGGTGTACAGCTTTTGTTTCAGTGACCTATTATCTATAAACTATTATTTTTTTCTTGAATATACTGAGCCACAGTCTTGTGGTGAAATGTTCTGTTATATACTACGTTCAATTATCTTATGTCAGTGTTATCATTGTTTTCATCAGAATATATTTTTTACGATGTAAGTGTTGAATATGCAGACAGCAGTGTTTTGTATATGGAAATAAAAATGAAACATGTTAATTATTTATGATTTTCATTATCCATAAAAATATTAAAGTTCATTTTACAAAGTCCTTTCCTGCATATAATTGTATCTTATTACTTTCTCTACAAACTCTCAAAAAGATTTGTTTCTCTCCTTTGCCAATGTTGTGTTGCTCTTCAGCAAATGAGTATTTTCAGAAAATGTTGATCAGTGTCAAAATGCATTTTCATTATGGTTGTATTTTATATGTTTGCACGTCAACCATACCTGCCTGCCACTAGCTGATTTACATAAACTATTAGTAAGAAAGTCTTTCTCACACTTGCCTTAGGAATATGTAAGTAGATTGTTTGCTTAACCACTCTTTAAATATATGATAATTTATTGCTATGCATATACTTTCTAACCACAATTCACAGATTTGATGAGTAGTTCCTTGTTACCATGATTGAAAGCAATCAATAAATCTATATTGGGTCTAAAACATTGGACTAAATCGTTTTAAGTGTTTAAAATCAACATACTGGCACCTTGATTCTTTTGAATGGTGTCACACAAACAGCGTTAGCAAAACTTTCACCAAATTATATATTATGCTATGATATCGACATTGCTGTTAAAATGACACAATATTTATATCACCTCTATGAAAACTACTGAATTCAATACGGCTCAGCATTTTTATCTTTATCTCTGTTATGCAAATTAGACCATCATATTTATATCACCTTTATGAAAACTGCTGAATTCAATACAGCTCAGCATTCAAGTATTAATCTCTGATGTGCAAATTAGACCATCATATTTATATCACCTTTATGAAAACTGCTGAATTCAATACAGCTCAGCATTCAAGTATTAATCTCTGATGTGCAAATTAGACCATCATATTTATATCACCTTTATGAAAACTGCTGAATTCAATACAGCTCAGCATTCAAGTATTAATCTCTGATGTGCAAATTAGACCATCATATTTATATCACCTTTATGAAAACTGCTGAATTCAATACAGCTCAGCATTCAAGTATTAATCTCTGATGTGCAAATTAGACCATCATATTTATATCACCTTTATGAAAACTGCTGAATTCAATACAGCTCAGCATTCAAGTATTAATCTCTGACGTGCAAATTAATGATCATATCTATATTGTCTTTATTCTGAGCTAGTGCACCTAACAATGTTTTGGTGTTGTCGTTTCCCTTCAGTGTTGCATTGATATAGAATACTACAAAATCATACTATATTAAAAACTATATATTATAAAATTTGTTTCTTATTATTCGATTACCATTTTTATATAACTTCCATGCCCCATTTACTTCGTTTGCAGACAGTATTTCAAAGTATGGAGTGAAATGGTGCCTGGGATGGTAAACTTCATGTACACGCTCAGCAAATCTAATTAAATTTGAATCTTGAAAACATTACTCACTAGATTAAAGACAATATTGGCTGCATAAAATGCGATCTTGAAAACATTACGTCCTAGATTAATGGAAATATTGGCCGCATAAAATTCACTCTCTAAAATACCAATATAAAGTCAGCTGTAAACATGAGAAAACTACGAGCAAAGGGAAACAGAGCTCCCTCTGCGTCGCTGTGAATGACAATTCACAGAGAAATCAAAATTTCCAATATAAATTAGTTCCATTGAATAACATGTTATATCGATCATGACTGTTTCGCTTTCGCAAACAATATATAACGCTGCAAGATGACGCTGGATATGTCGATTTTAATTAACGCCCTAATAACCATTACTACCCTGTGTGAGTAACATCCATGCGCTCTTTTTCTTTAATATAAAAAACACTTTTATCTAAAATATGTTTTAATGAAATGCGAATTTGCTTACCAAATCGATGCATGGCAGGTTAGTACATTCCATGCAGAATAAGTGTGACGTTTAGCCATAAATAGCGTCATGGAGCAGACAAAACGTTGATCCGATTGGCTCTGAGTTGGGATAAATCCACTCAAATTTCTCTTACTAAATACGCCAATAACATTTCTCTGACAAGGACGATTATTACAAACATTGGGTTTACGTTGCAATAACAGTAATTCAAAGGTGAAGCTTGCAAGAAAAACCCATTTAATCACGGAACCAAACAAATAAGCTTAATCAAGCCTACCTGCTTGGGGCTAACATCAACAAAGAAACAATTTTGACGATGATATTATCTTGCTAACAATATCTTGAAATTCATGATTGATACACTATTTTGCTAAATGGGCTATGTTTTGAGAATATGAAAATTAAATAAATGGATTAACAGATCTGAAGTCTCAATACTACCTTTAACCATAACCATATACAGAAAGTCTTAACATCATCTACCACGGACTCTTGATGGTATCTCAAAGCATACACTTTGTGACAATATGTTACGTTTACTAAATAATAATCTTTTAATTCAGGTTTCACTTTATTAGAAAACAAGGGTCCCCAAGTATAAAAGCAAAGTTAGAATTTGAAGTTATCTCTTGCCTCTTGGGCATTATATATCCAGATGAAGTGCAAACTTGACACTAACTAAAATGTCTTAGCGGTGAGCTTGGTGATTTAAATTCCCAGGCACGACCAGATCGGCCTTGTTGTGCCTTAGGGCAAGACACACGATCCTCATACCCGAAAAACAACAAAAGATTCTTGATTGAACATCTTAATAATTAGCTTTTATCTGTGATTATCGGCAAACCGCTTATGATCAAGCGATAATGTTTTCAATTCAACAATCCATTAGATTTATACATCATCGGATGGAAAACGAACATCCGAAAATAACTTGGTGGAGACAATAACAGTTTGAGAGGCATTTGTCGCGACTGTTTAACGTTGAGACACAATGTATTGGACTCAATGACTTACACAGACGCCTTGGTATGTTCTCGCTTCCAAACTGGAACTAGCACGACAACTTGCAGACAACGGTGTATGCATATACAAAATCCTGCTAATAAAGTTAGTTCCATTACGTCAGACATATTTTGTTACATACATTTTCTCCTGAGATACGCGCGTCTTTATGTCTATAAATTATGAACATTATTCACTTGGCCTTTGATCAAAGGAGGCTGTTTTTAAGTCGTTTTTTCTTTTTTGGAGACATTTTAAGTTTTCCCCTTCATATTATTTTGATTTTAAAAGATTAATTAGTTTCTCTGGAAATGTGCGAGTGCTCATACATAATTATTGGACAATAACAGGTCTTATAAACTCTCTTTGGATTTCAAACACCGGAGTTTTAGTTCTTGTGTTTCTACAAGGAACTGTATTATACAACACTATACAGACTACATCATACGTCATGGTCTCCCATCTATAATTTTCATCTTGAATTTTTAGAATATTTCATTACTCGGAATTTTAAAATTTAATTTGTAGATTATTCTTGGATTATTTTTTAATTTGATTATTAAAACCGAAAGTTCTGTTTTCCCCATTTCACAATTGTTTTTCCAGGGAATAAATTATTTGTTAAATTTTACAAATCTGTTTTTACTCTTTCTATGTTGCTGTTTATTAGATCATAGACACGTAACACTCTAAATTATAATATTGTCATACAGGATGAATACAACAGCAAACTGTCATAAAAAAATGAAATCATTCATTGTAATACAGAAGTTAAGATAATGAAAAAGTGAAAATATGGTCTTCGCCAATAACGATGCTTGTTTTAAATGAGACGTTAATATTTTCTTTCTTTTGGAGACAGACTTGCTCGAATTTCCAAAATATGAAATGGAATATAGCGTCGTCAGTCTTCAGCTGCAGCAACGAAAACAATTTTAGAAAATATAATGAGAGGTACTAATATTTGGTTGACCAATTCAATTTACAGCCTTAAACGTATAATTTCTAATTTCCTTGGACACTTATTGATATAAAGCTACCTCCAAAATAACCGAATGTCTGTGTAGTGTTGAAATATTTACGAACATTCTCCTAAGTATCAGTCTGTGTAACAATCGGCTAAAAGTGTTGCTGTAAAGCCTACAAATAAACTATGTATAATTTGATTTCCGATTCGTAAGAATAGAACCGACAGTACAAATAAATGCCACTAATTTTTGACATCGTGATTTATATAAATAACTAGAGAATTGTATCTTGATCAGAGTTTATCAATAAGTATTCTCTTTCGTTTGGAAAAGGAAGTGATTATTTTCCATTAGAAAGAAATGAATTGATGCACGTTATAAAGCGAATTGGAATAATTGATTTGAGACTATAAATGTAATTTACAAGGTTGGTAGTTTTGTAATTTGTCAAGGAGCAATTCAAATAAAAGAAGAGAAATCGTAAAACAAGATTTGCAGAAAAAACCCAAAGAAATGTTTAATGTCTTTTTAGCCATAAACTTGCTAAGCGAGAGTGGTATTCTGAGTGAGTGGGTGGGAAAGTCTCTTTAATTCAGAATGTACACACACACACACACAGATATATATATATATATATATATATATATATATATATATATATATATATATATATATATATATATATATATATATATATATATATATATATTCATTGTAATTATAATTGGAATAGTCATTTATTATAATTTCTACTTGTTTCCAAAACGTGGACAGGATAACGGTGTAGTTAAAACGAGTCATGTTTGAAAATACTATTCACATTCAAGATTATAAGAGCGTAAATGTATTAATTTCAAATATCGAGAACTATATTCTTCAATGTTTCCAAAAAGATGACGATTTACAAAATTACTTTTAATTAATATATCATGGGATGGTTGAAAGTGTAAAATTTAATCAAGAAATAAATTTCGCATATGAGTTGAGTAAATAAAAGTATTCGGTCAAATGCACTGTACAGTCGCAAAATATTTCAAACTTCATAACATAAATCTGCGTCGTTCAGTTTAAAACAGGAAATGGTGATATATTCTATTTGATGCATATTCAACTGACAGGCAAATAGTAGAGTTTAAGTCACATGTATTGCGATAATAATTGTCCAGTCTTTTGCATACATATCAGTTAATTGTTGGAAAGAACCTGAATGGAACCAAAGGAACATATAATCATCTGATGTGTACACTTTTAGTACAGCGCTATACACTAGAATGTTGCGGTAATTAAGCTTGGTTGTACGATTCCCCCACCAACCACCCAGCTTGATACGTAAACGGTAGTTACACACTATAATATAGTGTTTTTGTTTTTGTTTTTTATGGTTAAACGCAATTTTTAAGCACAGTATAGGCTATACATGGCGGCCAGTATTAATGGTGGAGGAAGAACCCGGAAAGAACCACCGATCCACGAGAAGGTACTGGCAAGCTTTTTCACATAACTACATTGGCCGAATCTTAGACTCGAACCCACGCAGACAGAGGTGAGATGGCAGTGATCCGTAACGGAGAGCGCTTTAGACCACTCGGGACCCCTAATAATATAGTGTTAAAGACTATTTGACATGTTAGTCTATGAGAATTGTACACAGATTTACAGCTAAAGAGTATCACATACAAATTATATTGGTATGTGTATCTGATTTGATAGATATTTAATTGTCAATTTTGACCTCTTCATTTTTAAAAATTTGTTTTAGATGTTATTGTAATTTAAATTTATTAACTAGAGATGATGTTTTTTTTCTTCAAACAATTGGTTGTGCTGAATTATTCTTTGGTAAACAAGTAATGTTGACCTAGATCCTGACCTTGATTCAGGGTTAGTGGCAGCCGCGAAAACAAGTTTATTTTTATTTTAAAATGATCGGTTGTTGTCTAGGTCAATATGGGACTAGTGAATCAGAAAGTAAACGACTTTTTATTCTAAAAGTAAACTGATTGGTTCTTGTCAGGTTAATGTTAGTAGTACGTGATATATAATTGAATTCGTGGATTATTCTTTGATTGTTTTTAGATTTGATTCTTGTAACTTCAAGTTCGTTTTTCATTTATACAATCTTTTTCCAGGGAATAACTTATTTGTTCAATTTTATAAAGCTTGTTGTTTACACTTTTTCTATGTTACCATTCATTAGAGAATAAACACGAAACACTATAAGCACATGGACACTTGATGGTTCCTTAAAATGTGTTCAAAACGAAATATAGGAATTGTGCCCACTACACTATCAACTATGGATATTTTTCTAGACAAACGTTGTACCATGTTCTGTTTCAGCACATCATATGACCTTCAGTATCGAATGACGGTATCAGTCTTACATGTGCAATTGAGATTACCCGATAAAATAAAAGAGTAAACGAAAATACATGAAGGACATGACGCACTGAATTTATCTATCGGCGATATTTTAACTATATTATATTTGAGTGTAGACCATATAAGGGAGATAAATCAGCAAAACATTGCAGATGAATGTATAAACAAATAATAACTCGGGGCCCAGTGTGTTTGCATATCAAACGCTAATATCAAACTAATTTTATGATACATAACTAATAAATTCATGCAAACAACATTGTATTGATTCAGTCTTAAAGTAATATTATCTAATTGTAATGTCACTGTCGCTGAATGGTCGCAATTTTATAAGAACCAGGTTTCAGTCTCCCTCTTTCTCTCTCTCTCTCTAACTCTCAGACACGCACACACGCGCGCGCGCACGCACACACACATACCTACCTACCTACCTACCTACCTACCTACCTACCTACCTACCTACCTACCTACATACATACATACATACATACATACATACATACATACATACATACAGGGCCAAGAGTGGTGGGCGAGTGGTCTAAAGCGCTCTCCGTTATGGATCACTGCCATCTCACCTTTGTCTGCGTGGGTTCGAGTCTAAGATTCGGCTAATGTAGTTTTGTGAGAAAGATTGCCAGTAGCTTCTCGTGGGTCGGTGGTTCTTTCCGGGGGTTTTTCCGGATTCTTCCTCGACTAATAATACTTTTGTTTGTTTCTTTGATTGATTTTTAACGGCGCACTAGCACACGTAGGCTATTTAGCGCCATATAATAGGTTGTACTTATACATGTTTAAAAATACTAAAAGGTTTAATATCTACCAGCGATATAGAAAACCAAATAGTTCAAAGGAAAATGGTAAGATGTTGGTAACAGTAAAATATGAAGGTTCCCAATCAACGCGAGATGTACATGGAATATGTTATTGATAAAATGATGTAAATAAGGGGAGGTATTTGCATTAGATAAAAATGCGTTAGGGAGGGCATACAAGTTATAGTTTAAAATAAAGATTTACGTCCTTCAGGAAGTCTAAAGTACAAGTGATAGGTATAGTATCAAAAAGTTCCTTCATGTAATTTACATTATAGTACTTATCACGCGTAGGTTGCAGGTCGGTACACTAGGTCATAAAGTGCTTAACAGTGATTGGTTCATTGCAAGAGACGCACTCTGGTGGATCTTCACCTTTTAGTATGTGGGAGTGGGTTATGTATGAATGACCAAGTTTGATTCTTGCAATGACAACCTCCTACCTACGGATAGTTCTGGAGTCCATTCACCCAGGGTTGGTTTGATGGCATGAAGTTTGTTATTGACTGCATCATCCCATGACGTCTGCCACTTCTGAGGTAGGTACTTTTTGATACAAGGTTTAAAATCAGTAAACGGTAATTTAAAATCCGATGGTTCTTGGATAGAGCCATCTTAGCAGCACGGTCTGCTTCTTTATTACCTCTAATACCAATATGGCTAGGTTGACAACAGTATACTATATTGTAGGAGATACTAAGCTCCGTTTGTTTTTAACGAGGAGATTGACTAATAATGGATTAACCAGTTTTCTATTGTGTAGCGACTGAAGCACTGATAGTGAGTCACAGAAGATAATACTATATAAAATACGTTTTTGTTCGATAAATTTCAGATCAAGGTCTATTGCTCTAATTTCCGCTGACAAAATGGACGCATCCTTTTCATCAACCGTTGATCCATCAGTATAAATCTTAGCGTAATTTGTAAAATCATTGAGGAGTTCATGATAAGAATTCTGGAAGATGGCAGGGTCTGTCTCAGATGTTTTCCCATCGCATAACGTAAAATTCTCTTTGGGTTGATTAAGGAGCCAAGGTGGTGTTTTCGAGACAAACGTTTTCTGAACTGTAGAGATATTAATTTTGATACTGTCAAGGCTGGATGATGTTCTGATGCCAAATGAAGGTATGACATTTGGTTTATTTTCACATAAAGTTTTGTATTTTGGTTGAAAAACAGCCGAATAAGCAGGGTTCAGAGGGTTTGATCTTAATTTGAGAGCGTACTGTGCAGAAATCATTTATCTGCGATGCGGTAAAGGTGGTTCATTCGCATCCGCGAGAAGGCTTTCACATAGAGATGTCTTAAATGCTCCCAGAGTGAGTCTTATTCCTTGAAGATGAATTGGGTCAATCATTTTCAAATAGGACTTCCTAGCTGAACCATAAACAACGCGTCCATTGTCCAGTATGGAGCGGATAAATGTTCTTTACAAATTGAGAATGAATTTTTTTATCAGCACCCTAGTCAGTGTGAACAGTTACTTAAAGTAGCTTTTAAGCATTTAGCTTTCACATTCTTGATGTGTGGAATAAAAGTCAGTTTTCTGTCGAAGACAATACCCCAAAAGTTTGTTTCCTCAACAACTGGAATAATTGTTCCGTCCAGCGTGAGCTTAGGGTGATCATGATGTCTTCGCAACTGACAGAAATGCATGCATACTGTTTTCGACTTTGAAAATTTGAAACCGTTATTACTGGCCAAACTCTGGATCTTGTTGATGTTTTGTTGCAGTTGCCTTTAAATTGTATGCATGTGCTTTGATCGATAACAAACTAAAAAATCGGTAACATATAATGACCAATCCACACCGGGAGCTAAACACTTGATGATGTTATTGATTTTGATATTAAATAGCGTCACAGATAAAATACTGCCCTGGGGCACACCCATCTCTTGTAGGTGCATATCGGAGAGGGTAGAACTCACTCGTACTTTGAATTCTCTGTAGGAGAGAAAATTTGATATGAAAGAGGACAGACGGCCTTTTAGACCCAGATCGTGCAGGTCATTTAGTAACCCGTACTTCCATATTGTGTCATAGGCCTTTTCTAAATCAAAGAAGACTACTACTAAATGTTCATGCTTGATAATTGCATCGCGAATACATGTTTCCAGTCTAACCAGATGATCGCTGGTACTACGACCAGAACGGAGGCCACTTTGGAAAGGAGATATTAAATTGTTACTTTCCAAGTACCATACAAGCCGAACATTAATCATTCGTTCCATTGTTTTGCACACACAGCTTGTCAGTGCAATGGGCCGATAGCTGTTAGGATCTTCGATATCTTTGCCTGGTTTGGTAATTGGTATTACTGTTGCTTCTTTCCAGCTCTTAAGTACATTACCAGCAATCCATAAATCATTAAAGATTTTCAGAAGTAATGTCAGAGACGAATCTGGGAGGTGTTTCAAGAACTGGTAATGTACTTAATCAGGCCCAGCGGATGTATCATGGGCCTTGTCTAAAGCCTCCCTAAGCTCCAATAAAGAAAACAGCTGGTTATAGCTTTGAGTATTGTTCGATGTGAATTTTAAACGTGACTTTTCTTTTTGAGATTATAATCTTCGAAGGCTTCTCAATAATTAGATGATGATGAGTGTTTTGAGAAACTATCGGCAAGAATATTTGCTATGTCACGTTTCGAACTAAAATTGCTATTGTTTGTTCTCGGGTGTCGAATAAAACTGTTTTTCATCTTTCCATTTAGTTTTCGAATAGTATCCCAAACTTGTTTCATTGAGGAACAAGAGTTTAAAGAAGAAATATATTTCTTCCAGGATGCACGTTTACATTGTTTGATTGTGCGTCGAGTTTTAGCCCGGGTAATACGATATTTGTTTAAATTTTCGGGTTTTGGACGATGGTTGAATTGTTTTAATGCTTCTCGGCGTTGTCTAATGGCTTCTTTGCATTCCTTGGTTACCCAAGGTTTTTTCGGTTTCTTACTGTTCGGTGAGGACTTAGGAATAGATTCATTTGCAATTGCAATTAAAATTGAAGTAAAATGCTGACTAGGATTAACAGCGTTGAATGCTGTACCATTATTTAGTCTAATTTTACATAGTATTTCAAAAATAGCCCAGTCGGCCTTCTTTATATTCCATTGTGGAATTACATCATCAATTTTAGAGTTAGTTTCAAGAGTGATTAGAAAGTGATCAATGCTGTGGAGGTTATCAGTGACCTTCCGTTCAAAGTCCAACAGCAGTGAAGGATAGCTAATTGTCCAATCTATGCATGTGTACGTACCTGTTCATGGATGTAAATATGTCGGTGAGTTAGTGTTTTATAGACACAGATTATGTCTAGAAATGAAATCTTCTACTTTATGGCCTCTGTCGTTTATGTGATTCGATCCCCATATAATGTTGTGGGCTTTACAATCCCCGAGTAAAACGAAGGGCGCGGGAAGTTGTTGAACAAGATTGTCTAATTCCTTTTGTACCAGGATGGCGTTTGGTGGTAAGTAAATGGAGCAAAAAGTAATCACTCGATGTAGAGTGAAGCTTACAGAAATGGCTTGTAAATTTGTATTTAAAGGAATTACTCTGTGAGGGGCTCTATTGTTCAAAACAACAAAGACTCCTCCTGAGGCCCTCTAAGCGTTTTGAAAGTACGCGTTAAACAGGGAAAAGGTTTTAAATGTAATTTTATCTGTCTATTTCAGGAATGTTTCCTGTAAACATAGTACTACAGGATCGTGTTAATTTAAAAGCAGAAGAATATCATTGTAGTTAGCTTTTAGTCCTTGACAGCTCCATTGTATGATAGTGTTTTTCATCGTAAAGTTATGCTAGAGATTCTGCAGCTAGGATAGACTTATTGCGGAGGAATTTGTGTTGTTATTTGTCTGGAAGAAGTACGGGAGTATATTTGGTTTTACTAGGTTTGGAGCTACCTTGAGTATATGGAGCAGTTTCTTCTGCATCCATGCTCTTAAAGTCTCAAAACTAGTTGTAAAGTTTGATGGGTCATCTGACCCCTTTTGCTGCTTATTTGTTTGTGCTTTGTGTTTATTTCTTGGTGATTTTGGTGGTGAATTGTTATTAAATGTTGTCTGAGTTGATGGTGTGATTTTATGTGGCTGATAATGAGGGATATTGGCACTTGTTGTTGAATCGAGTTGATCCGTCCATGTTTCGCCTCCTTCGTGATTTTTGAATTGTGTTTCACGACTGTGGAGAAGGGTGGGCCAGGAAGGGATGTTTTTGCCTGGACAAGTTTTCTGGCCTCTGGGTAGGGAATGCTGGAGGTAAGCTTTACCACCTGAATTTCCTTCTCATGTTTCCATGTCTCACAATCCGTGGAATTGGCGTGTTGTTCCTTGCCACATCTGACACAATGCGGAGTTGCTCTACAATCAGCTTCCTGATGAGAGTGATCTCCGCATCGGCCACATACATTGACTTTGGAACATCGGTCTTCGTGATGGTCGCATTTTTGACACTTATAGCATCGAATGGGGTTTTGGAATGTGGATCTCGACCTTAACTTGCACAAACCCAACTTTGACCACCTTAAGTACTATTGGTTTGTTGAAGGTGAGTACAAATGTATTGGTGTCCTGCATACTGTTATTACGTTTAATACGTATTCTACGCACTGCAGTGACACCTACATGTTTCATCCCTTCGATGATATCTGTGTCGGTGACTCCAGACAAGTCACGACAGCGCATTACGCCTTTGGACGAATTCATTGTAGTGTGGGAGAATGAAGTCACTGGAATATCGAGAAAGGTTTCCATTTTCATGAGATTATCTGTTTGACCTTTTCGCTCATACTCAACCAGAAGGCAACCCGATTTAAGTTTTGTGACACTTTTTGGTGTGGCAAGGGATCCCGAAATAGTTTTCTCAATAACAAACGGAGATAAAGCAGAAAGCGGTTTAGAATCATCCTAAGACTGAATAACCATCAAGCGTGGAAATGATTCCACGCCACATGTTTCTTCATCCGAGTCAGACAGTGGTTTGGTACGTTTATTGTTGATTTTTTTGGTTCCAATTGCCATGATTAATTGTTAAAAATTTTAGCACCCATGCTGCTCCCCACCCACCAAGAAACCCAACGAGGGGACACTTTTCAAGTGCCAGGGACACATAGATACTATACTCATTAGATAAAATTACCTGGGATTGACCCATGAAGTTTCCTTCTAGGGTCGGTAAAATTACCTCCCGATTGACTCGTTGAGCCACCACTTTCTAGGAAGTCTTCTAAAACTTGGGAACGTGAAAGCTAATAGAAAAGAATGTAGGGGCAACGGTGGTATCAAGAGAGATACAAAAAACATAGTGAAGCTGAGTAAGAAAATAAAGACCTCCTTAGGGCTCGTCGTGACCAGCCGATTTGTCGAGACTGGGCCTATCTCGACTACCCGTCTAAGAGAAGTAGAGGCCAAAACAGTATATTGCATCGGAAAAGCCTCCGCTCAACTACCAGGATACTTTCCTCCTCCGACACGGGTCGCAAGCCCCGGCAAACAGGTTGCTTCTACTTAGCTGCCTTTTATGACACGTGGTGAGGCACGTCAGGCCAATTCTACAACCTCGAACCCGCAGGGGGACACCAATAATACTTGCCGCCACATATAGCCTATCGTGTGCTAACAACTGGCGTTAAACCCTACAACAACAGCAACATACATACATACATACATACATACATACATACATACATACATACATACATACATACATACATACATACATACATACATACATACATACATACATACATACATAGACACACCACAAAAGAGGTGATCTAATTGTTTGCTACAAAAGGCAATACATCACCACCCCTGGAAGTGAAGAGCTTCCAAGCTCTTGTGAACGCTTTATTGGAGATAATCATTATGAAATGACATATGCTCATAATAGTTCGCTTACGCATTTGCAATTTATATTTTTCAGAATGCAATGTTGCATTTCGTTGGTCATATCCAAATAAAACAAAAAGAAGGCAGTCACATTAGAAGTGTGATTAAAACCCTTAATAAACTAATAACCTCATTTCCAGGTCAATACATGTTATGGAAATTGCAGAGCTCTGTAGATTGTTACCAGCTTAATATACTATCGGGCTAGAAATGAACAACTCATGTTCCAAACTCAGTGACTCAAATACTGCTCTTGCGGGATTGCTTGATGTACGTATAAAGATCAGATCTATCTGTGGTGAACCTGAAGCTTTTTTGCAAGCATCGTGGTATAGTTGGCAACAATGTGCTTGTTGTTGTTGTAACTGAATTGATCTTTATGTCGAATTAAACGATGCAAGGGTCACCAAACTGAGGGCTCTGTCAAGCTTGGTTCTATCGTATTCAAAGAGTTCCTGATATTTCGGCAAATTGGGGTGATCTTCGTACGGCTGACCATATATCATGATGACAAAGAACTGTTTCAACTTGCTTTGATCTCGCTTTTATTATGAGAAGCAGCTACTTTTGTGTGCCCAAGATCGGCCATGCGGAGGAAGGATGTTTTCAATGAGTCGCTCCACCCTAACCAAGGCGAATCACTGCGACTGATAAAGTATACATAATGCCATTAATTATATTCAGCAGGTCCCTGTTGTGAATAGTGGAAACATTTCAGCCATTGTCGATTATCATTTCGAGTGTGACATTAACCATTTGTGGAATGGTTATGTTTTCTGCAATGAAATAGTAATACATTATTCCAAACTGGTGTTGCAGATCAATATATTGAACAAATCAATGCTTATGGCCACATTAAATCTGAAACTGAAACCAGCAAAATTCTAGAGCCATTGCCAACTGCTAATTCGGCAGCAGGATGACTCGCTGGCTAAGTCACATCTTGTGGTCGCATATCCATCTTTGACCTGGTTCTGTAGAATTACATTTTGCGAATTGGTGTGCCGGAATTCAAGATTGTCTTATATATTCCGTCTGCAAATAGCCAAAGCAAGCACGGGTCGGTGACATCATACCGGTCTATCACATAAACGTCTGTTGTGATCAACAGATAGTATATCTGCGCTTACTCTATATACCTACCATACACTATATCTCACTTCGATATTAAACCAAAAAACCAATGACAATGCCTATTGTCTAACCAAACGTCTAGATGGACAACAACATATAATTGTGTCCTGTTCCCAGGGGCGTATTAACCATTAAGCAGACTAAGCACGTGCTTAGGGCACCAGGGCTAAAGAGAGCACCACAGAGTTGAGAAAATGGTGAAAAGGGTAGAAAAATAATGAAGATATGTAATTTGTTTTAGCTTGACTTAGTTTGTACAGTATATTTTGTTATCATAGGAGTAAATCTTTGTACTGCTGCAACCTGCATTGCATATCTGGTCAGACAGATCAACAACTAATGTGAACTGAATCAGCGTGGAAAAGAGGGGGGAAACAAGATTTGTCAGTACTTAGGGCATCAGTGAGCCTTAATCCGCCCCTGCCTGTTCCCTAGACAAGAACACCGTTTCCACCACAGATGGGTACTACTACTGTAATATAATCGAGGCTCGTATTGCTGTAAACGACTGCGGACTTCAAAGTCAGTGTCATGCTTAATGCTCAATGAGCCAAATTATCATCTCTTCCATTACTTTCATTTGAGCTGGCTGTGTTATAAATAGCTGGCACGCAAACAGTACCCATCATCTCTACATTTATTTTGACTAGATAAATATTCTACAAACATCGTAGACGGGAGGTATAGCAATCTATTCCAGGTGGTTCATGTTATGGTCCAGCGCAATGGAGAAATGCCTACTGGCTACTATGTAATAGCGCATTCATGCAAACTCTGCGAAGGTATTATTTTGGAACTAAAGACAAAATCCTGGAAGACAAACGTTGACTGGTCAAACCCTTTAGATCAATTGAATACAAAAGTGTATATAACACCAACATCCACAATCAGTTAGTTTATCCGCTTTTGACTTATTTCTCAGATAGAGGAAGTTCTCTCCATTTTATTGTCACAATGCTTAAACTCATGGCCTCAAAATCGCTGGATCGCTGGTACTGCCTTACAGGCAACGTATTTAACAACTGTGAGTACCTTGGCTAATGGGACAATCGCCGAAATAAATGTTGCGAGCTTCTATCGCTGAAACTACGCAGAAAAATCAAACCTTACGTGGGATTGCTCTTATCCATAACAATGACATTATCACTGTCCTAGGCTCCAAATTCTACTTTTATTTTTGTGATGCTTGGTAAGAGTAGTCGCTGGTCTGTTAAATACCATACTATGACCGGATCAAAAGATATTAATAATACCGATATTTTCTTTGATAACATCACTCTTTAGTCAGTGTGTCACTGAGATAGGTTAGATGGTTTTGTCTGCAGAGGAGCAAATGCCGGTTTCGCCATCATTACGATCAATGAAGTTTTCATGCCAAGTTCCTTATAGATGAAATTTAATAAGTCTATATACTCATGTTGCCATGACCCAAAAGATTTTAACCTGAAAGAAAGATCTGCGACACTGAACCCTCTTTGGTGCAAAATTAATTTATGTGCCCATTTATGTAGAGAGGCTCGCTAAGAGATCATCAAATGTCTCGCTTGGAATTCATACAAGGTTGTGTGATTTTAGTCGAAGCTATTGGAACGTCGCAAATGAAAGGAACAAAGGTACACACATCTTTCTGAATCGAGACTTATTAACGACACGCCCCGGATATTCATTGACCCTCGGACACAAGGAATGAAACCTATCAGAACTATACACAAACGTTGGGCAAGGACATATGTTTGATTTTCTTCAGCCTTTTCATGCCGTTCGAGAGAACTGCAACCGCTTCCTTATCCTTATTCGGTATGGCGCAAAGAAGCTGAGCAGAAGGCTGTTAACAACAGTGATGTGGTGAGTATGGCGAGCCTGCTTTCTCGTAACTTTTAAAGGCAAATTCACCAAGGATACGAAGCCAGCTCCCAAGAAACAAACGGACCAAGTTTAATCGTATACAATAGGCGCCACAGACTTTTCTATAAAAAAAACCTCTGAAACAACATTAGAAAGGACAATTAAAACAACAGTAGATCTTCTCTTCAGACTCTGGACAGGAAAGAAAGGATGGACTCTAGAGTGTACCTTTCGAGTATGCCAACATTGGTTGTTTTTTGTTCTACTAAAACCCCGTCTACTAATAAACTAACTACTTATCTAGTATGCACCGGTTTAAATACTTGACTACTTCGTTTTATCAGGAACTAATACATGTGTACGAGCAGTAATAAATTTCAAACACAGTGGAGTAAATAACCAGAACTATTGAACATAGCAATGTATTGTCCTTCTACTATGGAAACATAGCTTTCCTGCCGTTAGTTTTTTGTTCTTCTGTTATAGTTCTGTTTAGAACGATCAGGGTGGGCAATCTAATCACTGTGAATTAAATTAGTTTTTACACTCAGTAACCAAGCACGTGGATTGTAAAAAAAAAACATTTTCTTCACTTATTCCGTAGTAAAACTCCAATTGTTTTACATGTACTATATAGTCAGTGATGGTTGTGCTGGAGACACCACCTATCATAATGAGCTAGTAGTTCATGTTTTCCCCAAAGCATTATTAAAATACGCAAATACGATATGTTTATCTTTAAATTATTAGTGAATGATATAATATGTAAACTTTGACTGTATGAAATGTATGTCTGTTTCATTTCCAAGACATTTCATCAGCATAATGGATGACACGTGAATTATGATGTTTTATTTGCTTTTGATTTTGGGTGTTTCACAAAATTTAATTATAATTTCTTCATCAGTATATTAATAGGAACATCTAACTGAAGATAATGTTAAGCATTATATGATTATTACAGTGTATTGGAAAGAAATCAAAAAGTAAGAAATCTCGGTACTAGAAATACCGTATAGCTCTACTTCTATACCATACATATAGCTTTATTGTCCTTACGGCCACAATATTGAAATATCAGTGACAACGGCAATATTGTTATATTATTTAATGTGTCTCACTGAGTCTGATAATGTGTCTCACTGAGTCTGATAATGTGTCTCACTGAGTCTGATGAGTCTGAGTCTGCGTGCCCGTTTACAAGCCATTGGCATTTCGTTTTCAGTGACTCTCTCGGTATTTTTGTCATGATAATGTTTAAGTTTATTGATTCCAATTATTCGTTGGCTTTTTAAATACATATTAAAAGTGTTTGAAATTTGTTTTCACACTTGCTTGGAATTGTCTGTCAAGGATCGATGTCCTCATATTAATTTATTCAATTGGGAAAAAAATAAAAATATTAACTACTATTGTATGGATATGAAATAACAATATATATTTGAGCTTTTAGATTTTAACACTTTTACTTTTTACCAGTGACATACATTTTACAAAGGCTGAAACCTTATTACAGTTTTTTTTTGCACATTTATTTACTATCTTAACACTGTAAGGATTATTTCTCTTACATGATAGTCTTACCTACCTAGTGCAAAACAATTCCAACCCGACCTTCTTTTTATCATCATTGATGATATTCTAATGGAGGTTATATCGTTACATTTGTTCATCATCAAAAATATAGTTTCAATTTCATTTAAATATATCACTCCTTTCATTCTTTGTGCGTCGATCACTACTGATTTTTGCATAGATGAACACTCTTCAGAGTTCGTGTCTCTATGATTCATGAGTCTAACGTTGTTTGGTTTTGGTCTGCATCAACTTAAAACATATTTGCTATCAAAAAAGGCTATCAAGCCAAAGTTTTGTTATACAGGCTAGTCTAATATGTGCTAACAAGACAGGATAACCAGTCAATTGTCCACATTGTCACTTTTGATACGATTCGGAATATTGATTAGTCCTTGAATCAAAATGCAAAATAAACGTCTAATCAACCCGATCTCGTCCCCAAATTTCCATGAGGAACAGTATCAAGGTAAGTCAAATCTGTCGATTGATTATGTTTTATATTAAGCAAGTTGCTTTAGTTTTCTTTGTTTTTGGTTTTGTTTATTGGAAAATCTCACTATATGATAACTTAGCAGTTCTCATGAAGCAGCCGTTGGACATATATCATAAGGGACATAGTTCCATCTATTATGACATAGTATTATATTTGTGTCAATGGTGGCTTTCGCATATTATGTCTGATACATATCTGTCTGACTGCCTATGTATGTATGTATGTATGTATGTATGTATGTATGTATGTATGTATGTATGTATGTATGTATGTATGTATGTATGTATGTATCTGTCTGTCAAACTGTCTGTATGTCTGTCCATCTATCTCTATCTATCTATTGTTTTGTTAAGTGTTTCAGGCAATATTTGTCTGTGTCATCAAAAAAAAAGACTAACTCGTGATATAACTGTATTTTCCAGTTTGTAGAGCCTTTAATCAGAGTTGGAGGAAATGATTGCAATCAACGACAAATGTGTTTCCTGGCATGTTTGATTAGTGCATGATTTGAAACTCTCTCTAGGCAACAATGTATGCTAAAACAACTTTACACAATTGTATCCTGTTTTAGATGAGGGGTATGCATCAGTATATTTCCTGTAAAAATCATTATTTCGGTTGCTCTTTAAATTTGAGCATTTTTCTGATATAACTATTTAGAAATCCACTACCACCAGCATCATTCTCTTTTGCCTAATTTATTTAAACGCTAAAACATATATATATATATATATATATATATATATATATATATATATATATATATATATATATATATATATATATATATATATGCTAAAACAACTTAACAGTTTTATCTTGTTTAGACGAGGGGCATGTATCAGCATATTTCCTGTATAAATCATCATTTGTGTTGTTCTTTATATTTGAGTATTTTTCTCCTACAACTATTTAGAAATCCACTACCACCGGCATCATCTTCTTTTACCTAATTTATTTAAACCGCAACCCGACGTGGGCCTACAGTTTCAAAGCCTCTCGATGAGCTTTATATAATTCTTGAACATAAACCGATTATTTGCGTTCTATATTGCATGCCTTGAAGGATAATTGTTTTAAAGTACTAGTAAATTCTTAGAAAATAATTATTTTATGATAAAATGTGAGATTTATAGATGAAACTGAAGAAAAAAACCTAATGACTTCAAAGATAAGCGACGAATATCTACACAAAAAATGGACACCTTAAGGTCGGCATTAAGGAGGTTATTTCAAAAGCAGAATTCACATTTAGTTTTTTAGTTTCTTACGTTTATGAAATAAGATAATATCGTAGCTGGTGAGTTACATACCTATGCGAATATGCAAAATTACTCTTCGTTTTCACTCCGCCGCTTGTGATATACATGCTGAATTTGTATAACGTTGAGTCTCAGCTACATGAGATATATACACGTTGAATACGTACAAAACACTTACACTAACTCCGCTACAGTAGATATATACACGCTGAATAGGTACAAAACTCTTACACTAACTCCGCTACATGAGACATATACGCACTGAATATGTAAGAGAAAACACTCCTAGTCTGTCTCAAATATCTTTCGTTATAGTGAAATTAAAATAATTGTTGACGCAGCGGCCTTTTCATATATATATATATATATATATGTATGTATGTATGTATGTATGTATGTATGTATGTATGTATGTATGTATGTATGTATGTATGTATGTATGTATGTATGTATGTATGTATGTATGTATGTCCTGGCTTACAAGGCTGCGCCTAGCCTTGGTACATTACAGGCCCTCAGGACTGCCAGGAAAAAGGCCCAGTAGACCGCCCGTCACTGCGCTAACACCTACTGGCTGAACCTCTGCACCAGCATACAGATAGCTGCCGAAACCGGGGATGCAAGGGGCATGTACGAGGGTATCAAGAAAGCAACAGGCCCACCCACCTCCAAGATCGCCCCACTCAAGTCCAAGACTGGCAAAGTCATCAAAGACCAGGGCAAACAGCTGCAGCGCTGGGTTGAGCACTATCTTGAGCTGTATGCAACCCAAAACGTCGTCACGGACACCGCCCTAGACGCCATCCCAGACCTGCCAGTCTTGGAGGAACTAGACACACCACCCACCCTGGAAGAGCTTAGCAAAGCCATCGACTGCCTCGCTTGTGGGAAGGCCCCTGGGAGTGACGGCATTCCGCCTGAAGTCCTAAAGATAGGGAAACCAGCACTAATCCAGCCTCTGCACAAACTCCTCTGCCTCTGCTGGGAACAAGGACACATCCCCAGGACATGCGAGATGCAAACATTGTCACTCTATACAAGAACAAAGGAGACCGCAGTGACTGCAACAACTACCGGGGCATCTCTCTTCTCAGTATTGTTGGAAAGGCGTTCGCCCTGTCGTCCTGGCGCGCTTGCAGAACCTAGCATCCCGAGTCTACCCCGAGTCCCGGTGTGGCTTCCGAGCAGGCAGGTCAACTGTAGACATGATCTTCTCACTAAGACAGCTGCAGGAGAAGTGTCGTTAGCAGCAGATACCCCTCTACATTGCCTTCATAGACCTGACCAAGGCATTTGACCTGGTCAGCCGGAGCGGACTCTTCAGGATCCTTAAGAAGATAGGCTGCCCCCCACGACTGCTCGCTATCATAACATCGTTCCACGAGAACATGCACTGCACAGTGTGCTTCAACGGCGCAACATCAGAGGCCTCCCCAGTCAGCAGCGGAGTGAAGCAAGGCTGTTTCCTTGCGCCAACTCTCTTTGCCATCTTCTTTTCCAGTTTAACATCGCCCGTCTCCGTGCAAAGACTAAAGTTACAAAGGTTCTCATCCGTGAATTGCTCTTCGCCGACGATGCAGCCTTGACATCACACACGGAAGATGGACTGCAGCAGCTAGTATGCCGCCTCTCCCACGCCTGCAAGGAGTTCAGACTGACCATCAGTCTGAAGAAGACGAATGCAATGGTGCAGGACGCAGACTCCTCTCCCACCATCGCCATTGATGGGTACAACCTGGAAGTTGTTGAGGACTACACATACCTTGGGTCCACCATCTCCAACTCGCTCTCCGTTGATACTGATGTAAATGGCCGGATTGCCAAGGCATCAGCAGTTATGGCGAGACTGAACCAGAGGGTCTGGGAAAATCACAAACTCACCGAGAAGACCAAACTGCGCGTCTACCAGGCATGCGTGCTCAGCACACTCCTTTACAGCAGCGAGGCATGGACCACCTACGCGAGTCACGTGAGGAAACTCAACAGCTTCAACCTGAGATGCTTGCGGCGAATTCTGCGTATCCAGTGGCAGGACAAAGTTCCCAACACAGAGGTTCTGAAACGCACTGGCATGAACAGCATGTTCTCCATTCTCAGCGAGAGGCGCCTTCGCTGGCTAGGCCATGTTAGGAGAATGGACCCAGGACGCATACCCAAGGACCTGCTGTACGGCAAGCTAGTAGAAGGTGCACGAACGACTGGAAAGCCACGTCTGCGATACAAAGATGTCTGCAAAAAGGACATGAAGACAGCCAACATCAACATAAACAATTGGGAAAGCTGTGCTGATGACCGCTCCGCGTGGCGTCTTGCTGTCAGACAGGGCACTCAGAAAGCTGAGGAGATGAAAAACACAAACCTCACTGTAAAGAGAGCCAGAAAGAAGGCGAACCAAAAAAATCCTCAGCAAGCATCAGTATACACCTGCAGCAAGTGCAACAGAGACTGTCACTCAAGGGTCGGACTCTTCAGCCACTCGCGAAGGTGTAGATAGGACACCCAAATCGGAAGGTACACCATCGTCTCTCGAAGACGGACGGATGCGGACGATGTATGACTGACTGACTGACTGACTGACTGACTTTATTTCCTCTTCAATAGAGATTACATCAGATAAATCAAATTCAGGATAATACAAAATCATGAAATACAACACAAAAGAATATAAATAAAACAAATTGGAAACGTATACCATTGTAATTATCAATGTAGTTCTTTCTACATGACATATATGCTTATGCATACATACATACATATATATACATACATATACATATATATATATACATATACACATATATACATACACATATATATACATATACACACATATATATATATAAATATATATATACACATATATATACATACACACATACATATACATACACATACACATATACATATAAATGTACACACATACACATACACATACACATATATATATATATATATATATATATATATATATATATATATATATATATATATATATATATATATATATATACATATATATATACACACACACATATATATATATATATATATATATATATATATATATATATATATATATATATATATATATATATATATATATATATATATACATACACCCAAACACATATTTACACATACATATATACACACATATACACACATCTATACATATATATGAGGAACAGCATGAAATCCTTCTCAAAGTAATAAAGATAGCAAAAGGTGACACTCGTATATTATATGAGCCAGAGAGCATTATATCTCCGTGATCTGTAATACATCAAAATTGCGGAATTTGACAACAGCAGGATATTTGGTTTTGCTTGTTTTTTAAATTAATTAATTTATTTATTTAGATTAACTACTTATTATTGCTGTTATGTTATAACATGTTGGTTGAGAGTAGGGCATGCATTTTATTGTAAAATGAGGTTATGCTTTTTGCCGTTACCAACATGAGTTTATCCCATACATCATCGTCGATAGACGACAAGCAATCTACTTTGCTTCCAAGAAGTGTCTCCAATAGTATATCGTCTTCTTGATTAAATAAATTAACCCCGTCTCTCACCTCTAAAGTGTCAATCACCCTCTCAAAGAAGACGTTTCGTTCTTCAAGGAGCTTTTCACAACCTAATATAAGATGTTTCGCTCTGTCGTCAGTCTCTTTTCCACAGAGTTTACATATCATAACTTTTACAACAGGCATGATATATAGTTTCACTATTTCAGAGAAAGGCCATAACATAGATGGAAATTTACGTCCAAGAAACCATATACTGCTTGGTTTTAAGTCCAAATGAATGTTTCTGAAGTGAATTAAATCGCTCCTTAGTTCAATATCTGTATTCCAGGTAGATTCTTCGATGTTTTGAATATTATCAATAATATTCCGATTCCAAACAAGGACCTGCTGTACGGCAAGCTAGTAGAAGGTGCACGAACGACTGGAAGGCCACGTCTGCGATACAAAGATGTCTGCAAAAAGGACATGAAGACAGCCAACATCAACATAAACAATTGGGAGAGCTGTGCTGATGACCGCTCCGCGTGGCGTCTTGCTGTCAGACAGGGCACTCAGAAAGCTGAGGAGATGAGAAACACAAACCTCACTTCAAAAAGAGCCAGGAGGAAGGCGAACCAAAAACATCATCAGCAAGCATCAGTATACACCTGCAGCAAGTGCAACAGAGACTGTCACTCAAGGGTCGGACTCTTCAGCCACTCGCGAAGGTGTAGATAGGACACCCAAATCGGAAGCTACACCATCGTCTCTCGAAGACGGACGGATGCCGACGATGTATGCATGTATGTATGTATGTATGTATGTATGTATGTATGTATGTATGTATGTATGTATGTATGTATGTATGTATGTATGTATGTATGTATGTATGTATGTATGTATGTATGTATAAGTGTATGTGTGTGTGTGTGTGTGTGTGCTTTAAAATTTTTGGATTGGAAACAAAGTTCAGTTTATATATCCTTTTGAATGGCAAAATTGACCGATCAAATAGCAAATGGAGAGAGAGAGAGAGAGAGAGAGAGAGAGAGAGAGAGAGAGAGAGAGAGAGAGAATAATGACTCTAATGACTCGTTATCCCAATACTAGCATTAAGGTACCGCTGAAACTGTAAGTTCTAAATTTGTATAGCTATATAGTACTGCAAACCCGAACTAAAAATAAAAAACAAATGCTTCGTCAAAAAATGAAGTGTTCCAATAAAAAAAAAACATAAATATATGGAATTGTAGGATAAAATAAAAGGGCACATTATTTTTATAAAATTATTAAGGAAAATATATACAAACGTAAAATCCTTAAAATATTTTTTTCTTTTTCCTAAGAAACCCAATGCTCTGCAAATAAGAGATATTTCTTCTTCTGTTTGTACATTATCGTAAACATCAAAATAATATCATCTTAAAGAGATGAAAGTCAAGACACTTTACAAGAATAATTTCCATAGTCGGTTGAGACTGACAGGTTCAGTACTCTGGTAAAGTTTCACCTTGATGAGGTATGAACGAGTCAGATCTAAGAGTCCAACACACGATATAAAAATACATTGTCTTCAGAGTGAATCGTTCACTATGTAAGATACCTATAATGATCGGTGTGGTATTATGGATATTGGTGTGTATGTAAGATACCTGTAATGATGGGTGTGGTATTATGGATATTGGTGTGTATGTAAGATACCTGTAATGATGGGTGTGGTATTATGGATATTGGTGTGTATGTAAGATACCTGTAATGATGGGTGTGGTATTATGGATATTGGTGTGTATGTAAGATACCTGTAATGATGGGTGTGGTATTATGGATATTGGTGTGTATGTAAGATACCTGTAATGATGGGTGTGGTATTATGGATATTGGTGTGTATGTAAGATACCTGTAATGATGGGTGTGGTATTATGGATATTGGTGTGTATGTAAGATACCTGTAATGATGGGTGTGGTATTATGGAATTGGTGTGTATGTAAGATACCTGTAATGATGGGTGTGGTATTATGGATATTGGCGTGTATGAGTTTAATTAGTTTTTAATGGCAATGTATATAAAACAGTCTGGCTTATATAATATTTGAAGTCAATATATACTATCACCGATTTAGAAACGGATGACAATGGGCAGTTCTGGCTGCTTAACTGTCACTTCACTATTCATTCATTACACTTTAAACTAATGTGACTAAGTACACAACAAAATAATTTTATCAAATAATGTTGTTATATGACAAGAAAAATTGGCGGCCTGTCCGAAATTGGGGTACAAGATATTTTATGTGGAAATGGAATCAGGAAATGAATAAAACAATTACTTTAAGAGACGTTTTGTTTAGACTATGTATATTTAAGCATTACATATAATATATTTTATCATGGATCAACGACAAATAACTAAATATTTATTGATCACTATATGGAAACGGTAGCAATTGTCTGCTTTTGAAACTGACGATATAAACTCATTTATTTGCTACAGGCAACATGCAATTTAATTATTTAATTTTCATAGTAGTTTTATACCAGCTCTTTAAACATCATATTATATATATATATATATATATATATATATATATATATATATATATATATATATATATATATATATATATATATATATATATATATATATATATATATATATATACATCTTCAACTATCTCGGGGTGGGATGGGGCGATTTGAAAAACAAAATCTTACCATCTTCTTCTAAGCAGTGTACGTTCTTTTCCTTTTACTTTACATAAATGGTAGACAACTTTAGTATCTTTACATTTTATATTAAATATTTGTATACATTTGGATGGCTTCGTCCTCCTGAAATCTTGTGCAATCGAGTTTATTGTTTTACAAATCAATCAGTCACTATTCTGTTCATGTGCTGTAAAAAAAAATGCGACTTAAAAATGCGACTCAAGTCGCTTTAATTGACATGTCTTACTTGGCGACCGGCCGCTTTTGTCGACCATAAATGTAACATATGTCATAATACTGTATCCTTCTTGATGGGAGTAAAACTGCAGACGTCTAGTCATAAATCGTACCTGATCGCAAGACATATATATCATCTAATAAAACGACAATTTCTCGCAAATTTCCCTTGAGAGCTGTTTATTGAGTACCATTAGTGCTCAATTACCGGGCTCTATTTTCAATCGCGAGTCTGTGATATAAATTCTGTGAAGCCAGCTAGCCTATGTTTGAGAAAAATAAACCTTTCACCAGCTACCAAACTGTTTTTTCCATACGCATACTATGATAGTATACATTTTTCAGTTGGCAAGCAATTGAACATATTCAAAGTCTATTGACCAGATATAATATAAATTATAAATTATACATTATGTGAAGCCTATGTTTGAGAAAAAAAATCTTTCACCAGCAACCAAACTTTTCGTCCTATAGGCACACTATGATAGGATCACATTTTCCGTTGGAAAGTAATTGAATATATTCGATGTATATTGAAAATATAATGATAATAAAACATTTGTTATAGATTAATATTTGTATTTAACTATTGTGACTTACTCGATGTAAAAAAAGAAATCGTATTTGATTTTAAATGTTGACCACCCCCATTCCCTTGCAAAAGCATGCATAAATGTTCACATTGAACATTTTATTGTTATTCCCTTCATATAAGAACACATATTTGATCCAAATGATCATTTCTGAATCATTTATATCGAAGGTAATAATGGACTAATGAAAATTCGTCATTTTGTAACAGCCATCAATTACTTCCATTGAAGGAAATATGAAATGGGGATGAAATTGAAAAACTCTATAAAAATGATCCAATTAAAATTCATACCAGAGAAATTAATCTATTGTCACAAACGTGTCTCCCATTACGTATTTTTCTTCATAACGTTTACGTTCTAATTATTCAGGCGATTCAATGCAAAATTCATATGAAAAGAAACTTGAAAATTTTATATATATGTTTAACAAACGTTTGTGATACTCAGTACAAAATACGTAGAAAGGAAAATTGCTTTGGCATTTATTTTCCTAGTAACAGTTTCCTTGCCAATACTGGTGCACAATATGATGCTTGTATGAACATAGAGGTAGACTTGTTTTACACTTTATATCGAAAGCGCTTTTCAAAAGTATGATTCATATTTTATCCATTATTCGGTTTTAATTGACAGTTCCATCTACAATTACTATGGTATATTTTGCGATTGTTAATTAAATTTGTTTGTTTTGCAACAATCTAAAATGTCACATATTTTAAAAATAAAATTGATTTTCCCTTCTTCTCAAGGATTTCTATGTGTGTGCATATTAAGTTATGTCATTGGTATTTCGGTATTGTTAACTAACTGGTAACTGAACAACATATTGGAAACAGAAGAAGGTAATCGTTGAAGTCAGTACATGGCCTTAGCATCGCAGTGTAATTAGCACACCAGTTTCTGAATATTAAACCTTTATCATGCGACATACTTTACTTTGAAAAAGAACATCAAGGGGCATTATTTACAAAATTCCAGTGTCTTTCATAAATATCAATCACGTTTAATATTGTTCTCCTTGTTTTGCAGTCGTACATAGCTCAAGGTGCAGCTGTCTGTTCACAGTGGCTCAAGCTCGACATGATCTAATGGATGCTTGGAGTATCACTGCATTCAAACGCATTATACAGTATTATAAAATGCTTGCAGACCTGATGTCCAGGTATTTTATGTGGCGATAATATGTTGGTTTCAGTGGGAATGGTTAGTAATTATTATTAACTAGCGTTTCAACTGCGATGATTTTGTTTCCTTTACATAATACATGCCATTCTGCAATAATATGTGCGAATAGGAGAAGAAACGAACAAGTAATATGAAGAAAAGTTACCCTTTCTCGGACTCTTTTACATAAAGGTCCAGCGAAGAAAAAAAGAAACAAAACAAAGCAACCACCAGCTGAGACATTTCAGGTCACACTATCCGTATATGCAGTCTATCCAATGGTATTCTTTATTCCTGAATGTGATTTAACACTTTCGCAGTTTAGTGGGTTTTAAAACAAATCAAGGTAGAAAATTACTTATAGGCATTTGCTATTTATACGCCAATATTGCAAAATGTCTTTTTACATATGACGGTAGATTTTTAAGCATTGATGTCCTGAATTTTGAAAGTTTTGACATTTTCCAAAATGGTGATCCTGTCGAGTTTTATTCGTATCTTTGTCTGCTTCTCCGTCAAATATGCACCGGCGCCTTTTAATCGCGGATTCACTAATTTAAGTGTTTTCATCCACTCCTACGAAATAATTGCATCATCCTGGAAACTCAGTCACTCATACTTTCTAGTCAGCAAAATTTATTCGCTTTCAAATTTAAGGAGGCATGAGGTGGAGGGATGAGGTAGAGGGATGAGGTAGAGGGATGAGGTGGAGGGATGAGGTGGATGGATGATGTAAAGGGATGAGGTGAAGGGTGGAGGTGAATGGTGGAGGTGGAGGGATGAGGTGGAGGTATGAGGTCGAGGGTTGAGCTGGAGGGTTGAGGTGGAGGGATGAAGTGGAGGGGTGATGTGGAGGGTGGAGGCTTGAAATAGAATCATAAATGTATTCACCAAACTATATCGCTCACTAGTTTAAATAGACAAGTGAGTCTTCAAGAAAGCTGGAATGTGATACAAGTTCCAGGAAATCAGGAAAAAAATGAATGGCAAGGAAAACAGAGCAGCAATCAATCAATGCATTGGTCTCGATGTTGCGCTTGTTTTTTTAATCCAATGTCTGAATTTTGATTTCTTTATCAACATCATGAGATCTATAGTGAACACTGGGTACATGTACACGTGAAAGCATGACAGTTTTATGAACAACGTTACTTAAAATCTCATCCAAATAGCGAATCTAAATTTAGTTTAACGTTTATATTTTAAGGTATTGTACATTTCCTTGTGATCGCTTTAAATAGTGTTGCACCATGTGTCCAACGTTATAATTTAATAACCACTACGTTTAGTAAGACATATTTACCTTTAAAGTCCTTCTCTTTTATATTCCTATATTTTCAATGTTAGTGTCCGTTTTCAGGAATATGAATACACAAATATCAGATAATGGCTTTTCTAACCTGACTGAGATGACCTCAAACCTCGGAACTTGAATGTCAGCTTGATCGTTTCATGATAATACAATTTACATACATAATGTTACGTTTGGTTGACAGAGAGTAAAATTTCGACCTCAACCTCTATCGATGACTGTAATGATGTACAGGTCTGAAACAAATATAATATCCTGGCGTTCACTGTCGTTTAAAGTGGCTTTAAACAGAGGAAGGAACAGCCTTCTGTAAAAAAAAATAGTTTTTGATCTCGTATTAAGCAGCAAATACAAATATTCCATGTATTACAAAAGTATGCATATATCAAATTCAATTTCACATGTGTTATTGTACAACATGTGCGTCAGCAATGCGATATCTGCATGATTTGGAATCACTATTGCGGTGGTAAATAAACTATTAAACATTCATAACGTTCACAAACATTCTGAAGTTATGACCATAGCACTCGTAAAGAACCTCTAGGTCGTTTTCTATTAATGAGGTGACAGTATTTAACGTCACGTTATAAATACTGACGTGGCGGGCGTGAAGTTAGTTACACAACTTTGCTGCTGGTAGTCGTATCTGATATAAGTACAGAGATATTCTTTCATATCTATGAAAAAGTGACATTACGTTGCTACAACAGGATTAGGACATTGTGTGGTATTATTTAAAAGTTACATATATTTCTACGGCTACGTCTAACATATTTGTAAATAAATACAAATTTTACTGGTATGGATATGATTGTCTAAATAGAAAAAACTATTGCGCGAAATATATCAGATATTTGTATTTACTTGCAGTTTGTTCTTTATAATTTAAAACTTGCAGGATTTATCCTGCAGACGGAATATCGTTTCCACAGATTGTTATTTAATCGACTTCCACCAATTTTCAGCATGCTTGGAGTTGATACAAAAAACATGACTAGTTGCAATATTAAATGTTATTTCTTTTTTATGATGCTTATATATTTTCTGGAGAATTAGTGTCTTAAAAGCCTACATACTCGATATCATGCAATTTTAAACTATATTTTCAAAAATCGAATTTACCCCTCGGTCTAACTTTGAAAATTCCCAAACCAAATTATGCTATCATCGAAGCTGGACCATTCTGTTATATTTATTTAAAAACATTATACTGAAATAGTATGATTTCCCAAAAGAACAATGACTCAGTTAATTTGTGATTTCTGTGTTAATTTAGATTTATTGTGAGCTGTTCTGTTTCTAGGAACAAAAGCTGCTTAAAAATCTAAATGATACGGTTTATTTTAATAAGATACATAGCAGAGTGATATCTCTTGATATTCTTCGTATCATATTATATGTGCATATATGAGGTAATTAAAATTCATAGTCATTATAGAACAAATAATTTTGATATTTCTACAAAACAAAGTATATGATAGAACATTTTGAAATAACCTGCTATGTTAAAAATTGTATTCCTATCAATGGCGTCTGGCTTACATTTATCCTTCTAAATCGGGTTATAAAGGGTTGCAAATTAGAGCACAGCTCTCAGAACGATACATATACTGTGAAGGGTCGTTTAGTAGGGGTGGGGTTCTTCCTATAGACTTTAAAGAATTATGAGGAAGTTCCCCTGGTCCGCATTCAGAATGTTTACTTCTGGACAATATATTATATATGGCTACGAGCCCCCAGTCATTAATGCCGACAGTTAAATTAAAAGAAATACAAAGATGAAATTTAAACAACAATTTAATAAATAAAATTTTTAAAGATATTAAGCAATCAATGTCACTCCTGACCCAATGATCCCTAGATCATCATTTGATTTCAGTGTGAGGAATATTTTCCCTTCTTGAGTGTTACTCATCTAAATAAGTCTCCTTTCGTCTTCCTCTCCTTCCGATTCCTCTACTTCCGTTTCCTCTTCTATCTCTACTTCCGTTTCCTCTTCTATCTCTACTTCCGTTTCCTCTTCGACGGTATCTCTTGAGGTCACCCGAAATTCACTCGGTATCTCTCAAATTCACTCGGAATTCTTTCCACGTCATCCGGAATTTCCCCGGAATTCTCTCAACGTCACCCGAAATTTCCCCGGAATTCTCTCAACGTCACCCGAAAGCTTCCTGTTGAAAGGTATAATGCATTATCATAGGGTGATGAATATTACCTTACACTAAGTCACTGAATTGAACCATCAGTTTAAGGCAGGACATTTTTGGTCACGCATGCGCACACATCGAAATTCCCATACGCTTCCGCCGCTTACAAAATGGCGCCACAACACAATCTCACAAAGAATTAAAACATCTACATACTGAGCCCTATCAGTATATACATACAAATATTTCAGATATTGTATTATAATATTACTACTATTAGTAATATGACTATCTATATATTTATATATATGTCCTACACAAGCGTACCGAATCCACAGTATTCACACTCAAATTGCAATAACGGAAATCCGTTAACTCAATGGCAAAATATATCATTACGTAAACAAAGTGCTAGTCTACCATAATATACCTACACAAAGAATTATAATATTAATTCTTATAGCGGCTAGCAAACAATACAATTCTTCACGAATTCAAATCGTCCTTTCAAAAGGGTGTAAACGTAATAATTCGCGAAATAATATGCACACCTATTACTAACAAAAGAAGAGCAACATTTTACCTCACAAAATAAGGGGTAATATAATATCATGAAGAAGATGCAACGAATTTACATCATAATCAATTGCAAGCAAAGGTACTAACGAACATCACGAAAGATGCAAAATATTAATATCATAATTAACTATTCATACTACAATACAAGTAAAATGAATATACATACGAGAATCCTTCCATTCCGCAGACGTATCAAGCAGAAATCAAACAAAAATCACACTGACCTTTGAAGCTATCTTAAGATTTCCTTGATTTCGAAAATCTGAGTCTGCCACCAATTTTCGTCTGGCTGTACGGAGTTCTACCTCTCTTAACACAGTTACTTCTTGTAGCGAACTGACTAATTCCTACTAAACATTAGGTATTATCTAAAATTTTCGAATCAAGTCCCACCCACATCGCATTTCGATTGGAGGGCGATTGACTCTGGTCAGTCGTTTGACTGTCGATCATCCGAATGTCTGTCTGTGTGTCTATCAATTGTTACAGTCTTCTTATTTGGCGCTCTCCTGTCCTTTGATGTGGTTACGTCACCCGTCCGCGATGGACACAGTCTCCTCGTAGAATTTCCCCTCGAGAGCTAACAAAGACCATCTTACGTAAGGGGATTAGCTAATTTAGAACAATTTGAAACATCACAGCGGGGTCAGGCAGACATACAATTTATACATGTACAAGGCCAGTCAGAATCACAAGTTATAGTAACTTATACCTACATACAAGGGGTTGGGGTAAAATCGTCACATATACTTAATGTTATAGTTTTTGTATACTCAGTCATATTAGGTTAACATTGAAATACTTTGATATATATATCAATACGTGTCAACATCCATTTATCCATGTATTTTCATATCAAAGTATACAAGGTACGTCCATGTCTTAAGTACGGTATCATTTGCTTTGTGTGATTTGGTATACTGTACGAAATTTATAGGGTGCTTGATACACGTGAATTTGTCATATATGTAGTTAATCATCATTTTGACGCCGAGCATTACCCGGTTATTGTAAGGACTGGTTAGCCTGGTGTTAGGATAAAGTGACTGGATGGGACATCATGCTACATGTCTGCGTCATGATGCCCTATTGCTAGAAATCACTATAAACTGCCTCACTGAAGATATCGTAGCGATATGACTGAAAAATTGTTTAAGCTACGTTAAAAATCCTAACCACACACACACACACACACACACACACACACACACACACACACACACACACACACACACACATATATATATATATATATATATATATCATTTACGCTGCATAAGGAATCCCTACTGAATCCAAGAAAAACAAACAAAACCAATTGTAGAGGAGTCAAAATATCTTGACTTTTCGAGGCGTGATGAAACAGTAAATTCCAATAATCTTGCATACTTTGGAATATTGTCTGTCTACAACAGAATCCGAAAATTCGTGTCCATATTCAAGAAAAATTAATAGCTCATAGTTTATTAAACTTTACTTGCGTGATGCTCTTTTGTTTTGTTTCCTGATGATATTCAAACAATGAAGAATTACGATTCTTTATTTTGATCCCTTAATAACCGTATGTTCTATACCTATGGAAGTTTAGTATTAACCGTGTTTTGAGTTTGTTTTCTCTCAGCCATAAAGCAAATTATGGTATTATTGGATGTGGTTGACATGATAGTATCAACTATATTGGATCACATATCGTTCCGAGACATACATGCAATATTTCAAATGTTTTAACCATGGTATTTTGTGCAGTGTTCCAATACATAAATCTTGATTGAAATGATAGAAACAAAGCCTCTTTGGTTAATTCTGGCTCAAATTTCATTTAATTTCTCCCAACTCCTTAGATTCCTATGTGTTGGGTCCTTCGGAGACCCTTAGGATTATATTTATAGTCATAAATGTACCGTATGTACTCACTTATAAGTCGAGCCATGCTGCAAACATAATGCGCCCGCAGATCAGGGTCTGTGTTGTTGTTTGTTCTGCTGATTACTCCTAACAAACTGTACATACCCAGATCGGCTGCGTATCTGATCTGGGAGTTGGACTCGTCTTATACAGGAGAATATTCGGTACAAGCAGTATGGACATATCTTCATATTTATAAATCTACAGAGATTCTTTTCGATACAGGATATATCCAAACAGCTCTTCGCTTCCAAATATACAAGATTGCTCACTATTTGCAATTCAACAATTTTACGACGACTATCTTTCTCCACATAACACGAATAGCTCGTCATGAATACCATCGTAAACCATTTCTAATAGGCTACACATACTTAAGTCTATGATGATTATTTTTGCTTGTTTCCAAAAACCATTGCGATTGTACTATGTGTAAAGAGAAAATATTCAAGTGGCACCATGATGTAGGTGTATTATTCTCATTAAACTATTTCAGTGTGGCATATTTTTGCCAGTACAGAAGCCAGGACATACGTTTCTTCCAGCAATGGATTAATTGCAGCAGGAAAATACACGCTTCTTTTCCCTGGATGATTATATGTTATAAAGATTAACCAAAATTTACAATGAAATTTAAATCGGGTTTAAGCAGCATTGCTTCTCATGATGATAATCTTGCTATGTCTTTTTATCCGATTTGGTCTGTATTGTTTTACGTCACGCAACATATAAAGGTATATTGTGCCCAAGAATATACAGTAATGCGAGTTCTTGAGGAATACAATACTGTAACAAATACTGATGCAGTGCCACAAATGGAATCCACGAGTGTAATGTCGAAGTCATTTCGCTCCCATTCGGTGGAACTTAAGATGAGGAATTTTTCACATTTTTTGAATATCGATTGTTCTTAAGAGTTTGAATTCGACTCTCCTGTTTCTACTGGCAACATATACGTGGAATATAATGAAGAGCGTTTAATCCCATCGAGTACAATTAACAGATTATACATAGAAAGGTAATTACTGCTGTCAAATTCTTACGGTCGACGTTAATCAAGACCTGAAGTGTACGAAGTTACGTTTTTTGAATTACTTTACTCATTCATTCTTTGCTTTTTATATAATTTCTTCAGTCATATAAAACAGAACATTTTGTATATAGTCTAGTAACCATTTACTCATTTGCTTCGTTCAGTAGAACACATTGGCACGTTTGTGGATGTAGTTATGATGCAATAGATTTCTGATTTCTCGGGCAATGAAATAACAAGCTTCATTTTAACGGTCTATAAATGTAATCTCCCGATTTTCTAAAACTAAAATACTTCGCCCGGTTATACATTTAAAAATAACGGATAGTATACACACCTTGGAAACTGAATTGCTTTAAAAAAATTAATGAAGTTCAAATTCACATTTATACATACTTTCATACACTCTTCCGATACAACTCTTAGGGCTTCTGTAAGTTCATGTGTGTAAATTTAATGAAACCACTAAAAATAGGCTACGGCATGAATGTCAAAATGGCAATAAACGGCAACTTTACGAGGGATGGTTCATCTTGATCCAACTACGTAATAATATTTGCAGTACAAGATATATTTACAGATACTCAAAACACGTTGGGTTCAGTATTGTGCAATACGTAACAATTAGCTATTTGTGAACTGTTTGAGCCAGGATACTAAGATAAAATTCAAAGACTGTTAAGTTATGGTTAGGGCGCCGAGTCGAACTATGTTATAGTGTTTGTATGAAATATTGTTAATTCTGCATTTTATCGTTAAAAAAGAGCGGAGCGATGCATGAGTCAAAATAATACGATAATGGATCATTCTTGTAATGATCATGACTCACAGCGCAAAACAGTCGAACAGACAATTTGTCTATATTGATTCAAGATTTTCCGCACAGATAGAGGCTACATATTACATAACGTGAACGGAACAAGTGTGAAATGCACTATCTAAATTGCAATCCATATTATCAATCTTGTGTTTTGTGTCAGATGGCGGTGCAATGACGTTTCAAAACTGCGAGGACTTCACTCTCGTAACTTCTACCAAACGAGTTGTAACATGATTCTTTATTCATTTGTATTAAATTCCGTTCAACCGAAGTCAGGAATAATACAAGTTGTAAAAGCGCATTATGAAAGCTGGCTATAACTAGTTACTATTAACGACACCTCTACAATTGCCTGATTATGTCACCCAGATACATGCACCACGATCGGTCTCAATTTAGTCATGCTCAGCACAGAGACACAGTAAAAAACAAGCTATGAAAAATGACATTTCATGAAGCTGGAAGCTAAGTCTAGGTTTGAAAGATATATTATGACCTTACTTCAGGCATATTATTAAATAAAATAACGTAACTCTTCCTTCATATGCTGTTACTTCAGGTGTTTCGACTCAGCTTTTGATACGTGCAATTCCATGTAATGACGTTTTTTCTTCAATTGAAGCATATATATATATATATATATATATATATATATATATATATATATATATATATATATATATATAAGGAAAGGAAAGTCTTAGTACATTAAGTTCCATGTTCAATTAAAATGACCGATTTATACCACATCTTAGCGTTATATTAATGGAGTCTTAACGATTTGTTTTGGCATCAATCTTTACCGCAGAAATGACTTAACTCATTTGAAAGCAACAATTCCTGGACAAATTGATTTTCCGGTTGATTAAAACGTTTGTAAAATCTAAAGATTATTCAAATTTGCATGTCGTTGTAATCTGTTTTGCCCAACGCAAAATGCGCATGTCCGAACATTTAATCAATATCCATTTTCATCACAGGGCAATGGTCAGCGTCATGAATTGATCGATATAGAATAGACTTATTATACCCACCCATCATGTCCTAAAAGTCAAGCAATGCTGGCAACCTGTTGTGTTCTGTGTCGATAGAGAGGAGTATCATTTTCACTGAGCAGAGTAAAAATCCACGTTTGCCAATCCGATATAACACCCTAATTCGGCTCTATCTGAGTCGAGGTAAAGGGCTAAGATTTCTCATAATACAATTGATGTATCACCCATCAGCACAGCGAAGAAACACAGTTATGACCATTTATTGATGACAAATTTCCTGAGGCTCGTCATAAAAAAATCAAAAAAGAAAAACTAGTACCGGCTAATTGTCGTCTGAAATCACCTGTAACGCCCATTCGGATACTCTGCTAAGATCAAATCAGTTTTCAAACATACTTGGCAAAGTATAACCGCATACATCTTTGAATTCTTATAGCGGTGTTGTAGGAATTCAGACGACTGCAGTGAGTTAAATGACTGAAAATCTAAGATCTCAAACACCAATGAAACGAGTATTATGCGAAGATATTCCAACAACGCGTATATGATGACATTCCGCCGAGTCTCTTTAAATGCATCGATGAAAGCCGGGTTCTTAATCCCTCAGCATACCATATAATACCTAATCCTTCTCTTTGCTTTGACAATAGAACCTATACTGGAATGACAATCTGCCTCAGATATGGATGAAAAGACCATCATGGATCGGCAGCATGCAACGAGAGAATCTGTTTTGCGGATTCCAGAGTGATAAGAAATCGTGTCGTGTTGTAAGCTCACAACGTACGGTAAATGAATGGCCTACGCAATCAAGGTATCGAGGACCATATATCTATCATAATATCCAGTTTTCTGAAATATATACGTCTCAGAGTTATGACTAGTTTGATCGTTTCATAAATATGTATGGGTATATCTTATGGGAACACTCTCTTGACGTCCTTTCTAACAATGACGATTATGATATGATCTTGATTCCAAATGAACACGGTGACGACCAGACTGTCAATACAACCATCATTGTACCCTATGCATCTCAAAGAAATCTACCATGTTTCATGTGCCTACCATACTTCATTCACCACGTCATAGTCTTGCTACTCTGGAAGGAAACATACACTATTAAGTTACCGTCGTCTTGAAGAAACTAAATTCTTGCGTAGCTTTGAAAAACCTAAAAAGTGGTCTCAAAAGGCAAACAACCTAGACACATTGTTTACTGTTCAGTTTGAATCACTGGTTTCATGAACCTCTTCTTCAGTTGGAAATTGATTTGTTTCAGTTATTATCTTTTCCAAAATTGTAGCTGGAAAATGTAAAGGAAATAGTCTAATTCTGGCGCTGTTTCCTGCAAATTATGTGATGGTACTGACTGCTGAGTAAATGAACATGTAGAGTTATCTTGTACGTCAACACATCAATGATTATCATCATCAGAGTCATTCGAGCATGATGATTTTGCAATTTCGAGATCTGACGACAAAATGACATATCCGTCCTATAAATGGTATTGTTATTTAAAACTCTTGTGTTTCTTCCGATTTGAATCCAAAAATGCGTTTCGCTTCCAAAAACGTCATTGTCATTAACGGATAACAACGAATTCGCCATGACTAAAGCAGGGACTTTACTATGTAAATATAACATTTCATTTCGAGCATTGTCTGCCGGTATGATTTGACTGAAACTTTGCATATTGAAAAATTAAATAAAGTAACGAAACAAACATTCTTAATTTTGATATTTAATTATATATGGCCAACAATTGTATATGTATGGAATAAGACAGCCAGATTTGCCTAGCATTATACAAATAAGATATTTAATATAGTGAACATAATGTCATCATTAATTGATACTCCTAAACTAAAAAATCATATTTGGAGAACATTACACGAATAGGTATCTTACATAAGTTGGAAAGGCCATAATGTTTCCGTCAGACTGAGGTACTACCTTCGGGAAACAACTTCATTTTGGATAGGTTGTTGCGAAAAAGCGCACTACACATAATATGTTAGTAAATTATATAATTATATGGCCAAATTGAGAAATTCGTCATTAAAAGCGGATGCTTATATATAAAAAAGATGACTTAATAGTCTTGAACAACGTTTGGTTACCTTGCGCAGAATCAACAATTAAGGGGAAGATATTACCTGTCCATAGTGTATACCGTAAAATGCGTAGAAATCGTCGACGGGTGGCAAAGGTAAAAGCGTAGTTAATCGTTGATGAATGACAAAGGTAAAGGCGTAGAAAAACGTACCTTTGGAGTAAATGGTTAAATATGCTTATTTGCTACTTCTCCTAAAGCCTAAAACGATTAATATCTAGATTATATGTATTCATTCTTTTTATAGTTATGATCAGCACTCAGCATCAATACTCATCTTGAAGGTATATTCATATCGACATGGGATTGTCACTAAAATGCAAAATCATTTTATATAGTAGGTCGTAAATGAATCTTATTTCAACGTGATCAAACAAAATGTTCAAAATTTTCCTTATATCTTCTTCTCTACAAGGGATGTCAATACTAAATTTTTGGTTTCCTTTGTTACGTTTTTTTAGCATATCTTTTCAAGTTAATTTTGATCTTCGTTCTGTTATTATTTCTTCTGTGGGCGAGGTACATATTTCATATAATTCTACTTGTTTTAAAGCCCCAGCTCAGCTATTGCTGCCGTAATTGTGATACTGAAAATCGTTATATGTGTATCTGTTCGGAACGGTTTGTCATACTGATATTTTGCTTTCACAAGAATTCAATATCAATCTCGTTCCGAATCAAAATGATACTTCTCTGGCACCATAGTTGTTTTTTTTTCGAAACTCTTCTTTTCGGAATTCCCTTTGCAACGATGGTGGCATTTATATCGTTCTCATTATAATACATACTGTAATAGGTACATGGTTTAAATGAAAACAATGCAAATCTTACCATTAACACAATAACATTTTTGTTACAGGGATTGAACACCTGACGAAACTGACTTTGGTGGCAAGGCAAAGAACAAGAGAACTGACTGAATTCTATTTCAATCACCAAGTTCACGGGCGCTGACTGTACGGTTAATTGCCTTAGTTCAATTTTTTATTGTACATGCTTGAGAACATGAAACAACAAAGGAATATAAATGGATTTGAATGAAGCCCAGTTTGTGGATATATCTGTGGAATACATTAATTGATGCCAATTAGTTTTCAGAATCTAACAGTTACAGATTGAATAACTTATTGAATTATCATGGCATTGACACAATCCAGTTCAATTATCTATTTTTTCGATGAGAGTAGGTTCACTGTCAAAGGGGAATACAAAGATTGTGATAAGCTCTTAGGGGTATGCTGCTAACATATTATCTCGAATAATATTTTTCTCACCAAAGTATTTTTATGCATGGGTTTCTGGAGAATAGATCAGATTATTTTTCAAACTTCAGCAACTCATTGCGCCTGTAGAAAGTCGATTCATTAGAGGGACCCCATTCTGGTCCATATCATAAAATAATGCATAATATTAAATGACTGACATGAACAGGTGGATATAATATGAAGACGATTTAATGTATTAAATATTAATTTTAATTTCAAGCATTGTAATTATTCTATTAGAGCGATGCTGATTTTAACAGCGTAAGACTTTGTTCTGATCCAGCTTCCCTCATAATGCATTTAAGTATATGTTAGGACCTTACTTAAAATATTATATGGTCTCTGATTACTATAACACAAATCTGACGAAGCAAGTAAGTTAGCAAAATTATATATGATACTTCCAATGTGAAGAAACAAGTCATTAGGAGGGGGAAGGAACTACAATGTATCCCTTAAATGTTCGTACATAAAAAAGGTGTGAATTTTGACGGATTTATTTCGTTAGTAGTTTTAAAAATGTTCCTTAAGTATATATGTATACATTTATGTATGTATACTAAATATTAAATCCAAACTTAAATGACAAAGTATTTTCCTGTTTGTTCTTTTATAATATAATAATATTGCAAAACATAAATCGAAATGATGTTGATACTCAGTATACTATGCTGTGGAAGTCATTATATTTCCATCCCGTACACTTTTGATGACACTTTATCATAGCATTTGATTGAACATAAATTGTATTTTTGTACTTTTCATAGGTTTATTATAAACAAAACTATAAATAATGAAATGATGAATCCTTGTAAATATCTAATAACACGCAACCTTTAAAACATCTGTGATATTATTTACAAAAAAATGGTATTAACGCATAGTGACGTGCGAAAAATGGCTTCATGGGGGGGATATAAGAGCACATTGTGTTTGTAGTAATGCATTTTCCTAATTTTCTACCAGTAACTAGAGAGCTGATAGTAAGCGAATCCAGAAGAAATCTTACGAATATCAATTAGACTTGTCCTTATGTTAAACCTATATATCCGACCTTTCCAGAACCTTACTTTACTTTGTCTGACTCATAGATATTGTAGTCACAATCTAATGGAATACATTGATCCTTTTGGAACAAACTCAGCACCCTTCATTGCGGTATAACTGAACTCTTCGAGTCCTTGCCTCCCTTAGAAAAGATTTAAATGCTAACTGCACGATATATACTCACGGTATTTGTCTCACATCGTTTTGTCCTTTTGAAGATCGGGATTAATCGATTTGATGAGAAGTGTGTAGGAACATTATATTGCAGAATTCTTCGTTCGTACTGTTTGAATCAGTCTTAGTTTTATGCTCCTTTGTTATCTTCCTTTTGTAATGAGAATGCAATATTATTACCGTAATATTATTACCGATGCTTATCATGGTAATGGATTGTCAAATAAATCGATTGTTCACATATATAGTGGCAATGCCAACTAAGGCCCCCATAACACGAAAAAGAATTAAACAAAAGTTGGGAACAGTCCCGGATTACCCATTAGGCAGAGTAGGCAATTGCCTATGGGCCCCGCGACTTTTATGGGCCCCATCAGGGGCCCCCATGAGACCGTAACCGTGGGTCTGGGGCCCCAAAAGTTTGACTGCCTATGGGCCTCCACGGTGCTTAATCCGGCGCTGGTTGGGAAGAAATGAAATGTGTTCAAAACACCTAATCAACAATAATGGTAATATTTGGTAACATCAGTATAGATAAAATCAAGCAAAGACTTTGTAACTTGAAAACAAAAACATCATAAATAGAAGCACTATAACAAATAATAATGGTACAAGGTACATCAAAGCCGTTTTGTAAAATAATTGAACACGTCCTACTGATAGATAATTCCTAACTTTTATTACTATTGTAAATCATATCGATAGTACACAAGGACAAGAGACATTTAGTATATAAATTATGCCATTATTGGTAAATGAGTACTGACATATATGTATGATATATAAATCGTACCAATGTTAGACGGTAGAGAAGTTCTGACATTTATTTAATAGTATACAAAACATGCTGATATTCCACTTGCATAACATGACTGCCTTTTATTAGAATAACCATAACAAAACCGGTATAATATCTAGGTATGAGAGGAAATATATTAAACTGTTCCCAATATACATGTTCTGTATTAACTCATGGATATTAAAACTATCAAACAAATTTTCATCTTCGAAAAGAATTTCAGATCGCTTTCAAATTATGTATGTGGTCTCTGTGCACAACAACACATTCGTTTTACTAGCCTGCATGTTAAGGTTTATCTTGAGTCATTCCTTCGACCTTTTATTTATATTTAACGCAATGACTCTAATAATTATTTTATATAATCATGCATTCATACATGTCATGGGGTTCCAGGGATAAATGCTTGCCTTACTGCTTTGGATCAAAACGCATACGCCCTTTTTCCAGGGATAAATGCGTGCCTTACTGCTTTGGATCAAAACGCATAAGCCCTTTTTCCAGGGATAAATGCTTTCCTTACTGCTTTGGATCAAAAAGCATAATTCCTTTTTCCAAGGATAAATGCTTTCCTTCCTGCTTTGGATCAAAGAGCATAAGTCCTTTTTCCAGGGATAAATTCTTTCCTTCCTGCTTTGGATCAAAAAGCATAAGTCCTTTTTCCAGGGATAAATGCTTTCCTTACTGCTTTGGATCAAAAAGCATAATTCCTTTTTCCAAGGATAAATGCTTTCCTTCCTGCTTTGGATCAAAGAGCATAAGTCCTTTTTCCAGGGATAAATTCTTTCCTTCCTGCTTTGGATCAAAAAGCATAAGTCCTTTTTCCAGGGATAAATGCTTTCCTTACTGCTTTGGATCAAAAAGCATAATTCCTTTTTCCAGGGATAAATGCTTTCCTTCCTGCTTTGTATCAAAAAGCATAAGTCCTTTTTCCAGGGATAAATGCTTTCCTTACTGCTTTGGATACAAAAGCATGTCCTTTTTGTTCTTAGTTAGTCATTCAGGCGGTGGACTCCGAGCAGGACGGACCGGTCTTCTCACGGCAATGCGAGCTAGGAGGCGGCAGTGAGAAAAGACGCCGACTAGGACTGTGGACCAATAATGCAGCCATATGAGCAGCCTAGGTGTTCCGGTGTAGTGTAGGAGTTCTGGATCTGTACAGAATACCCCACTAAATTATCCGGAAAATACCCCACTGACATGACCTTCAGCGGCACCGTAAGAAGAATTATTTTACAAGACTTGGAGAGCAGAGGTATAATGGCGGGCGGCCATGTGGATTTCAAAATGGCGTCCTGAGAGGTACCACAACAAGTTTGGAAAATACCAACTGTGGTACACATACAGCTACGTGCGGCAAGCCACCAATGGAGAAGGAAACAGACTGCAATAGCGTCACCTGAAATGTTTCGCAACGTCATACAGAAACATTACTCCAAGAGCTTATGGAATTAAAAGGAAAACAGGCTGTGACATGAGAAACGCTATCATGGCTAACCTACTGCAACGAGAACAGACGTCCCGGAGCCAGATGTTATAGCTGAAATTGCCATTTATTTCATTTGCCTGAATGCTGATAATAGGGTACTCATTTGGTTACGAGTAACCCTCTTTGAATAACTTTCCGTGGCTCTAAAAAGATACATTTGACCTTTTTGGCACCTCCGCCAACAAATTCAAGACCAAATATACCTAACAGTGACTACACTATTATATGTCGCTTAGACATTTTTATTTCTATAAATTTGTTAGGGACTCTATATATGTACGCTAATGTACTAGTAAGTTTTGGACGATAGGATAATAAATAATAATTCTTCGACTTAGATATTTGACGTAATTGCACTGGTGGCTAACACAATCCATTCTACAACTGGACTGAATTTGACATATTGCACGACCTTTTCGTTTCAGGTGTGGACGGCGTTCGTGGCGTGCTGTCTTGCTCTTTGCGTGCTCTGTGTGTGTGTTCTGGCCAGCCATCCGAGACCTCTTCCGCCTTTTCCTCGACCGGCTCACCATAATTACTAGCGATATGAGAAACTATTTTCTCTCGCTACCAGTGCTTCTGCACAATCCGATTGGTTGATAGGGTGGGTGTGTGTGGGTACTATTCCTACCCACCCAAAAGGGCTAACATCTATTCCGATAGTTACTTTTTAGTAATTCGGAATAACGCCCTAATTAATAAATGTGCACTAGTATGCACTTAAACGCCTGAGGGGAGGGAGTCGCTACCCCTCCCCAAGGGACAACAAATGTCCATCGATATGATGGATATAAAAGTGGCCCATATGACCCTTAGTGGTCGGCAGCCACTATAAACACCAAATTCACTTCACTTCATTCTGAGTTAGACAGAATACTTGTCGAACAATACTTTCACAAAGTAAACAATTGATACACAAGTTCGAAATTATGTTTGCATATGTTATATATTTGGAATGCAATGAATTATTTCAGGTAAATTAGGCGAAAAGTATCATACACACAGATATATATATATATATATATATATATATATATATATATATATATATATATATATATATATATATATACGAATGTTCTTTGCAACTAAAATTGTGCTTGTCTTATGTTTGATGTTGATAGCTATGTTCGCTATGTTACCCCATTTTAAGTGGCTTTGTAATATAAATCAATACCAGGTTTTGTTTTGGTCTTGGGAAATTTAAAAGTAATACAATTTTACAATTCTTCTTTAAAATTAGTTAACATATCACTGGGGATTCGGACCTTAATTTGTTACCGAGTTCTAAAATATACGAATAACTATAAAACAACTGAATGTATTGATTGAAGTCAACCAATAATAATTGATAGGCGGTAACATGGAAAGCATAAAGCATGTTAAGTAGAACTACTATTCAATAGGTTTTCAAACTTTAATTATAAACTAATTGGAGAGAAAACATTTATTTTTCATTTTTATTATATATATATATATATATATATATATATATATATATATATATATATATATATATATATATATACATATAAATGTAATACAATTTTACAATTCTTCTTTGAATTTAGTTAACGTATCAATGGGAATTCGGATATATTGTTACCTGCTTAGGCTCGAATAAGCAGCAACACAGAAAGAGTGAAAACTAACAAGCTTGTATAACTTGAACAATTAATTTATTAAGTTCAATTATTTTCATAAAATAAATAAACTTACGGTTTTAGAGAATCAAATCCAAAATTTTCCAATATAGAATTCACAATAATAATTCACTATTGGAATTGCAAGAGTCCTGGAAAATAAATGTTCTAATAGTTCCAGGTTCGAATCTTGACGATGTTATCCAAAATGGCTGACAATGTCACGTGATGCAGTTCTTGTTTAATTATCATCCAAATGAATTATGAGCACATGTTTTCTCCTCCAAATAGATAAATAAATCTTCTTTCTTCAATGAATTGACACAATGTCCAGAATAATTATAACTCAAATAAATATACACAACTAATATCTTAAAGCCCAGAGATTCTACTGAATTATTCTATCCCAAACAACAGTCTATATAACTGTTTTTCTTAAGTAAACAAGTGATCACGTGATTTTCTAGAAATTGATAGAAGGTCAGAGGTAGATTCTACAGCAAGTCACGTACTAAAAGAATGATCTAGCAGAAAAAACATCCCCAATAACTAAAAATATAAAGATGTCCTTGAAATTAACCAATAGTTTTAAAGGACTGTTTATCAATCTGAAGCAAGGTCAGATATTGAGGTAACCAAGCCAAGGTCAGCCTGTTTACAACTAGAATCTAAGTCAGCCTGAACTTTCTAGAAAAAATCTCCCAATTAATGAATATTAAACCCTAAATGACAAATTTGGATTTAACAATAAAAAATTAATTAATTAAATCCAATAGCCGTAACACCTTCCCCCATAAAATAAAAAGAAAGGTTTATATGATAAAACTTTCTTTTTATCACAAACCAATTTACATCTGAAATTAAAAGAACTAGTATAAATTACACAATATAATGAATTGTTATACACAGGAAAAACGTCTGCAATTATATTATCAAGAAATAGCCTCAACCTTTTAACTTGTCCATGTCCCACAAAATGTCCTAAGAAAACCACGCTAGCAGGGCAGAACTCACTTTTAAATAAATTAACAGTCAGACATGCATTAGTGAGTCTGTCAAAAAATTTTCTAATTGTTGCTAGATGTTCTCTCCAGGTGTCGTTGTAGATGATGACGTCACAATTTTCTAGACCAGTGATGATCATTTTTATGAGACGTTGAAATGGACTTTATTTATATTGGTAGAGTCCATTTGGAGTCACAAATCCAAGATTTCCTATGTTCTTTCCGTAGTGGAATCTGCCAAAATCCTTTCAGAAGGTCAAATTTGGTGACATACTTGGCATTCCCAATTTTATCAATACAATCATCATTTCTTGGTAATGGGAATGAATCTGTTTATGTCACTCTGTTCACCTTCCTTTAATCAGTGCACATACGGAAAGTTTTATCTGGTTTTGAAACAAGTATGCACGGTGAACTCCAATCACTTTTACTGGGCTTGATAAAATCATTCTCCAGCAAATATTGAATTTCCTTTTTCAAGTATTCCTGTTTGAATGGACTCGTCCAGCATGGATGCTGTTTGGAATATTCAATTTCAACATCATGAAAAATTTTGTTTGTCCTTGTAAGAGCATCTGGACATAAGTGTTCATATAATAATAATAACTTTCAGTTCATTTCTTTCTTGCACTTGCAAATGTAAAAGTTTCTGGTCTAGATTTTTCATAATTTTTGAATTCCAATAATTCGTCGCTCCAATGTCAGTAGAATTCGACGATATTTCTTCACTAAGTGGGACAGGCACAACTAAATTAATTACATATTTAACATGGCTATCTCTTTCAATATACTGGTACTCCTATAATTTATTTAGATCCCAGGAGCACTAATACTATAATTTAAATAATTCATTTTCTTCTTAACTTTGTACGGGCCATAATATCTAATCCGAAGAAAAGTAAGAAGAATGAACAAGAGTAACACAACTCCAATATCAGACTCAAATGTTCTCTCCCTTGTAGTTCTTTCAAACCAGTTTCACTTTTAACTTGAAATGCTGAATTGGGCATTCATTCATAACTTGCTGGAAAATTCCAGACATGAAGTTTGAACCTTGATCAAACTGAACAGATTTGGGAAGGCCATACTGAGTAAAAAATCTTTATCAAAGCTTTTACTGTAGTTTTAAATGTTATATTCCTCAACGGAATAACCTCTGAAAACCTTGCTGACGCATACATAATGGTCAACAAGTATTAGATACTTGACTTGGTCTTAGGTAAGGGATCTACACAATCTACCATAATTCTACCAAATGATTCGTCAAAGGCAGGAATAGGTTGCAGATGAGCCTTAGGTATCTTCTGATTGGTTTTCCTACCATTTGACAAGTATGACAAGATCTACAGTATTTGGTAACATCACTTTTGATTTTTGGCCAATAGAATTGAGTCAAGATCTTGTGATACGTTTTATTAATCCCTAAATGACCAATCAAAGGAGTTTCATGGGCCAGATTAAGTATTTCCTGTCTGTAAGGTTCTGGAACTACTATTTGATAGTTCACTGACCACTCATCACCAGCAGGTACCTCGGGAGGTCTCCATTTTCTCATAAGAATTCCATTTTTAATGACATAACAGACAGGAACTTCAGTGACTTCAGTCTCATTTATGACCCTTTGAAACAAACAGGAGATCTCAGGATCCTTTTCCTGTTCGACGACAAGTGACTGTCGTTTATCACCTTGATTAAGAAAATGAGTTGTTAAAAGAGGATCACTATGATCAATACCTTCTGATTGATCTAAACCAAGAATAAAAGTGACCTCATCAAAAACCTGACCTATATACAAGGGTCAGTTGAAGGAATGCTGGCTTCTGTAACATCATTCTCAAAATCATCACCCTGATTAGAATAAAGAGAATGAGTTGTTTAAAGAGGATCACTATGATCATTACTTTCTGACTGATCCAAACAAGAAGTAAATGTGACCTCATCAAAAGCCTGACCTATACATATGTCAGCCAAGGGAATACTGCCCATTTCAACTTCATTCTCAAGAGCTTTCTTTGCCATAGCTCTGGTAACCGTACAAGCTTGAAATATATCAGGGATTTCTTTTTCAATTGGATCAACTTTCTTATCCAAATTAGGCTTGTCAGTTACAAGTGGATTAACCACAACCTTGTCCCCAGCTAAGTCGTTGCCTAGCAATAAATCAATCCCCTCTACGGGTAAAGCCGAGACTGTTCCGATTGTCACAGGTCCTGACACTAAGTCTGATGACAAATTTACACAATGGAGAGGAACATTAACAAAGCCGCACTCTACTCCCTGAACAAGAACACTTTCATTAGAAGAAGACTTCTCAGAGAAAGGCAAAGTACCTGATAATAAAAGACTCTGAGAAGCTCCTGTGTCCCTTAAAATTCTCCATATCAAAATCAGACTGGGATTTATTAGACCCAACAATTGTATTGCTTTCAATACATGACTGTGACCTTGATCTCTTGGAAATAAGAGCATTTGGAACAGGTCTATCTTGATTCTGATGCATATTTTTCAATTTGTAGCAATCAGAAATAACGTGTCCTTTTTTCTTGCAAAAGTTACATGTCGGAAGAGACAAGGATCCAGAATCAAACTTTTCTGAAGTCTGATTTTTGAAAATTGTGTTAGTTTGAGTTTTAGAAGGGCTTGAATTAGGCGGAAATACTTTTTTGCCATTAAATTGTTGAGTAGAAGTCTTGTTAACAAAAGGAACTTTATGTGTCAAAGAATATTCGTCAGCAACTTGAGCATCATTTTCCAAGGTTTCAATCTGATGCTCATCAAGATAAGTTTTAACATCATTATGGACGCAGTTTTTGAACTCTTCAATTAATATAATTTGCTTGAGATTTTGATAATCTTGCTCGACTTTCTTGGCTACGCACCATCTATCAAACAACTGCTCTTTTTGTCTAGCAAATTCGACATGAGTTTGTCCAGCTTCTTTTCTGTAATTTCTGAATTTTTGCCTATAAGCTTCAGGAACTAACTCATAACCTCTTAAAATGCATTCTTTAACTACGTCATAATCACTGCTTTGCTGAACAGACAGTGAAGTGTAAATCTCACTAGCCTTACCAGTAATTACACATTGTAGTAACTGAGTCCAATTCTCTCTTGGCCACTTTAAATTTTCTGCAACCTTTTCAAAAAGAATAAAATATTTGTCTACTTCCTTTTCTTTGAAAGGGGGCACTAATCTAATATTCCTTGCTAAATCAAAATTTTGATTTAAAGTATGTTGGTGATTCTCACTTGCCAGCTCCATTTCTTTCATTCTAATTTCATATTGTAATTGTCTTTCCTTCTCCTCTTTCTCAAATTGTAATTGTCTTTCTTTCTCCCTTTCCTGAAATTCTAGCTTCTTCAGCTCTAATTCTCTCTCTCCTCTCTCTCTCTCCTCTCTCTCTCTCTATCAATCTTCTTCTGCTCTTTTGTAATTCAATTTGTTTCTCTTTCTTCTCTTTTTCAATTCACATCTGCTCTTTTTGTAATTCAATTTGTTTCTCTTTCTCCTCTTTTTTATATTGTAATTGCTTTTCTTTCTCCCTTTCCTGAAATTCCAGCTTCTTTAACTCTAATTCCATCTGGAATTTTAATTCTAACTCCTTTAGTTTAATGTCAGAGTCTGGTGTACACTTACTGACTGGAATCAAAGCACTTTGTTCCAAAACATCCTGTTCTACCAAATACTGGACCAAAATCTTTTTGATATCTTGTTTCGTTAAAGAAGCCTTCACTTCGGAAAGATCGTATTTTTTGGCAAGTTGAACCAACTCATCTTTTTTGAAAAGATCTAATTGTTCCTGGGTAGGATTAGAAAGAAATATTCCTACCTTAGATGTCATTTTAATACAAGCGTAACAGTCTCACTAAAGATTTAAAATTTTCAAAATCTAGGGGACATTCAAATTTAAATTCAAATTTATCTCAAATCTCAATCCGGACGATAGCCACCAATTCTATGTTACGTGCTTAGGCTCGAATAAGCAGCAACACAGAAAGAATGAAAATTAACAAGCTTGTATAACTTGAACAATTAATGTATTACGAACAATTATTTTCATAAAATAAATAAACTTACGGTTTTAGAGAATCAAATCAAACATTAATCCAATATAGAATTCACAATAATAATTCACTAATGGAATTGCAAGAGTCCTGATAAATAAATGTTCTAATAGTTCCAGGTTAGAATCTTGACGATGTAATCCAAAATGGCTGACAATGTCACGTGATGCAGTTCTTGTTTAATTATTATCCAAATGAATTATGAGCACATGTTTTCTCCTCCAAATAGATAAATAAATCTTCTTTCTTCAATGAATTGACACAATGTCCAGAATGATTATAACTCAAATAAATATACACAACTAATATCTTAAAGCCCAGAGATTCTACTGAATTATTCTATCCCAAGCAACAGTCTATATAACTGTTTTTCTTAAGTAAACAAGTGATCACGTGATTTTCTAGAAATTGATTGAAGGTCAGAGGTAGAGTCTACAGCAAGTCACGTACTAAAAGAATGATCTAGAAGAAAAAACATCCCCAATAACTAAAAATATAAAGATGTCCTTGAAATTAACCAATAGTTTTAAAGGACTGTTTATCAATCTGAAGCAAGGTCAGATATTGAGGTAACCAAGCCAAGGTCAGCCTGTTTACAACTAGAATCTAAGTCAGCCTGAACTTTCTAGAAAAACTCTTCCAATTAATGAATATTAAACCCTAAATGACAAATTTGGATTTAACAATAAAAAAAAAAAAATTAAATCCAATAGCCGTAACAATATATATATATATATATATATATATATATATATATATATATATATATATATATATATATATATATATATATATATATATATATATATATATATATATATATACATATACATATATATATATTATAATGATAATAATAATTAGAAGTTTGTATTGCGCCTAATCGTTAGAAGCTCTAAGCGCTTTACACAATCTAAAATGATATGACTACACTACAGAAAAACAAATAATAAAAACCATGAAATTGGAACACATAAAAACATGCTGAAAACATCTAAGATACAAAACATTATTAAGTCTCTAAGTTTGTTCCTGCAGTCGAAAAAGATGAGTTTTAAAATCACTCTTAAAAGGGACCACTGTCTCTTTGTGTCTAATTTCTATTGGCAATTTGTTCCACATTGCCGGGTCCTGGTATGCAAAAGAACGTTGTCCACATGCCTTCCTTTTCATAGTGGGAACAATATATCCCAATATATATCCAAAATAAATCCTTATCTTGTACATAAATTTGCTGTGCATTTTCAGTAGCTGCAAGGACCTTTTAAGTTCTGTTTGTAAAATGTTAATTGTATTATTAATGTTTTCCATAATAAATTGTTTAATACCATTTTGATGTGCTTGCTAAATCTTCTGCTTGCATCATTTTTTGTATTTGTCCTGATGGATATCATCTCGAATGTAATCTTCATTGGAAGTAAATTGTATTAATTTTCTTGCACTGTTATAATTGAATAATTGTAAACAGTTGTACCAAACTAATTCCGGACGTGACAGTCAGATTCAAACTTGTCATTTGTTACGTTAAATGAGAAAGATACATAATACAAGAAGCACCTGATTAAAAGATGACATATACCGCACGAATCTGGTCTTCATGAGGTTTTCGTGGGCGTTATATAAAACGCAATAGAGGAAGTATGTCAATTTAACTTATAACATCTTACGTCAGATGAAACCATTGATGCAATTTTTAAATTTCTAAATTCAAAATCAGGATTGATAGAATGTCAAGTTGATCGACTTCAATTATCTTTTCAATTTGTTTCTGTCTCCACGGGACGTTGTGCAGTACATTGCAAATTGTTGCATTATAATGATGATACACTGTATAGTAAAATTTCGAAGAGGATTATGTCAGTACAATATTGTTTGATGCGATGAGGGCACATTATGTTAGGAAGCAAGCTAGTTCTTACATGGTTGAAATAGTTTCTTATTCAGCCACTCAACGTTTGGTCTACCATGTAAATATTAAAATTAGAAACCTTATATACTGTTTCTTCAAGAAAGCCACACACGACATTAAGAAACTGTTTCATATTTCACTCATTCATGTCGTCATATATTCAGGAAAATCTGGATTGAACACATACATGTTTTGTTACTTCCCTCATCACAAAGTTTGCACTTTTCATTTACATTGTTTTCATTGCTTGCTTGAACATATAGCGAAGCCTATTTATTCAAGGGTCTGCAAACTTTCTGATTAATGACATGATTACCAACAGTTTGCTGTTTATTTATGTCTTCAGTTTGTATTATTCTCTGATGGTATTTTAAGCACTGTCAAAAATGAAAGTTTCAAACAAAATTAAATTTCGAAAACTGAAAATACTTACACTTAATCGAATAAAAATGTGTATTATTCGTATCGGGTTTGTAACATAGGTTACTGGCTCTGATTTTGGACACATATATCTTTCTCTTCAAAATATTAGGATCACGTCCAGTTAATAATAAAATCGTTAGTCGATCGTATTGATCATTACTATAATTGCTAATAACTGCGAGCGATACTGAGCGGGCTCATACAGGTGATACATCTATGGCTGTACCATTATTCATTTTTGCTACATTAAATGAATTGTTCAAACTATTAATGACTTCTTTCGTCATATTATTATTGCCTTTTCAACATCAAATAGCAACACATGACATGCAATTATCAATTGTTGGAAATGTGACTAATGCATTGATGTATCAGTCAATTCAGTGATACCTGCCTGTCGGTCATGTACTTTAAACACTCACAGAAAGGTGAAATGCGAGTGACTGTGCCTAAAATGAGACATGTCTAAGGGCATAAAGGCGATTTATGAAATTATATTTGGTCATTATACAAATACAATATAACTAAAGTTTACTTTTGTCCTTCATTCCTTGCCTGCAATTGATAACATACGATGTAAGCAGAAACCGATAATTTTACTCATACTATGACTAAAAGTGTTTTTTGTTTTCGCAATGAGGGGTTGAAAGTAATTCAACAAATATAATGATCAAGTTCCCTAATATTTATTTGCAATTGCAAACACCAAACAAAACTATAAGCAATATACGCTTTTCGTGTTATCGGCTTTCTAATTATCTAATAGTATATAATATGTAACGAAGTTGTCTCTATGGTGATGGGGAATACGAAAACAACACGTCCAACAATGAACAGTTCTACTTCATACTACTTGGTGTGATTATAATTTGTAGTTTTCCTTCATCCTAATTTATAAAGTATTCACATCAGCCAACCTGCGTCTTTTGACTTTGCTATGGACTCGTCGACTGTGTTTACGAACGGACTATTTTACGAATGCCGCCACCTGTTGAGAAGTAGTAAGAAGATTCGTTGTATTTTATATCATCCTCGGTGATTTTTAGCATGGTATCTGCGCCATCATTGATAATTTAAATGTCCAGACACACATGAGTTTTATTGGTAATTTTATTTGTTTCTATTAGGTTTTATAATGACTGCATTTCTAGTATAAAATGAAAATTTAATATACATAGGTAAACATTATAAAGGAAATGAGGAAAATATAATATTTTTCATATGTAATGATTTATGGATATCTATGTGAGCCTTTTAATATAATGACGTCTGATAAAATTTTAAAGAGGGTTTTTAGAATAATGTCCATTACGCAAAACATAGATGAGCTTAAAAGCAAACGCTATGCCTGGTATGATCGATTACTTAGGGTAACAATGAGAAGCATGCCTTTCTCCTCCTTACTTAGAGCGGCTGGTGAGGGAATATGATGGGCGGAACAAATCATACATTTGTGCGATCCACATACACCGTAATATGCTTCAATAGCCGTACATTTTCTTTGCCTCCTACGTGTCCGATATTTACTATTACGATTTTCAGTAATAAAATATACATTTTCTGGGTAATATCACCATTTTAAACTGACATAATTATATGCTTTAATATAAGCATCAAAGTCAGAAGATTTAAAAAGACGTTTCCAATGTTGTGTTAGTTTCGATATAATTTCTATTGATTTTACAGACTGCAAATATGAAGTATCTCAAGAGAGATTCCGTCATGTGCTCGCAGAATGCCATAATTAAAAATGATGGTTCAAAATCAGGAAATAACAACAAATGTCAATTCATGTGGGGAAAGTAATAAGAGAAATAATATAATATAGACATATAGAATCCTGTGCCAAAGAACGGTCTTGGTTTTAAACAAAAATAGGTTTTTAAGAGTCGTAAATAGCGCAGACCTTTTATTGGAAGATATACAATGTTGCGAAATGTAAAAGTTTAACGGGAATACGTATATAAGCATCAACCATCAGCTGTGGAAGATTTCAAAGAAACCAAAAAGTTTAGAAAAGAAGTGAAACCTAAAATAGCCTGCATGGTATAGTAAACCGGATCAAGTTAGAGAACAGCGAAGAATACAATAATGATTTATATGTATTTATTTATTTATATACGGACAAATGTATATATGTGTGTGTCCCAAAAATTCCAGTACGTTCAAGATGATATTTTTTTCGCGCAAGCAGAGTTCATTTACTAGCTTAAAGCAACCAAATAATTGTTGTTATTGTAAGTCTCCGTCCGATCAAATAGGAAATAATCCATGTTATAAAATCTATTTGTTACAACCAAAATAAACAGTAACCCAAGGTGATTGCATTTAAATAAATGGGTTGCAATTATTATTTAAGTCTGTAAAGTTTTAGCAAAGCGATTTATTGTATTTTACCTTAAATATTTACAATGACTTCTAAGGCCGATGAATCTGGAGCTACATTACTATATGTGCGAAGCAGCTTTTTCTTGCTATGAGGCAGAATAATGAAATGTGTGAAAAGTACTAGAATCTAATATAACCAAATGCAAATTTAAAATGCTTGGCGTAAGTAAAAAGATAAACGACGGTAATGTAATGCACGTTGATCTTTTAATTCCAATTCGTATTCACAACAAAACGCACTTATTTACGATGAACCTCTAAATATATATTTTATAGATAATGCTGGATCATAACCCACCTTAAGCGAAATTCTAGATTACAGGAATATATATTATTATACACTGACACTCGCCGATTATGATTTGAATTGCCAATGACTTGACGTGCTTATAAGCTTTAGCTGCATTCGTCCATATTACATAAGTGAGGCTTGTGATTATTTTCTTATTGTCTGACATGATTGTGACATAATGGTGTTAAATAAGACTAAGAGAACACATGGAGATATTTTTTCATCGTATATTTTAGCAATTATTTTTACATTCGCCCTCTATTTACATTCCAGCGGACAAATATAAATGACATGTCTGTTGTTGATCTTCAAGAGCTATATTCAGAAAGGGCATATTCATAGAAACCATTAAAAATGAATAAACGTGACTTTATCTTTTGTACTAGTCAGTAATATGCTACTCCTAATAAATGTAAAATTGGACGGTAATGATGATCGAACTACACATCACATCGAGAATCTTATCCACTTCGTTTGACAATTTTTAAAGAATTTTCACTCGTTTCTCAAACATCAGATATTCTCATTATCCTTTAATAACATAAAAAATAAATTCTAAATATTTCTGTAATCAGTTCCTGAGTGTAATAATTAATAATCAATTTTGCGGTACCAAACATTTGAACGAGTGCATCCATAAATCATTTAGATAAACTATTTGACAGATTCTTTTCGTTTGAGGTAGTACACATATGAATATAAAACTTTGCATACATGTATGCTTTATATAATATGAATATTGCATTGAATGTCTGTTGATTGATTACCTTCTACCAAATCTACAGATTATACACTCTTAAAGTAAAGACATACTCGTGCAAATACAAGAGTAAATAAATATTCAGTAATATATTGCAATGCACGAGACTGGGAAACAGAGGGTAAGTGAACAAATAGTATAGGTATATACTGTGTCTGCTGTATTGTACATGAATTCGGTATATACTGTGTCTGCTGTATTGTACATGAACTCGGTATCTACTGTGTCTGCTGTATTGTAGTGAACTCGGTATATACTGTGTCTGCTGTATTGTACATGAACTCGGTATATACTGTGTCTGCTGTATTGTACATGAACTCGGTATATACTGTGTCTGCTGTATTGTACATGAACTCGGTTTATACCGTGTCTGCTGTACTGTACATGAACTCGGTATCTACTGTGTCTGATGTATTGTACATGAACTCGGTATCTAATGTGTCTGCTGTATTGTACATGAACTCGGTATCTACTGTGTCTGCTGTATTGTACATGAACTCGGTATATATTGTGTCTGCTGTATTGTACGTGAACTTGGTATATACTGTGTCTGCTGTATTGTACATGAACTCGGTAGTCTCGTTTAATTACATGAGCTTATGACGCCTCAAGAATGTGTAGACTCAAATTTCATTTCGACGTCTAAGAAATGAATGCGGTTGGCCTAGTTATTTAAAACAAAATACGATACACTTATTTTTTGTATAGTTTAGCCTTTAAAATTGTCTCCTCTTTAACACAGTTGTTATGATCTTCGTTCTTATCATCTATCTTGACATTGCATGGTGCCTCTTCTTTACCAGTGCTTAGTTCTAATGGTAATGTATGACATAGGAGACAAACACACATCTATTTCTGAGTAGTTTATGGTAAACATTCCAGAAAGGTAGGAATTCACCCATACGGATTGTTTAAATCGATATATTGTATTGTTGACTATGAGCAGAACGTACAAGCAAATAGTCCCAAATGTGAAGCAAACGTCAACAAAGGCAACCTATCTCTTCTTCATTATTGTAATAAAAATGAAGACTTTGTAAAGCGCCTAAACTTTGGAAGCTATAAGAGATTTACAACATATAAAATGATGACTACAAAATAAATAAAACGAACACACCCACCATGAAATTGGAAAAAAAATGAAAAATGCTAAAAATATTTAAGGTACGAAACATTTTAGGTCTTTAAGTTTGTTCTTGCAGTCGAGAAAGGTGACTTTTAAGAGCACCCTTGAAAGGGACCACTGTGTCTTTGTGTCTAAGTTCAATGTGCAAATCGTTTAAGATTGCTGGGCCCTGATATGCAAAATAAAATGTGAATATGACTTCGTTTTCATAGTGGAAATAATGCGTCTACGTGTGTCAGAAGAGGAGCGCAAGTATCTTGTTAGTGTGTACACATGGATGAGGCCAGATATGTATGTTGGACTGGAGACTGTCAGTGGAATGTAGCAAAGAGAACACGCTTTCTGTTTGATTCTGGATCGAATGGATAGCCAATGTAGGGTACAGAGCAGCGGCAAGATTTGCTCTGATCGTGGTACTCTAAAGATAATACGAGTAGCTGTTTTTATAACGTTTTGAAGATTTTGGAGTAGATATTGAGACGAACCAGACATAATTGAGTTACAATAGTCCAGTCTTGAAAGTACTAATGAATACACAAGTTTTTTAGTGGCATCACATGAAAAATGTTTGCGAATGGGGCTGATGCGTCTCAGCTCAAGATATGCATCCTTGCATATGTTCATAACATGTTGGTGCAATGTGAGAGTACCGTCTGGGGTAACACCTAGGTTTTGTCCTGACTGTGTGAAATTAATGTTGGTGTAGCTGATATGTTATGTTTCAGTTAAAGAATGTGTTGTGATCAGAATGACCTTATGTTTATCATCATTCATCTGCAGCTTGTTACATGTCATCCATGATTTCACATCAGAAATGCACCTCTCTACTCCTTGGATGGTAGCATCAGCTTCTTTTAGGTGTCTAGACTTGTATATTTGGGTGTAATCAGCGTACACTAGATGAATCACTGGGTGATGTTCTGTGACACTAATGAGCGACCGAGTGTACATAATAAAAAGAAATAGGTCCAAAAACAGACCTCTGTGAAAAACCACAACATAGATCAACTTGGCTGGGGTGTATTTCATTTGTATATATAGTTTGTGTCCTGTTGGCTAAGTTTGATTTGAACAACAGTAGGGCTGTATTGTGAATGACAAATACATGCTGAAGACGGTGAAATAATATATCATTGTCTTTTGCGTCAAATGCTGCTGACAAATCATGAAGGGTGCGGACTGTAATATTTATGTAAAAGAAAGTAGAGCGAAGGTCATTAACTACTTTCAGAAGAGTAGTTTCAGTACGGCGGCAAGGGAGATATGCAGACTGTACATTGCTAACAGGACGGTTTGAATTTAAATGAGATACAAGTTGGATTAGAACAACTTTTCTAAGCTTTGTGATATTAACGGGAGATTATAAACGGGGCAGTATTTCTTTAAATCGTTATGGTGGAGAGTTGGTTTCCTCAGCAGAGGCTTTACAATGGCAGTTTTCAAAAATCATGGGAATTCCCCGGATGAGAGACATATTAATAACATCAGTTAGTGAAAGCATTATCTGGTCTAAGCACACAAGCAGGTGTGATTTTGGAAATGGACCAAGTTCACATAACGTTGGTGCACTAAATACATAAATACAGGTTCAAATGATTTTAATGGTTGTCGCTGATATTTTGTAACGTAACTGTATGGTGACGACGAGTCAGTTGAAATTGTGTTGTCAATCTTATCTCCAATGGTGTGTACTTTCTCACGGAAGAAATTTGCTATTCATTATGGAAGGTATACTGAAGAGAAGATAGGTGTGAGTGGTGTACATTGTTTTCTCGACATTAGTGTGTTAGTTATCTCGAAGAGCTCTCTGCAGCTGGAACTCTCCGGGATCTTAATACTGTAGTGGGATAATTTGGCTAAATGGACTATGTTTGTCACGTTCCTCTTAGCAGCTTCATAGATTCATGTATGAATAGTTAGTCTGGTGGGAAGGCGAAGCTGGTCCCTAACACTGCTATACCACGGGGAACACTTTTTAATTAATTCTCTGCACATGGTGACTGACATATTTTTTAAAGCAATGAACGCAGACAGTCATCGAGTGGTCCTGCTGTAGGAGGTCAGCAAGTTGTTATGCTTGCTTGGATGTCATGCATTTGTTTGGTTTTATTTATCATATGAAGGTTTCTCTTAGTAGCAAATGCAGGTCGAGTGTTAGGGATTGATACGTCCAAATGGTATATAATGCATGGGTGATCTGATGCAAGTTCCTGGGGTACAAGGGTGGATTGCAGAATATTGTCATCTTGTCTATGAAGCATCCAGTCTAAATTGTGAGCATGTGTATGGGTGGGCTGGTTAGCTGACTATTTAAGGTTGGAAACAGACAAAGTGAAAATTGAAATCGCAAAAGATAATCAGGTTGCCACCGATTTCTATACTCCAGGCGATTCGGAAACTGCTCCAAAAAGAGATTCAACCTGCTTGTTTTTCCTACTAGTTGCATGGCGGTAGAGGCAGAAAAAAAGGACTGACGTTTGTTCCTGTGTGAGTGTTCTTTGGACTCGTTCAAACGATGTGTAGCATAAATTAAAGGTCGTTTTTGTAGATAACTGCGGAGATAGCTGGAATTCTTCCTGTTCTACGCCGGCCAGGTTTGAAACAACGTTTCTTTTTTCGCTTCCGTTTACATTTAATTAATGATGAATGCAGTCCCAGTTCGTTTAGACTTCAGCACAATGTAGTATCAACAGCCAAAGACTGGTAATTTAAAGCAATTAATGAGGGTCCATCAAAGCATAAACGGGTTGACTGGCAATCATGTGATAGCGGTTTATTCAAGAACAAAGGACGTCGTAACATTGGAGCAAGACAGCTGAGAAAAGTTCTAATTTCCCTTGTTTCCAAAATAAGGAGATGAAGATACACATACGAACTGAACAGCCAATGCATGATGCAACACAATAATGTAGACGAAGATAGACAACAAGCACATATGTCATGAAAAACAGCACAAAAACGGAAGAGCTGATTCAAGCCGGTTAAGTGATAGCGGCCATCGTTCCGGAATTATAAATCATTTGAATGTTAAACACTACTGCATATTGATTCCTCATTTATCATTTGTTAGACAAACTTTAAAAAACGTTATTTATCATATCGTGCAATCTGTGTAGTTATAAACATTTAAATCCTATTAAATACATGGATGAAATACATTATTTGTCCAGCTATATTTAAAATCACATTACCGAAATGTATATATTCTTTGTTTATTTTGCATTTAAAATTAGTTGTCTCTCTTTAAAGAGCAAACAGTTTTATATGACTGTAAAAGTAATAGTAGGCATCATTATTGAAATATTGATTACAGAATATTGAGCACTAACACGATGCACGTAACTTCGTGTCCTCGACTATATGTCCACGAAGTACATGAACTTTTCTACTCTTTCGTTTTCTTTACTTTCATAATATTTTATATCTATCTCTGCTGCAGAACTTTCATCAGCATATAGAGATTATTGTACGTATCCAATTTCAGTTTATGTTCATGCCTGCAAATGCGTGGGTCGCATACAACTCTCTAAAGCAGAGCATACGGAAAAGTTTTGCAATTAGAATGCGCATGATTTTGTCTTTCGTTTTAAACCTTTTTTTTAGTGCGTTTCACATTTTCAAAGTCAAGTGTAAACACAACAGAAAAAGACAAAAGTGGCGTCAATCCTTTCCCAATTATCAAGTGAAACTATTTATTTATAAAAATTGCATTAAGTCTTCTCCCCAGCCCAGTTAACATTGCTTGCAGTAAATCTAGAAGCTTGCAATCGACTTTTCCTGACGCTTTTCTCGCCATCATGTAGCACATTAATTAAAGAGCCGATTTGTTTTAGTCCAAAATGTGTTACACCACCATTAACTCCAAAACGTTCCGGCAGTCAGTCGATTACAGTGACGCACATTGGGAAATATATTTATAAACATCGGACTAATTTGATTAGTGGGGTGCCAAAATCAGTTCGAGTGGATATGATGGTAACATCTATCTTTTGCAGTTTAATTTTAAAGTTTCTGCACTGGATGTCATTTCCATCTAAATATAAATGTGCTCTGATGTCTTTAGCAGAGAAAGAACCAACTGATCTTTCACGAGCTGAAGTTTTAAATTACAATTTGATTTTCATAAATTTCATTTGAAACGAGCGCACATGTAACATTATATATGTAATATTGTATGTAACATATGACAAAAATGTTGATTTTATTTGACCAAATTGCAGAGTATTGTAAGGAATTGGCTTTGACAAACATTCCAAATGCCTTGTACATTAAGTCTTTAAGTCTGTGCATAACGTGATGACGTTATTAGATGACGTCATGAATTTGTTTGCACATGTTACATATTTAAATAAACATATATATATAATAGATGCACACATATTAGTGATACATTTTCTGGAAGGAGTTTTACAGTTTCTTTTGTGTTCATAATAACGCGTAAATTTCCGTGTTTTAAGCGTTAACATAAGCAATTCATTTACTGTTCTTCTTGAGAAGTAATGGACAAGTTTGTTTATATCAGAACCGATGGCATCCCGACATATTTCTCACTGGTATCAGTTAGAATTACTACCCTGCACTGACCCAAATTGTACTAAGCTGACACTTTTTATCACTTAGATTTTAGCGACTTTGTTCAAGAAAATGTGTTTGGTATACTAAAACCATTTTGTATAATCGACAGCAAGTTTGATGTCTTAATGGATTTTTATTTCAATTCCTACCTTTCTAACTGTCTGATAGGAATTCCTATTTACAATTGTTCTTCATGGTTGTTTCTGTATAAAACATTAATTTGATATTGTTTTGTTTTCAACTGCAAACTTGTTCGGCGATACCAAACTTCAGTTATGGATGGACCAGTGCCCGACATGGCCACCCCGACATACCTAGGTTATTGCGCTTCCCAAAAAAAACCGGGCCGGCACGGTGTGACGATGAAAATTCGATCACACCAGGTATGGTGCCTTCTTGTCGAGAGTAATAATTAAAAAAACAACAACAAAGCCTTTGTTTAATGGTTAAACGAAAGGGGAGAAAAGACGGAGGTTGCAAAACCAGACAAAATTGGTAATGGGATGCGTGACCCAGTAAATCGATCCGGTTAGCAGTACCTGGCCTATTACCCAAACCATATGCAAGACAAAATATTTCTACCCGTCCATACCGATATTAACATTCATAGAGACCATTCAATATTTAGTACATCATTTTGCTGCCATAATTCATACGGGTGCACATTTTATTTTGGACTTAAAACAAATAAGTTCTTCATTATGTTTTAAACTTAAGTACACACGAGATTAAAATTATACATGACGGTCTCTCATTTTCAAGCACTTACTGCAAGGAAGGGCTTACAAAGAAAGAATCTTGTTTTTATAAAGCATGTATGCAGTTTGTAATAAGATCCTCAGTAGGAAAAAACTCTCCGTACCTGAATTGTAATTTGTTTTTTAGTTCACCAAATAGGCCGTATGCATAAACCGCTCCATTTGGACAGTTTACACTCTCTGCAGTCAACCATTAACATTCCTAGAGTGTCGACTAGCTGAACATATCAGTTCAGTCGCTCTACCATAAACTACTTATTATAAAATGTAACCAAGGTGTACTATGTAATTTTAACCATTATGTCTGGACAGTGGACATAAGATGTCCGGACGTGGCCCATGTACCAGCGGAATTCCTTTGATACGTCATAGATGTACAATTGCTGAAATTTCGCCCAGCTTTATCTTAATCGGGCGATCTATAACAATCAATCATGTTTTTACCACATAATTATACTTATGATAATCATACAAAGTTACAAATTTCATTAATTATTATCATTCGAGTACAAATTTTGTGTACATAGTGTACATTAATTTTCCAAATGTTTTAAACAATCCATGAGTAAACTTTACCCATATAATTTAATAGCACTCATTAATATTTACCTACTGTTATGGTTTCATTTTAGAGGTGGGGTAATTGTAAATGAAACATATATGCACTAACAGAGCAAAATATAAAGGGCTTTCAAAAGACCAAAAGAGAACCCCCATGCTGTCAAGCGATTGTGATCACACCATTTACTTGCAATTTCAGGGAAATTATTTTGATAGGTCTTCTTTCAGTTTCGGGTATCAATAATGATGTGTTCCCAAAGCAAATGCTTGCTTAAGTTTTCTACAAATCAAATCCAAAACGTAGTTGATTACCTTCGTAGATGGTTCTTATTTGACTTGATGAACTACACACACACACACACACACACACACACACACACACTAAATATATGGGTTACATTAACGTAAATAACTCAATGTATGTTGTGCATGCTACTGAGGATTGCTTTAGGCTTTGACAATACATAATGCTGCACCTGCTGTAGTACCTAATCTGAGTATAACCTTTATGCAAAGTGGCAGGCATTCACTACAAACACAGCCGATGTCATTTCTGTTTTGATTTTGTATCAAGTCTATCCTTTTAAGTCCAGTAGTTGTTTCATCTGGCTACGACAACTGAATGCGTCAAAATGAATCTACAAGATTTAGTGCTAACTGAAAAATTAATCAACATCGTCTTTCTGAAATATCAATAAGTAGAGAACAGTTAGTTATTAAAACAAACTGACTCCTTCCTTCGTGTAAAATGCAAATGGAGTATTATACTTTGTAGGTTAAATACAGATGGCAGGTTCTGATATTGTAAAGAAAATTGAGCCACTCAACATTGTCGCTGTCTCATCCGTTTGAGCTCAGTAGATGAGACACATATAAGTAAATGCAGCCATTGGTTCCTGTCCAAATGTCTATGATAAAATTAATGTGATAATTTACCTTATTTAATTTAACAATATAACAATGTTCTCAATTGACCTTACACATGAAAGTTATTTATGAACGCTTTTTAATATATTTCCGACGCTTAGTTGTTTACACATTTGTTAAACTTAACCTTTTCATTTATGCTATATATCCGTTAATACTAAACATTACCGATAAAACCTAAACGATGTATGTGTGTTCGTTTTTAAAGTGCCAATAATTAGATGAATTTTCAAGATTTTAGCATACATATCTGATATGCAATGCAAAATCTGATATGATCGGAATAAAATAAAGTATGCTGTTTCTTATGTTTTTTTACTTATAGAACTGGATGATATAGACATATTCTTGATTTTTTTCAACGGTGTACAATTGACTTATATGTCTTCGGCATAATGGACTTTTATTACATTCCTTGCATTTCATTTAAATAACTAAGGTATTACTAATTGTTTAAGCCTGCACTATTAAAGTTTAAACCAACATTGTTTAAATGAAGCAAGACTTATAATAGTCATTAGTTGTAATCAAATTGGACAATCTGGCCAATGCGTTAAACTCCATAACACAGCAGTATTATTATTTTTTTTCCCAATACATTGGGCATTCATTAGATCTATAATCTGATCCCCGTCTAGTTGTTCTGTTAGTCTCCACGAATATATAATTGCTACTAAAGTGAATTGACTATTTCAGTTCCTAGCCACCTTGAGCAACTGTATTATTTCATTTAGTATATTATATAAGTCAGTGATTTAAATAACGAATTTGACTCAAATAAAGAATCTGCATTTAAATTAAAAAAATGATCGAAATTTATAATATTTATAATATAAAACGTATCTGATATCTATTCTTTTTTTATAGATTTTAGGCTGTAAGAACATAACCTTATTATTGTTTTCTAAAAGATTGGATGTGGGAGCGGGAATACTTAATTAGCATGAGACATGAATGTCGTTATTATATTGTCCAAGCACTCTATTTTGTGACTTGCTATTCGTTTATATTTCTTTAATTTGCGTCGTTTCCGGAACCAGGGAACGCGGGTTTAATAATGTTATTACTCTTGAAGATTCACAAATGACAGAAAGGAAGAAACAAAATGCAATTATAATAGACCAATTCGAAACATTTTACTTCAAACAAACCGTAAACGCTTTCACATTAATTTTCAGTTCAATCCCAAATTAATAAACTTTCATAAAGTATGGCAAAATATTCAACCGGTAGGATATAGAGGTATCTAAGCTTCACGTTGATTCCTAGGCTTTTATGACGTCTTGAAGGGTATTTAGAGACATCAGGCAAACTATGGAGTCTTATTTTAGTCATATCCTGAAGCACACTTCATCAGAACATATAAAAAGCTATTTAATTCCATAAACGTATTGTCCAGAAACTGATGCAGACATTGGATGAGACGATACTTTTGTGTATTACTGACTTAAACCGAATACCAAATGTCTTGACAATTATACCTAACATATTTCCTCTAAAAGTGCTATCAAAAGTAGCTTTTCAAAATAAATTGTTTAACCATTTAAAACATAAATTATAATAATCAGTCAAATATCACCAATATCACAACACATTAAAGTATATATATATATATATATATATATATATATATATATATATATATGTATATGTATATGTATATGTATATGTATATGTATGTATGTATGTATGTATGTATGTATGTATGTATGTGTGGAGGATGTATGTGTGGAGGTTGTATTGCCTAATCGCCGTTTTATGTTATCAATATCAAAAGTCACTTTTAAAATATGTTTGAGTTCGTTTAATTAGATACTCCTTGCTTTTATTTTTCTTTTCTTCCTATACTTTATCCGAAAAATGCAGAGTGTTAATATAAAAAATGTAAAAACATGGAAAGTATCTCAAGCACTACCCATCACATATCGAAATATTGTTGTATCCGTCGCATGTATGGCCTTATCTAGAGATAATATATATATATTATACAATAAAATCAGGTCGTCACCATTAAATGGTGTTTCAAGTACACATTATTGATACCAGGCATCTGATCCAGGTTGGCAGAAGGTCAATACAATAACAATTAAGAGAACTAGCTAGATAGGTTTTTGGAATTGTAGAACGGAGGGTACGAAAGTTCTACAAATATTTGGCTCATATTTCTTATTAGCATCGTGGAGGGTGTGCAAGCGTTTTATCAACGGGACTAATAAGACATTTCATGTAACTATATGCGATAAGGTCCTGTGTTTGTCTGATTCAATACGAGGTCGTTTTTTGGGAACATACCATTGATTTAAACAAGTTACCATTCACGTGGGGCAAATCAAGGGAGGCGTAAGAGCAGATTCTTACAGATAATCAATTCCAATGAATTCGAAAATCAACAGACACAGATTGAAGAATCAATCTTATCTTTTGTAGACACGAAATATCAATTTGCCTTTGACGCCTGGTGGAATAAATACACTGCTTCTCCATTGCTCTTGTTGATTTATCATCAAAAAATAATTTAAACAACAATTGAAGAGAAACAGTTTAATAAGCTCCTAACAAAACTGTGTTTTAATTTTGGGCCAACATAATGAAATTAAAGGAGAATTTTAGTGACTAAATACTTTGATCATATGCTGCTGGTTTCTGGGCAAGTTTCGGCATCTGATTATACACAAAGAAAATGGTGTATTATAGTTTAAGTAAAAGGTTTAAGAAATTTGAAATTTAAATAATGAAATGTATCATCATCAACATTAATTAGCACAAACAAACGATTCTCAATGTACAGATTTCGTTGTCATCTTCTAGAAAAGTAATTAATACTTATTAATGTCATTCGAACTAGGTTCAACATTTGAAGGTATACTATCTAGCAAGGAATTATAAGGTGACCTATCTCTGTTACGGATAGTAAATTGTGAAGAATGGTTTGCCTTCGAACACACTTACATGAACACTGTAATAGAAAAGAACGTGAACCTAGGGATACTAAACAAACACAAATATATTAACACTACAACCCTTCAACTACTATGATCTCTAAGATGATTTGTGGTTTCCTGTTTACGTTCTGTTGACAAGTCGCTTTATGCAATACACAAATGATGTGTTCCACCCCAAATATTATTTTCATGTCTAAATATTGTACCCATATGTCACTATAAGTAACTCAAAAAATAGTGTTAACAGCTGCTTGGAGCTCAGCATTAACAGGTTAGTGCCTGGACTGGGTGGCCTTGTGTCAGAATAATGTGAATGGATGGGACATAGTACTGCATGTATGTGGCATGATGCCCAATGCTAGACATCAATATAAACTGCCACATTCCAGATATCGTAGCTATTTGACTGAAACAATGTTAAAGCTACGTTACAAATCTAAATCACGCACACATATACACAAACACGCGCGCGCGCGCATTTTCAATATCGTAAAGATTCGTTTGTCATTAGATGCTGGTGATCTTGGTAAATATCACTTTTGATATTTATTGGTCACAGAAAAATCGTTGTTACCAAGAAAGTGAACGTTGACAAAGGAAAGTAATTACGGCCTGATAAGGTTTAAGCTGCATAACAATTAGTATAATTCACAATGGTTATCTTATTATCTTATTATTATGATTAGTTTCCATGTTTGCAAAATTAGTTCTATCAAAATATAATATATATCCAAAGCCTTAAAGGTTAATACTTATTTATATTTATTGTGGTTAGCATCACTTTTTGTACATCATGATAGGAAATGGATGCCAAGTGTATTTCACAACGAACCGGACTAGTTGTGAAACCACGATGGTTTGATTACGAGTCGAACACCCTGCCAACAAAGCCCTAATGATTACTAAACTGATGCTGTATGAATCATGTGCAAGTAATTCAAAATATCATAGTACACATACACACACACACACATACACACACACGTGTACACGAGTACAAACATGAGTACTTCATTATACGCACCATCAGCAATAATGAAAGTAAAGGATGCAGTGTCAAGTCAAAGCAACTAGAATTTGCAATGTTATATCAATTTGAATAAATACTATTTTACTCATGTCGTAATTGTTATGTCTGAACTAGAGCTATGTTTAGAGCAGAAGATGTCAAAGATGGCGACTGTAAGAATCATCTCCACAACCGTAAATCATTGAAATGGCATAAATATCAATAGTGAAACTTAACAATTTTCCGACTTTAAATGAAATAATATAATATATTTATCTATTTCAGGTCAAGTAGTGGAAGCTGTATTGATACGAATTGTTTATTTCTCGTCTTATAATTGCATATTTTCTCAATAAAAACAGCAATAATAAATTGTTCCTCATAAGGAAGATCTTCTATCAAATGGGATTACTTTTAATATAAAGTGTCAATAACAACACGATAGTTAATAACGTGCTATAAACTGTACCGTTCATTCAGAACTGTCAAGCGTCCAGTTTTATCTTGAACACTACAGAACCCAAACTTGGATGCATAAAAGTAACCGTTGACTTGTGCTTTTCTCTGTCGATGCCTTGTATTCTTAGTGATGATGGTGGTGACGATGATGGCGATCGTGATGGCAATTATGATGAATGTTGTGATAATATACACAGGAAATGTTTTGATAATATATGCAGAGCCTTAACCAATGATGTACATGCAGTTCAAATTCGTTTGAAATACCCTAACGCTTAAAATAACTATCCATTTCTTCACCAATTATGTCCACATTCGTCGTGTCTCTCGTTTAGTCGTGCATTTTCCAATTACGTCCAAAATCAATAAGTTTGAAAATGAACTTGCAAACAATATTGAGAGAGAAAATAAAGAAAATAATTTTCAATTTATATTGTTCATCGAATGTCCTTTACTGTTAGACGCGTATGGTGTATTGTTATGTCTTCCTTTTCCGTCAGTTTGTCTTTCATTCAACAATTATTCATAGCTGTAATTTCATTTTAGAGGGGTTCTTTAATTTCTCAGGGTGTGTAAGGTAGATATATGTATTATTAGACTAAAGAGTGATTCAGTGATTTAGTGAGTTCTGTTTATTGACATATGTTTGTAAATGTAAACGAATATTTTCTAAGTTGTTTTGGTTCTCATATTTCCATATCTGTCTTGTGAAACTTGCACCAAGGTAAAATATGTAGAACACACGCACACGTTGTTTGATTAGTAGCATTCAGATTGTTCAGCTCTAAAAACAATTATATTTTGGAGAAACAGAAATATGTCATTCTCGTTGTGTCTCGTTCTTGCTTTATATCGTATGAAAACTTTTAAAGAGTAAAATTTCTGCTATTGTGACAAGAGACTGCTTGATGCTACTGGCGAAAGTGTTAGGGACGTCGATCCAAAATGGAAAGATCCAGTAATTTTACATAGAACTTTATATGAATTGAGCTTATATGTATGCCATTCGTACGGGTATATTTGCTTTGTTTTGGCATGAGGCACTGGCGCATTTTAAATACCAATCCACGAAATATATTAGTGTTTATTGTGCAATTCTTTCGTTAATTCTTTGATGTTGGTACGAATTTGCTCATTTTGTTCAACATTGTACAATACTTAGTTATGGTTGTAATTATTTCTTCACATAAATCAAACGTTTTTAATAACTGAAAAATACCTTCTAGTTACGCTCAAGGCAGTCATTCATTTCATTTCCTTCATGGTTCGATCTTTTGTGCAATTGCTACACAGACGTTTGTTAAAATCAGATTTATAAAGACTCCGCCCAATGCTTGTTATATTAACTGCACACATCTCTTGGGATCTAGGCTGTCAACACTGCATTAAATCAGAAAGCGGCTATCTATACCTCTTAAAAGTTTATTTGTGTCCGCTAAAAAAGAAAACACTTTTAACTAAAAACATAGTTTTTCTCTTTTTACTGTTACATTGCACATGCAATCAATCTATCAAGGCACGGTACTCTCCAAAGCCGTATGATAAATTATTTTATTTTTTTCAGGTTAATTAACGCAATGCAGAAATGTGGACGATGTGTCTGCTTTCACCTACAATCTTTGATCAAATATTCTAAATAGTTACTATTAATATGTGTTTGTTCCGTGAGAGTTTTGTGAAAGCCGAGCACTGAAAGAAAACAAATTTACATAACATAGTTATTAAAAATATGCATGATTAACTGGAAGATGTAAGATAGTTTGAGACAGGGAAAAACTAGTTAAGTGCGAGATAAATAAATGCAGCCATAACTATGTAACTTCGATAGCACATTAAGTGTATAATTATTTCTAACTAAACGTCTTCAATGCCAGCTTAATAGGTACATATATCTTTTCATGATTTTTTAAAAGCGTTCTTACCTTGGAAAAAATATTTTATTACAGCTATTTCGACGTGAATAGTTTGCATGTGAAATATATTTATAGTACTATTGATCAATTAAACGAACCTCTTGTAAGGGCAATATATTGAAAGCTTCGAAACATTTTCAACGACAAAATTACTAGTCTCGATTTTATATTTGTTCAAATTCAATATCAAGCGACAAGACAAGAATGTATTCATTAGACTTAATAGGCACATACACACCACACACAAGTTTGCGGTCTACCGAGTTCTTTGTGAAGCTTTACTAGGAAAACGGATTCATACGAACCTATATTTAGCTGCTTCATTGTCGTAAATTCAGAACGCGACTCTTTGCTTGGACTAAATTTGTTCTGTCACATACGGGTTAATAAGAAACAATAAGACTGACCGCTTTTGTTTTAAAAATATGTATTATACTTTTTGTGTAGATTTTGTATCTGATGAAGTCATTAGCGTAGATAAGCCCGATACTGAAGATGACTCCGGAGATATCTTTGAATATTAATGAGAACATTTAACGAAATATATTCATTTATGCTAAAATGAATTATATCATTCGATAATAAAAATCTAACTTTCAAATTACGGTTCTGTTTAGCCAAAAGATGTTTGATATCACGATCATAATTATTGAGGCATCTTTTGTTTATGTATTACCTTGACACTCATTCCTTCAGCGTTTAACATCATGTGCTTCATTAACCGATATCGCTTGCGAATACACGTCATAATAACCATAACAGCTTAAATATTTTACATATCTCCTAGTGGAAAAAAAACTATATTACATATGTGCTAGTTGAAATATAAATATGTTACATATGTTTAGCGGAAATATTAATATGTTACATTTCTCCTTGTATTTGCGTTGTGTAGCTATTATTGTGCCGATGTTCTATTAAACCTAATACATACCTATATAAAAGTGACCAGAATGCATTTAGACATTGACATATTTAGTAATGCCCTTAATGTGTGCCAAAAAAACTGTAAGTTAGTGAAGAAAGAAAGTAACCGTGACCTGGTTAAATTTTCTAGCAAGCCTATACTTAAAGCATCCATTTTTGTTCAAACATTAAACACACTAAAGATCTAGCTACAGTCAAACAGACTTCTAGAATCTGAAGTTACATAGATCGTAAAGACACACTGACTATTCGACTGACTATGTTTAATATCGCTGCAGAATAGTATTGATATTAAAAAATTCTGTAATGTTGTTATGTGTATATGTTTACTGTTTTGTATGTAATCAACATAAGTTGACGTGTTAATTTGCTTTATGTCATGTGATGCAGAGCTCTCAAATATGCAAGACTAATGCAATACAATGTAAATAAAAAGGATGCGAAGTGAAAGGATTCATATTGGCAAATGAAATTTCAACATATTTTACTTTCTGCCTCTCTAACCAATAATATACTTAGCTAACTTATCCAGTTATCTATATTTTCCGTTTATGACGAAGACTAAGTGATGGCCTGAAATGCCAGAAGCTGTCACTTTATCATTTTAGAGGATACATATGTAGCCGTATATTCTCAAAACGTTATACTTGTCCAGGATGTCTTTCAAGATTGCTTAATGGTTACATTAAAACATGTATCTTTAGCGACATCTTTCCGCTTGCTAAATGCAGAACCGTGATACATTGTTAAGTGTTTTCCCCTTTCAACAGCTGTCAGGTTTCTCACTTATGTTATCTTGAAAATAACTACACCGTCCTAATTCATCAAGATCAGCCATTGACATTGTTGATACATATTGGTTATTTCACACTGGTTTTATAAATTGTTTACGTCAGCAGCACATACAAACTAGTTTAGATGCACGTGCTTCTTGATAATGTAGTCACTTGATTTATTTAATCTAATTTATATTACAGCATTGACGCAGTGATTATTTCCGTATCATTTAAACGAAGCATGGATTAAAAACTTCGCCTAAAAAGTTGAAAGTACTTTTTTTTAACAAACGTCAATTCTTTTCACTGCCGCACATATCGTTCTATGTCTATGTAGTCCTTAAAGATCATGATGTCATTATATATTATCAAAAACCAGAACAAAAATACAAATTAAATCAAGTTTTTTGATGAGAAGACTGATATCAAGAGAGAAAAACACGGAAAGCGTTTTAAGTCAATATTTTCTTCACTGACGTTTTCGAACAGGTCAAATGTATTGATCTAAATGAAAACTATCGATCACAATAGTTGGTTTGTTGTTTAATCAAGTTACTTTGTGCGACAAGATTTGCAATTTATTGCCACAAGACTTTAAAATCACAAATCTCTCGTGGTTGTCGATTGGATGGCACGAGCCACGAGACAAATCCTATTATTCGTAACACTTTTGAATTCAATATCATTATACGAGTGAAAATTTAATTTAATGTTACTATGTGTGAAAATCAGATTCAGTGTCACTATACACCCAACACACTTGATGATGAAACATTTTTTTTTCATACAGATGCTATTCTTGTTGATGAATCCTATTTCAATCGCACTTGATTACGAATAGTATGCATTCTATCTATACTTGCTTATAATTCTATTATACCGCATTTGGTGATAATGTCATGAGCTGATCACATCCGTTAATGTATGGGATCGTCTGCGTTTATTTGTTGAAATTTGATACCTTGATCGATTCAATTAACGAACGATATTGTGTATGTATTGTTGAACGTTGTAAAAACATTTGATATATCTACTAATTTACGTTTTGCTTGTCAATAAGATGTCTGATTCTTTTATCATTCGTAGGCACTATAAATAAACATATCATTCACGCAACTTGTTTTAGTGATTTTTATAGATCCAGCCCATACTGGTCCCTGTCCTATTACATTAAGATTCTGTAATTTTTGAAGCCTTACAGCGGGTGTTAACTGGGGTTATTTCAGCTAGTTTGTTCTTTGATTTAGATTATCATTTGCAACCTTGATATCGAGTAACTTGATAACTGTTAGCAAATATGTGTCCCTTTGTTGGGCAGTGAGTGCTTATGTATCAAATGTTCTGAAATAAAATAATTCCATGAACTGTGGATATATTCAACAAAACGATAAGAAATAGTGAGAAACCAGCTCTTAAAATTCAAAAAAAAAATAATTCAAACATTAACACGGGAGAATTAGTTCCGGGATAAGAGAAATCGGCCATAAAATGTTTAAACAATGAATTGTGTGGTGCAATACAAAAGCTAACAAAATGGAATATGACAATTAATGTTTGGTTGGAGAACCAAAGATTGTAAAAGGAGAATGTTTTTTATATAGAGTAGATCTGAAAAGTTCACTCTGACATTCAGCCTCGCTGGAAGTGATTAATGGATATTGAGATACTGTAAAATCTCAGATCTCAGAACATCTCAAACGTAACTCGAATCGGCATTCACCATTGTGACGCACGATTGTACCACTTTGTATATATCGATCAAAGCCGGTTCTAGAATATAGCATTCGACCCTTTCATTTCCAAACCTGTTATAGGCCAGAAATATACAAAAGTACAACTACGATGATGCAAGATTACAAGTCTGTCCAAGATGTCGACAGGAGGGTCACGATAGAACGTCATGAAAATGTCTCTTGTGCAAAAACGCCAAGTGCAACATTACTCCTACACTGGAGACTAACCTAAGTGGCAAAACGAGAACTAACGAGTAAACTAGCAGAAAGACAGGAGATTGCACGTGGATGGAACGCCTGTGGGTGTAACAGCTCCACGTAACAATGCTAGCACATCCGGTGCACTTATAGTGAAGTATAGAATGGAATAGCAACAAATACTGTCTATACCCAGACAACATTTCTCTGCTAGAAACCGAAACGTGCAAAGATTACTCTAAACCGATTGTGACACAAAAAAATGGAATCAAAGTGATGATGTAGCTAGCAAAACCAAATTGGTACATATGTGTTTATGAGTTAAATCCAGCCCACAAAAGGATCAGAGAAACTGTACCATTCATATCACTCAGTTTAATTTCCCAGCAACCAGTTAGATCAGGTCCACCAAATGAAGAGTAAACCATCCCGTCAAGTGTAAATGCCCTTTTTAATAAAAGTAGAGAATTAAACAAATTGCCTTGGTACAACAGAACTGATATGAAGATTATATCATCTAGCTTTAAACGGTGAGAAGATTATCACTGACAATATATTTCACTATTGAAAATTAACAGAAGTAATATGCTTTCATCGAAGCGACATATTGACCAAGATAGCAGCCTATATTTGTAAAATGTGCCCAGAAAATAGCATGGAGTAATAGCATGAATAATATATTTGTAAAATAATCAAGAGCAACTGTATGAAGATTGAAAAATATATCTTAATAAACTTAAGAGAGAATATGCACTATACAGTTTTCGGCCTCTTGGCTTAGCTCTTTCAATTTACTGAAAATGTAAATCCTTGATAGTTGATTGATGTTAATGTTTGATGTTCTTTTCAAGCAAGCTAGGATGAAGTTGGCATATGTCCACCAAATCAAAATAGTGTGGGGAAATAAAGTAGATGCACTGTCGTTTAGATAGGATGTCAGCTATTTTACCACTAGGAGGATGCCATCAACCAGGACACCCTCTTGTAAGATAGTGTGACTAATATTATCTTAATCTGTCGTTGTTTAATATACCGTTTACACAACGATTTGAAAATTATTAATTTAGTACATATTGTTCTTTTTGCTTTTGTTGTTTCTTGAAAGGCTTTATCGATCATGACATTTGCTTGGTTTACTTTTAGAACGTAACTTTAATGTACATCATGTTGTGTTCACTTGCAGTAAAAACCACGAGACATGAACAAGAACAGCACCTACTACAACTACTACTACTGCCACTTCTGTCAATTCTACTCATTAAGATGGATGCAGTGTAAAGACCGTGTTTAATTCAAAAAAGGATGGATGACATAAAGGAGACATATTGATTATACTGTCTATGAACAGTTACTAGCTACAGCAGACTTTCATTCTGCGCACTGCGGAAATTCAAACCTTAATTGCAGTCTACACTGTTTGTAAAGTCAGAGAACTGACCTTTTTGCCAGAATGGAACGACAGCGTGATTGCTAGGATGTCAAGCAAATAAGTAATTAGGACAGATTCACTGCCAGTCACAATAGTCAAGGTAAATATATTCGAATGAATTTTTTGAGAAAGACCACTGCATTCTACCAATCGCCTGTGTTCTTTATTTCAGGGTCACTTTGCGTCACAAATATCCTTTATTATTACGATAAGAATTGAAAGCTTACTTCAGATCAATGCATACTGGCAATAATATATTCCAATTGTTTTCTGTATTTCAGACGTCTTTGTGGTACACGTCGACACAGAACGACTCATTCGAAAGAAGATAAATGTACTGTGCACGACACTTGCAGCAAATATTTTACAGCATCTATTAATTAAATTACTGCCTTTATATATTATCTAGTACTTTCCATGTATGTCTTTCCTCAGGACATCCGTGGAGTGCATGAAAACAGCAACCATTGTCACGAGCTCCACATGATTAAAACATTTTCAATGCTCGCTGGCTCGGGCTGTAGAAAACACCCATTATGTATTATTATGAGTTTAGGCTCTAACAAACGGTAACAAAATATAGTGAAGACAAAAAGCAGTTAGTAAAATTGAAAAAAAAAAACGTTTCTTCTGCTGGAAAAATATTTAAAAAATGGTGAATGAACTTGTAAGAATAAAATCCAAAAATAATCCAAGAAAAATCCACGAATTATTTTAGAAACATCGCAGTACTGAAATAACTGAAATAGTCTAACAGATTTAACTTCGACGCCTGTTGGAAAATCCGAGATGGAATACGTTTACGTAGTTCGAGTCTCGTCGGAAAATCTAAGACAGAGGACTTTGTAGTATGCTGAAGTCTGTATTATGTTTATCTATAGTTCCTTGTAGAGCATCAATATTTACCAGTCCAGTGATGGAAATCCGAATAATGTTTTGATAAACTGTATGTGTGTAAGAATTATGTATAAGAACATCAAATATTACCAGGGATACAAAAATCCAACCGAACTGAAGAAATGTTAACGTGGATCCAAAAACGTGGCTACAACAAAAGAAAATGACATAACGTCACTGGTAAAAGATCAAAACTAAATATATTTACTAAATCAAAGACTATATCGTATTCTTCTACGCAGTTACAAAACAACCACCTAATTGCGAAATCACTAAATGAGATACGGGTCAAATGATCGTTTAATCATGTATTCCTAACATGAAGAAAAGAACAAAAAGTTGTTGACTTCTTCCATTGTCCCAACTTGACTATGACAACAACCAAACATTTCAAACTAATAATAAAACAATGTTTACGTGGTTTCCACTATCCTTGAATCATGGTCAGGAACTCGATCAACATTACTTGTCTACTAAAGAAAATTCAGTCAACGGATCTGGTAACAAAAATCTTATCCAGTGAATAAATTTACATTACAATAGCATGTGATACATAACGAATTTAACACTGACAAACAACATTAAATTGAAACAAATATATATCAAATCAGATATGCGTAACAGTATACTTTAATAGTTTTTTGGCTATCTTTAAACAGTCTCGTTAGATATTTACATATGATTGCAAACGTTAAGAAACATACGCTTCTAATTTCTATAGAATCTGTAGAAAGATATTGCAACCACACCAAAAGTTAACGTCTCAATATAATATAGGAGTTTGAATGTGCTGTAATTATCTTCTAAAACATGTGTCTCTGGAATGTTTAGAGTTTATACGTTTGCAACTGAATCGTTGATCACATAATAAGTGTTTCACTGACTTTAACAGTTTCTTGTTCACGTTTTTTGGGTTCATTGGACACGGAATTTTATGTACACAAAGTCTATTTTTCATGTAAATACACAAATACTCTGCAAAAAGTAACAATTTCAAACTCGCATCAGTTTTGTATCATGTCACAATAGACGGTATTGGTAAACTGTGTTAAAAACTTTTCGAAGTGAAACTTCCGGTGCAGTGAGTTATAAAAAGAGATGACAGTGGCGGTTTCGACCTGGATACTATCCTTTAGCGTTCTACACCATATATTCAATTTCGATCAATTCAATTTTGCAGATTCTTATCTGAGATCCAGACACAGATGGTAACCTTAATTCGTGGCCGATTTCTCAGGGGAAATATATCGTATTTAAAATAGTATGCAGTTGATCTCTTTTTTACTCTGCTGCCAGCTTCTATGCAACTAAATACATAAACAATCCATCATCGAAAGAAAGAACCTTCTCAAGATATAGATATGTGACAACATTCAGTTCTTTTAGGTTCTTGTCAGGTTTTGCTGGATAATATGTATTGTGATTCCTTGGACAAGCTAAGGTGCATTATACCTGCTTACATATTGTGTTTAAATATGTTTGGTCTGTAACGTGATTTGCATACTTCAAAATAAACCTATCGGCAAATACTGTCTTAATGACAATAACTTAACAAAACGCAATCATACCGTCTGTTGATACGATCCTCAAACGAACTTTACATTTTGGTCAAATATGCAAATGAACACTTGATAGATTTGTATGATGAATTAATGAAGCGTTAATAAAAATCACACCAATCATACTAAGACTTTAACATTTTCTGTCCAACGTGTGCGATTTCATTCTCTCATTTTTAAAATTGATCATCACTAGTTGTATGTTCATATATCAAAATGCATCTGTATTAAATATCCTTCTCTTCTTGAATTTTCAAGGGCTCAGTTTTATGTTCATTATAAGTTTTCAGGATTTACATTTGGTATTATTTTAAATGTCTAGCAGGATTTAATTTGATTTGATTAGTTGTCAGTGAGTGTCGGTGCATTCAAACGAAATGTGGACAACTGATTTGAAATTATAAAAAAAAAATATTTGAGACAATACATTTCTAGTTCAGTGCGAATGCATTGCTTGCAATTGACTACATTTGGAAATAAAGATTAAAAATGATTCATTTTACATATTGAAAAATTTGCAACCTGTATAATAAAATATCATCATTCAATTTCACCTCAAACTATCATACCTCCAAAGGTGTCATCTTCCGCTGTGTGGTCTGTGTGGTACATATAAGTCAAATACTGGTTTATATATTCATTCCGTGTGGAGAGTCCGTATAATTAATACTTAAGTGAGTCTCGTTTATGATCACCTAAAGACTAAAAAAGTACGCTACGCGTAATTTAGTATTTGCAATATTGTTTATACCTTTGAGGGATGGACTCTTAGTGGATAGGGTGTGCGCTTTGGTGCGTGCTGAAAAGTCGATGTATGACATAAATCGCATAAACATGTTCGATTCTCAGAAGGGGGCGATGTATATAATCTTTAATTTGCTTTATTCATATTGCATAATATTCAGCAAGGTATATATCCATCATTATGTTACTACGCTTCAGTCTAAAGCAACAGAATCACTCTATATTTATTTTTCAAATTCATCAGAAGTGGAGCGCTGATAATGATTAGCATTTATTTTAATTTCATAGAAAAAAACCTAATGTTACATATATATCAATTAACAATATTCTCTCGCGCTAAAACTAATTCTAAAAATGACATAGTAATGTAATTCCAACATGACATTTTTTATTCATGATTTCAAGATGGTACAAACACTCGAACGTGCTCACATACATACATACATACATACATACATACATACATACATACATACATACATACATACATACATACATACATACATACATACATACATACATACATACATACATACATACATACATACATACTTATTTATTCGTTCGAACTACAAAATGCTCTGCACTATTCTTGGACGGAACATTTAGCTGGAATAATAGTGAATTTAAGGAAAGAAACATAGTGGGTTATATTCTTGTGTTGATATATCAGAAGACAGTACGGCAGCTAGTATATGATCCAACACGAGACCTTTGCTACAACTGTACGTTCTAGACTATAAGCACTTCGATTCATTATGTAAATAAATTTAATTGGAAAGTCGATTCATTATGTATATACATTTATTTGGAATGTCGATTGATTATGTATATAAACTTATTTGGAATGTCGATTGATTATGTATATAAATTTATTTGGAATGTCGATTGATTCTGTATATAAATTTATTTGGAATGTCGATTGATTATGTATATACATTTATTTGGAATGTCGATTGATTATGTATATACATTTGTTTGGAATGTCGATTGATTATGTATATAAATTTATTTGTAATGTCGATTGATTATGTATATAAATTTATTTGAATGTCGATTGATAATGTATATAAATTTATTTTGAATGTCACTGGAATGCAATTGGAACTTTATTCATTCGGACATGTGACTCAACATTTGGCTCTCTTTTTTGACTTAATTTACAAAACTTATCACTAGTTTCAAATTGATCTTTTTCTGTTCATAAATGGGTGGTTATAACATAATATTTCTAGTGAAGTCAAAGCTGAACTCGTGTGTAAAGTGGGGAGGGTTCGTTTCTGTCTGCCAGGTCTAATGCTTTTATTTTATAACGCATTTCTCTTCCTTTTCTTTTTGCATTATCTCTCTCTCTCTCTCTCTCTCTCTCTCTCTCTCTCTCTCTCTCTCTCTCTCTCTCTCTCTCTCTCTCTCTGTCTCTCTCTCTCTCTCTCTCTGCAATTGCATTTCGCTTTCTTCTACCTATTTTTTCATTTATATTTTGTATCTGTCTATTCTGATGCTGCAGTTATTTATACCGTACCTCTAACTGAACATTTCATTCTTTTTTAAGTTAAGTTACGTGTAGCAGACGTTTTTATTCTTTAGGTGACATAGAACGAGACTCAGTTAGTTTTAATCATATGGACTTTCCAATTAACTCTATTTCCATCTGGCTTTCTAATCAATATTTTAAATTTCACTTCTCAGCTATAAACAAAAGACTTACTATTAATACCCAAATCACCTTAATCGAAACTATCTCCTCTCCACAAATATTAGACCCAAATACTTGTTATTTCTTGCCTTGTTAGTGTGATAAAAATCAAATTGCCCTGCAAGCCGGAGCAATTCCTTTCTAGAGTTTACCATAAAGTTCTCATTTGCTAGATGCAATTTTGAATTGTGAGATTGTGGTTTCACTATTTATTTATAAAATATATGAAACAGAAATACCATGGATTAAACTAAATTACAAAAAAATGAATTATTTAAAATTCAGAAACAATGTTTACGGCAATATTTTAGGGAAGTTCATATCACGGAGGATCTCCTAAATGTCTCTTATGATTATATGTTCTTGAATTAAGGAACAGACATTAGAGAAAACGTATGCATTTTGTAACGTTCAACAAATAATTTAGTTTCATCAATACAAGTCTGAAAACTTACTGTTAATTACATGCTAACTGTTTCTTTAAAATACTTACAATACTATTTCAATCAATATTATAAAGGGTTTCGGATGTTTTTCTAAATGTATGTTCCAGATAAATTGCAATCTTGAAAGCGGTGACGAATCAATAGATTGGAATAGTTTTGTTGTAATAGTAGTTGTGATGTTTCATATAATATAATCCAACATTGTCTCCTTACAAAGAGATAACAATCTCCAAATAGTGCTATCGCTCCAAAGTCAAAGAATACTCCGCAATGAAAGAATCAAACAAATTAAATATTAATATTAAATACTATCTGAAATACGCATAAGTGTTTCCTGTAAATATCGATGTTACGACATGAATATGAAACTATTATTAACTTCTTCATTATATAAAATAAATAAAACTAAAACACTACATCAGAACCAGGATGGGTGTCATTTTCTCATTAAATACATAGACAATATAATTTCCAGAAGCCTCCAGGGTCAAAGGCCACATCAATAAGTCAACATCTCAATAGGAATTGTCTTGATATATAATCTACAGCCATACACAAATATAAGTGATGCAAAATATTTCTTACAATAAACGACATTAGTCAGGTAGTCCCAGCTTCTACCTTCAATCCTCGACAAAGGTAAATCACACATTACAAATTAAATACAAATAACAAAAGCATGGACAAAGATAAACATCCAATACAAATTGAATATTCTTAACAGTATTAGCTTGTTTTCTTGTCTGTATTGTTTATTTATCTTTCATAGCGTTTTTCTCTGGTTATGTCTTGTAGAATACTTTGACAAAGCAATTGATCTAGTCATTGAGTGCTCCATGCGTTTTGTATTTCATGTTTGCTTTTGTTTGTATTTACTATAGAGATTGGTGACCTGATTTCAAATAGGTTACGTTTTGTTTAATAAATGTCAAATTTATCGTTTATGTCCATAATCTGCATCTTGATGAAAATTTTGCAAAGTTTTCCTTTTCAAGTGTCGCACTCAAACATCAAATAAACAATGCGTAATGACTTTTTGTTTCATGTGTAAAAGTTAATCAATAATTTAATCGTCTCCATTTCTCTGTTTTAGTTTGCATCGTCGCAAATCATTCATTTTATTTCAGTAATCACTGAATGTATTTTTCTTTCATCACCTTTTTTATTCCACCATGATGAGACAATACGGTACGCGTGTTATTAAAACGGCATAACCGAAGGAAGTGTCGATTTCAGAGTTGTTGGAATCGACAGAAATATTCATTAGTCAAATCCAAACAAATCTGACATTTATACAATATTCCGTTTGAAATATTGATTATTACTGTATGCTAGTTTATAATGAAATTTTTTGTTTAACTGTATATACGTATACTGCACACCCACCGTTACCTGCATGTTCCATCTACGCCTTGAGGTTGAGTATTGGAGAAGTGCAATAGCTTATGTAGAAAATGTTGCTTGGGGGAAATGGTGTGAGTTGTACGAATATTGTTTGTCTGCAAAATGTGAACGTTATGTGGTAAAGGTTCATTTGTGTAGAAAGGTGTAATTTATATTAATAAGGTGCTTTTTTGTGTGGAAAAGGTATAATTTTCAGATGATATGATTAACCGTAACAAAATACTAATAATATTATTCTGCAAAATTTGCTTCGTAAAGTGCTGAATAACATTGTTTAAATAAAATAAACATTCACACATGTCGATCCACAATAGTTTACTTCCATCGATATCTGAGCTTTCGTTATTACACGTATTTCATGCAATGCTGTGAATGCGTAAACGTTAACAAAAGTTGGTACAACTGTTGATAATATTGGGTGATCTACCCAAACTTGATTCTGGCGCGAAACAAAGAATGCTTTCAATACATTCTTACTTACTTTACAGTTCAAATCATACGTGATTGTTTCCTGATCGCATACAAACGTTTTAGAAACCTGAAGTATAATGTTACATTAATTTTGGGCTTCGCCTGTAAGGGATAGCTATCCTTTGTAACTTTCATGAGTTTGAAACCCCAGCTCATGAATTGTTTATCATTTTATATTTAAGTTTAAATAACCACAATATGTATCATTCCATAAGTATACTGAAATGTCATTAAACGACAGATGGACAAAATATGCGTGACAGAGACTAATTTCAAGAGAACCGCTATGCGAATGCTTCATGAGATGACAATGTAGTCAGGGTGTGTTTATCTTGAATAACAAATTTGTTTTCTTCAAAATAATGACAAAGTGAAGAATGGATATGTCTTTATCGTAACTGATAAATTCGATTATTCTTTGCTGATTGACGATATAATCCCAACATTATAAAATAGTTCAATATATATGATATGATGCCCTATATGTCCTATGCATAATCTACGAATATTAAAACTAAGAATTATTTCATACATTTTTTATCACTTATTCCTTCTATGAGCTTTGAAGAAAAATTAATTATATTTCCGTGAAATAATGTGTAGACGAGGTATGTTTGACAACAAAATATTATTTGGAAAAGTGTGGCTCGATAACATTAACCAATGAAAAGACATAACAGTTTTAATATTTGTTCATAGCTATAATGCCAATTCAAATCCCAACGTCGATTTTCCCCCAATCTTGTTCTTTATTTCTGAGACTAAGTATATGTTTCTAAAAATTAAATTTTAAAAAATTAGATGATAATATTAGTATAGTTATATATTATGTTATACCTAAGGTAGTATGCAATTAAATTTTATTAAAATGCACTGAATCTTAAAAAGGTTTGATTAGGATATATGACAAGAAACTGAAAGACATAACTTCAACGTAGACGTTACTAAAGGAAGCTGAAGTTATTTTGTTATGTAGTGCAAAATATTTCAGGATCCATGAATATAATCTATATATATATATATATATATATATATATATATATATATATATATATATATATATATATATATATATATATATATATATATATATATATATATATATATAATCTGGTTATTTGAATCAGCAATGTTTTGTCTATACTTTATGGGAAATGTCCACGATATCATTTACAAATAAAATCAAAGATCAAAGAATAATTAACGGCATATGCATTGTTTGAAAAGCGTTGGTAAAACACTTGTTTATTAAAATTATTAAAATGTTAAATTATGCTTAACGTTTTAAAATGTAATGGAAGGTATATTGCGGAATATGCATTTCATCCTCCGTTGATAGCATCAGACGATGTTAGTGTCTCATAAAATACGATTGACTCAGAGGAACTTATCAATTGATTTCGTCAATATGTTGAAAATGTAACACAGAAGACGAATAATCCAACTATGACAATGAAGTCTTTCATCATTATGACGACGTATTCGTTGCAATAAGTCAGAACCGAGGCAGTGAAAGTTAGACCTTCCACCAGACAAGGCTGCGGTTGGAGAGAAAATTGTGTTGCCAATCAGAACCAATATGCCATTTATGACCACATCTTCACAACGAAATGGATTCTAAAGGATGATATAAAGCAGTGTCGTCTGGCCGATGGACATAATACTCGACAGTGTAGAGACTGGAAGAGACACCTTTCCCTGTTCATAATGGCCTCTAGAAGCATTCAATATACTGCGTATATTATTATGTCATCTTTGTACATCATTACAAAGTGTCATATTTCCTTACATCGTTTATAAAGATGCTGATATTAATTTACAATAATGGATCACAAAAGCGATTTAGCTATTCTCAAGCAAATGCTATAAGAAATTGTGTATAGAGTCTATATTTTTAAAGAAAAGTGCTAAATAGTAAATAAATGCTGGGTAATTCGTATCCATTTGAATCATATATTTTCATGGATTCAATATCTCGATAACGCATTTTCCATACGTCAAACTATCTTTCAAATGAAGCAGTTTCAATGGTAATCCAACATAAAACACGAAGTTGGTGGTGATCAACCTATATATTTATCGCGTTTGGACCACAAAAAGTTAGCGGGTCTTTATTTCATCATTGTATAATCCTTATACTATTCGTCGACTACCGAATAATATATACCGCATTTCTGATCGACATTCGGCTCATATTATTTCCAAATTCAACAAAGCCTGTAAGACAGCAGTTCATGGTTATTCTAAATATGTTAATGATTCTGTAATTTATCAATTATGCCTGCCTTTGAAGTTCCATATAAATGAAGTACAATGCCTAGGAGGCATTATATAAACGTTCCCAACAAAACAATCGGATCATTACGTCCATGGTAGTGCTGCGGAACCTTGGTCTAATCTTTATACCTTATAGCGGCAACTAATAGAATTCCCAAGGTAGCTGATATATTTAATTCTGTTGCATCTGTTGCGTCTATTGACTCGTGTGGGCAATTTCGCTATGTTTAATGATAGCTGATTTTAAATATAAATAAAGCTAGAATTCGTGTTGCTCATAACCGTAACACACTGGTTTTGAAATAATTCCGCCTTTGTGAAACTTTAAGTCCCATATTATTTATTTAATTTAGAATCAATGTTTAATTGTTTTGGTATGGAATCAATATGTCATGTTTAATTGTCTAATGGAAAACTGACTCTGATTAAGAAACAGTTCGTTCTGCTTGAATGCAATGAACACACGTACTAAAACTGAGTTCATGCTTTATATCAGCAGTAAAGAAAATATGTTTGGGAAGAGAAGGTCAAAGAACGCAATATTGGGTATTGTCTGACCAAAGGTAAGACTGTTTTTAATGTCGATGACTAAAAGGCTTCGTCCTATTGCGCCATCAGCGGATCAGAGCAACAAAAACTAATTCTTGTTTAATGCATGTCTATTTATAGGCATTATACGGACGTTTGGTTCGAAAGTAAATTGTCATCGTAGAAAGGTATGGGTAAATCAACTCCATCTTGCTGCTGTCACCAATGTCATCACATCCCTATTTCTTTCTTACTCATACAGCGTCTCTCTCTCTCTCTCTCTCTCTCTCTCTCTCTCTCTCACACACACACACACACACACATACACACACACACATACACACACACACACACACACACACACACACACACACACACACACACACACAAATCATATGTTAAATACATTTTCTGTAAAATATCGCTCATGTTCTCGATGATTCTTTATTCTTCAATCGCAATAGGTTTGGAAGTGAACATACAACAAAATCTGTCTTAGAATATATTGCCATGATTGGCTTAAATCAAAACTGATCTTGTTTCCTTGAACTAAAAAATAGATAAAGGACATAAATTACTGAAAATTAATAGAGTTATCATTGAATGAATATATTTATAACACTTTCGATGTCTTAGCCGTTTAATACGTTAATTCACTCATAAAATATCAACTACAACTTTGGTTGTGTTTATTTATTTTATTGAGATATTTTCATTTAAAAAATATTTGTTAAAGGGAAAGCCGTATAAAATTAAACAAAATCAATAAAATCTAAGAATAGCTAGTTATATTTTGAAATCTTGATGAATGTGTTCTGGTGGTTTTAACTCAAGCGAATGTGTTGCTTATTGTTTCAAATTCAAATTTAAATGACTAAATTCAGGGAATGCAGATGAATGCAAATGACACATGTACATTGTTTTTGTTTTATTCATTTGTTCTCAAACTTCATTTAAATTCCGTAAGATAAACCTACATTTAATTGCAAAACCTCTTATTAAAATATTGAAAAGGAAAATTAAAGAAATTTAATTGGACTAGTGAAGGGCATAGGCTTTGGTGATGATTGACTGAAAAAGAAAAAGTCCAATGATACTATATTTGATTCTCAGATCAATTACAGATAACATGCTGAAAGCTTGTCTTATACCTTTAGCAGTTGCTGTATCTGATGGAGCGTGATTGAAGGGATGAGGTGGATCTTGCTGACCCTTTATCATTACCAGGAAACCTTTTACAGCTCCAAATTGCTTCAGTCATGTCACCACTAGAACACATTCATGGTTAATGGCTGATACTTCAATTTATCATATGATGCGATATGTCCATCTCGAAGATTGATATAATATACGTTCTGCAAGAGCCATTGTTTTGATGCAATAACAGAGGTTAGATTTTGCAAAGAACATTAGTTCATAGATCCCAGGTTTTCTGGAGTGGTGTATCATAAAGAAGCTCCTTCATCGCAATAGCATGCAAACACATTCGATAAATGTGTTGCTCTGTCACTGCAAGTTGGCAAAGTATCACGACCGGCAGTAACCACTCAAGGTGTACAGGAGTAAGGCATGATCATAATCACTTTTGACAAAATACCACCCATTGTTTTCACTATCATGCTTTTCATGATGGAAAATTCGAATATAAAAACGAGTTGCGTCATAGTGAGCGTCACGAAGAGGAGTGACCATAGAGCACACACACACACACACACACACACACGGAATGACTCGTGCATTCGGAAGGATGAACATTGACTGAAATACATATCACACATTGATTGGTTGGTGGATTTTACCATGATCCAACACTTTAAGCGTATGTAGCGCCAGAAACAAATGTAAATGATAAAACTGAATGCATCATTATTGTTTGTTACCAATGAGCTATACAAAATACAGAAAAACGATATGATAAATCAATGTAAAGGTTCTTGATCAACAGAGGATATATATATATATATATATATATATATATATATATATATATATATATTCAACATACCTATCCAGCCTCACCCATGTGTACACACCAGCTAGATCCTTACGCTCTTCTTCTGATAATCGTATACTCATTGTTTCCAAGGTGAAAACAAAGTCATATGGACAACGTTCGTTTGCACACCAGGGCCCGGCAACGTAGAACGAATTGCCCATCGAAATTAGACACAAAGACACAGTGTTCCCTTTTAAGAGTGCTCTTAAGACTCGCCTGTTTCGACTGCAGGGACAAACTTCAATGTTTTGTATCATGTTTTGTATCTTATATGTTTTCAGCATGTTTCTATGTTTTCCAATTTCATTGTTTTTGTCATTTGTTGTTCAGTAGTGTAGTCATATCATTATTGATTGTGTAAAGCGCTTAGAGCTTCGAAAGATTAGGCGCTACACAAAGTCCTCATTATTATTATTATTTTATTATTATTATTATTACTATTATTATTATTATTATTATATATATATATATATATATATATATATATATATATATATATATATATATATATATATATAACGGGTAATTAGATCATAAAATATACATTCGTGTGATAAGCGGAAAATGCCATGGTTATAATATTCAAATATAATAAGAATATACCCAGACTTGATTTTAACAAACATGATAACCTCCTTCAAGACTTTAAACATGCAATATACATTTACATTATCATAAACTTCCTTCCTGTGCTATACATTGTAATATCAATAGCGTGTTGGTTTGAAATCGACCATATCTACCATAACGTACGCGTGCTCCACTGTGAAAAGTTCATTATAAGAAATGCACGCAGGTGGTTCTTCACTGTCGTCTAAGGATGGTTTTACTACATTGAGCTATTTTATGACGCCGGCCCTATACCGGATATTGATATTTTCTCAACAGGTTAAAATCAGTGTATCTATTTTTAAAATTATATAGATATTAGGATAGATCTGACCGCTCCAATGAACTAATAGTAGGAGCTTTGAAGAGGTTAGTGTTAGGGCTAGTCAGCCTGGTGTGAGAATAATGTGACTAGGTAGGATAGGACGCAACATGTCTTCGGCATGATGTCCAAGTGCTAGATAACATTATAAACTGTCACATTGCATGTATATATATATATATATATATATATATATATATATATATATATATATATATATATATATATATATATATATATATATATATAATCTTTAAACATGTTAACAAAGCGATCTTCCTTAGGGAATGAAATCTCATTAACTATAGTATGAGAAACCGCCTATAAAAACAACGGAACATGGAAAATGTTTTAGGTTTCAGTACTCGGCACATACTGTGCAGAAAGGCAACGGAGAAGTAAAAAATATATCATGTAAAACTTGGATAGTTAAGAGATGAAATAATCTTTAAGAATTCTTTCAGATCGATATTGCAACGCTCAGCCACAGCACTAGTCAATCGAGTAAATGGAAAAACGGTGTTTGCATTTAGCGCCGTTTTCTTATAAATTACACCGATAGGTGTTGAAATAAAAACAGTTGGATGAAAATGATATTGTCATAGTATCGATAGCACTTTAAGGAATATCTGATCACTTTTACGGAATGTGACTTATGCATGTTCTTCAAAGATGTATTTCCATGGATAGATCTATTTTGTTAATCTGATCGTTTTTATCATTCTCCCTCAACGTCCCCTCTACAGCAGGATGTAAAGATCATAAAAAGTGTCAGGTTTGTACCCTCAAGTGTACATTGGTGTAATCAATAAGGTAAATAAATAAATGCCTCAAACTGACCTCTAAACAGTAGAATGTAGACTTGAATTATTAACTTATTTATAAATAGCTTTCTACGTGACTCATGAAAACTGTCAGTGACTGGGCTTAAATTATCTGCTGATATTTGTCACACAACTGGAATCGTAATACTCTACTACAAGCGGTACACATTTCTAAAGAAAACAGTCGTGATGAAATAAATTAAAGTTTTAATGCAGGCAATTGTTTTTGAAAACAATGTACGGTATGTAGTTGCATTATAATGTAGCAATACACAAAATGGAAAAAACATATATAAAAAATTGGAGTAAATGCAATCATTGAAATCGGCTGCTTAAAGATGTTATCCTCTGATGTCTTTCGAAAATAACCGCCCAATGATTAATCTGCATTTCTCTACCCGGAACGTATCAATCCGCGGATGAAGCATGTTGACAAAAATACAATATTTACATTGTCGTACCTTTAAACCCAATATTGTTATAAATACTCAATTTCAAGCATGATATGTACAAGCTGGATTTGTGAAAACGTATTTTCCCCGAAATGGTTGTAATCTTTAGGAACTTTTTATCGATTGAGTAATGTGGTTTTTTGTGCAATTGATATAAAATAGTATCATGAAATGTGCAAACAATTTGTATCATCCCTCGTGAATATAATATGTGTCCACTTTACATGTGAAATAGGTTGGTATCTCGGTAAACGCGAAAGCCGAAAACATCATTTTTGGTTCTTTCAAAAGTACATTGGATATTATCTTCCACTAAAATTATTTGAAAATTTAAATTCAAAGTGTGTTTTTCTTATTGTTTCTCGAAACGTCATTGTTATTATATGTATAACTCGCAGTCGAAGAACTGGGCAATATATGGATATGAACTTAGATTGAGATTATACATAGGGATTTATTTAGATGAAGCATGGCGTTGGAAAATCAAAGATGGGGTAGTCCGGGACAGGAACAAACTGTGATGTCTATTGAAACGTTTATACTAGCGGATAGACCTATCCAATAAAAAGAAGAAATAGACATCCTTAGCGAATCTAGAAACTTTTCAAAACATCAAGGTTCATATGGCAATACATATTTTTCTAAATATGAAAAAACTCAATTGAATTGTCTGATAGTATGTATGCGTTTATATCGATTTAGTATCATTTTATCGATATTAAACGTATGAGAGGAACATACTGTCATATTATTTTGGGCATTTGCAACGACAAGCCGTAAGTAGACGTGTTAGATTTTCGTACGATAAATTATATTTTAAAAAAACAATATACATAAAAATTTACTCTAACATAATTTTGAAATGCTTCAAACTTTACAAAGATAAATATATTATAATATAAATCTTACATTTAAAACGAAAAGTAAATAAAACATATAATTTTATGTATGCTACGGTAATAATGACATTTTTATATTAATAAAACTAGTTGTCGAATGAGTTTTTATTTTTATAGTCGATATATTTTACGCACATGTTTCGGATTTTGAATAACAACGTTTCTTGACAATTGCTACTTAATGTAATGTGTAAGATTACGTAGGACTGTCTAAACCCCGGACATCTGGTTCTTTGCAACACATATCAATAAGAGACGATATATATATATATATATATATATATATAGATATATAGATATATAGATATATATATATATATATATATATATATATATATATATATATATATATATATATATATATATATATATATATATATATATATAAATATATATTAACCAAGGCAAAAGAGCACTCTCCAACCTAAACACACCTTCTCCTTGTTGGTCATTGATATGGCTTGCATTTGTTCTTAATTCAAATATACTTACTAACCTGATGTTTAGTTAATTCCTTAAGGCAGCATTTTCAATTACGTTTTCAGGTCCTGTCTGCTCCTTAAAGGATATTACTCTGTTTGGAAATAGATGCTATTTCATTTTGAAACACAGGTCGCATAATGGATTTATAACATATGCGAATTTACCTTAAACTAGTGTAAAACTAGATTCTTAAAATCGAGTGAACAGTCATGTTTAGTACATAAATAAAATGGTATGATAAAGATAATATTTTCCTTACTATTTCCCTATGCAAATAATTCATCAAATAACGCCCCTCCGATGATCATTAAGGTTAGCCTGAATCATATCATACGACACAACGATGTAATAAGCAACGTTAGACAGACAATTATTCTACTTTAATGCTGCCGATATTTCATTCTCGTATATAGAACACTAAAAGGGGATACATTACAATGGGGTGCTGTCTACAGACCTACTTAGTAATAGGGGTCTTAAACTCATTGGATGTCATATAATGATTTCCAGAATCGAAGAGATGATAATGTGTGTTTAATAAATCCTATTAATAGATATTGCTCAGAAGGCATTTTCATTGCTTTACAGATTCCAGTTTATAACTCTTTAATACCCAACACGTCAGATGGCGTCTGATGTCTCGATGATTGAGGATGCATTATTGATATCATAAAGAACTTTGCTAATCACTCATCATTTCGAATAATGACAGCATAGCAAATTTCTTGACAAATCGTATATATCAGTATTTAATTAATTTGATAATATCGGATATTTTTCTTCCTAATTTTAGGTAAAGACTGCACATCAGATTTCCCACGACATCGTCAAATCTAAGATCCTAATCAGTTTTACCTTGTTAAGAGCTTACTCTATTTAATTCATTTTCCTGTACCAGCCTTCACCAAACCACAGCCTGAAAGAAAACATTTTGCCTTCTTTTTAATTTGGGTGAGACGATTCGTGTGTCGTCATTACAGGTCACCCATAATATGAAATAGAAAAACATACCTTTAATCCGAGTTTCACACAAACCAGATTATACAAGAAGAAGGTAAGCACCAACATAAATGTACGTTTTGTGCTGAGTCGATTTAAATAACTCGTTTGATATGGCTTATGAAAAGGCTCGGCATAACGGACCATCTGTACTTCATATCAAACCCATTTCTTCATCCGATTTGGAACAAAATGAATGTGGCAAAATCATTTTTAGAAAAGGAAGGGAAATATATTTTCCCAAAACAACAATACAAATAATAAAAATAATAAAACCAAAGACAGAAATAAATTACTAAACAAAGAGGCAGTATCAAATTACGTTCCAGTGAAACCTTTCACTGAAATTCTTTTAAGAATTGGATCGCTATGAGAAGAACAGATTTGAAATTATTCTGAAGGCTGAACAGAGTATTGGCCAAATCGCCGGATCATTTCGAAACTGTTCTATTACTTACTTTTAACAAGAAAAACTCATCACTCCACAGACTTTCTGACACGTAGTTTTGATAGTTATATTCTCATAAGTGTAATTGCTTGAAAATCAAATGTTCCGACTCTCCATATTTGCTAAGATGTGCTTAAATGAAGTACTAATACACGCCAAGAAATACTTACCGTGCTTCAAAACTTAAATACATGCTATTAATATCTACTCTACACAAAACCGATGTGACATTCATTACACCAATGTGTGAAGATATCTCTAATTATGACTCGTGCAACCCATCCAATGTTTAAATCAAAGCATCAACAATAGCTACAGACTTCTTAACCTACTTTAATATAAACATCTATTCTTTGAAGCGGGAGAGGAAACTTTAAAATAATAAAACAATTTTACGAATTATCGTGACATATACAAATATTCCTGTCCTCACAGATTACGTGTGTACGTGCTTTCTACACAATAGACATCAAATAAATTGTATATCGTCTATGCTTGAACTTCTTCCGTATTCCATTTACAAGCACAATCAAATATTGGAATTGGCCTCATAATAACACAGTACCATTTCACTTTGTGGGCGGACATAGAGTTTAATACTAGTTTAATCAAACTAAAATGCAGCCACATTAGTGTCAATGTGACCTACTTCGAGTGAACCTAACAAATAATGTCTGCTAATCAATAAATCAACACATTGTTATATTTGTCTGTACCACTGAACAATGACAGAGAATATAACTGTTTAGATTTATTTTACGGTTCGTTCTTTCACTATCTCAATGTTTTAAACATTGACAACTTATTTAGATTCTATTGGTATCTTGAACAAGTTCCAATGTATATTCAGGACACTCATATATTGGATTGGTGCTTGGCAGTAGTTAGATTGGAGAGTGTGGTCACTATGGGAATTAAGTATATGGCATAGATTTACAACGTGGGCAAATAAAAGGCACCACATGCTGCATCATGGGAAATTTTAACAAAGGATTTGACCTTATAGGATCAGACGTAGTGCCCCATATATTCTTAAATACTTTGGGACATATGGGCCTGTATGAGAAATTGTAATTCAGCAACCTATGTTTCATTACTCTCTGAACACATGCCCTTACAATCAAGCAAACGTCTTTTTGATTACAGCCAAAACGCAAACACTCTACCCTCCAATAAAAAGGATAGGAATGCCTATACTAACAACATATACCTACATATGCAGAAACTTACTAACATACGCACTCGGGTAGAAAGTGTTTAAGGACATGGTACAATATATGCACACATACTATCACAAGGAAATGGAAAAGTGGTGCAACGTTTCAGTCTTTGAAGGGATATGCAACTGACTAGTGAGTATCTTAACATTTGGTTTTTGTGGCCCTGAAAAGGCCTATTGAGGTTTGTTAACCGAAAAGGACTTACGCAAACGGCATCGCTTCTCTTATCTTCTTCTTCAGAAACTTCATTTCACCGAACTCCCGTCGTCTAATACAGGCTTCATACACCCGTGCCTCTCCATATAAATTATTTTTTTCATATCAATGTGTTTGTGATACTTTGAATGGCCCATAATCACTTCACTTACAAAGGGTAGTTCGATCTAAACATAATGGCCGAAACAATGGTTGAGCACTCATCACATTGAGAACAGATGGTTCCATATAGGTATGCAGCCAAGAATCGGATCACAACACAATGAAAGGTTCCAGCAATCCAAAATTCGAGCTAACAAATTTAGTCAGATTGTGGGGTCTATGTATTAGAAGAGTACGGATGCGTAACGATACTGTCATTATAGAGACGCACTAATATTTCCACGGTTTACCATTGAGGTAGTGTTCAAGTCCGAACGAATCTTGCCAAAAACTGTCCACTAGACATACAAGACAAGAATGGCATAGGACAGGATGACATAACTACACTTTAGTTTAAACGAGATATTTTCGTCGTCGTATTAACCAGCTCAAGGAGCACCATCCAGACAAGCAATTGCCATCGGGGACAATGATGCATTTGAAATTTTCCAATCCACTTGGAAAATAATATGATAGCGGAACAGAAAAAAAGTTGCAGAAAGCAAAAAAGAGGGAATATCAGGAAAAACAATCAGCGACACTCTTGATATAGGGACATGGAAACGGAACAGTCAGGAAGTAGGATCGATCAGCGTAGAAACTTAGAAATTGAGCTGCAACAGCAGTAGCAGCAACAATAGCATATCTAGCCCACAGTACTTCCTCCAATACTGGACTAGCAAAGTAAATCATAACATCTATCCTTATCCTATATGTTTCTAGCAATCCGTAAAAAGCAAATATATTGGGTGGGACACGTGCTGCTTTTAGAGCTAGTCCAGGGAGGCAATGTGTACAAACTATTACCATTAACGTTCGTGGGTATACCATACAGAACCAGGAATTCACCAGCCATGCCACGCAAAAGCGGACAAATAATCGAAATCGAACTGAAGGAGCTTAGTCCGACCCAGATAGATTCCAGCACACATGACGTTTATAGTATAATTAGATCGAAAATCATCGACAAATGTCGAGAAGAATGCGACTGCAGTCCCAAGGGACGTAAGCTGTACTCAATACAAAAGGCAACTTAGCAGAAACATAAAAGTTCCTAAAATAGCCAACTACCAGGACATACAAATGATTAACATACTCAAAACAGTGATTACATTGCTGGATTTTAGGTTTGAAAATACCTCCCAAACAGTACCAGACAGAGCACAAACTACCCATACTGCCAAACTCCAGAAACCTTATAGTATGGCTTTAATATATGTAAACACTACAATGTCTGAAGGAAGAATGTCAAGACAATATACATAAAACATGGGCCATCTAGTAGACACTCCCAATTTATTAAACAGGTACTACTACTACTACTACTACTACTACTAATGATAATAATAACAATAAGAAGAAGAAGAAGAAGAAGAAGAAGAAGAAGAAGAAGAAGAAGAAGATTAATACTACTACTACTATTACTACTACTACTAAAAGTAATAATAATAATAATATCGATTCGATATTAGCACCTTACTGTGCTTCAATTCGTGTATAGGAAGAAAGGGAAAATATAACTATACGCACAATATCATTTAATGCAAGATATTACTGACAACCATATCAAATAAAAGATAAAAAGTGCAGCAATTAAATTTCTCATAGCAGTACAAAAGCATACACAATTCTTTAACTTAGGCGAGAAGCAAAGAAATACGCATCAACTGAGGAACTGTTGATAAGGTTATTTGGGTCTGGTATCCACTTTCACGTAACGAACCCAGCCCCGGTTGAGAAAGAACACATTGCTTCCCATTAGTCAGGTCTAAGGATATGCTGCCTAGATGAGAAACATTAAATAGAAGAAATAACTTTGGAAAATTCAATTTCAATCATAAATAAAAAGAAAACGCACACAAACCAGTTTAGAGTATCGATAAACAGATACAACAACGATAACCAATGCCACTTTTGTTCTTATTCATTTTAACTCCAAACTAGTTTGCGTTAATCCTATTCAAGCCCAAAAGGCATTGGGTACCCATATGGTGTTAATAACACAAGCCATCAGGTAAATATGCAGCGATTGATATTAAAAGCTAAATGAATTTCAGCAAATTAAAAGACATCCCCAAAACTTATACTATAATCAAACACCCAACACCATCTGGGTCAGATGTACATGTTAGGAACTATAATTAATTAAACCTAGAACATTTAGTTTCCACAAATTAAGAATTATTAAGTGGTAAATCTCAACACCATCAGGTCATTCACTCCTCATTCACATGGCGGATTAAAAGAAATCAAGTTCCATTTTTGATTAACGTAAGAAAACATGGTGTTAGTATGAGTCAAAACAACCTAACAGACTATAGAACATATACGGTAGTTACACGCCCAAAACCATAAGGTCGCGCCGAACAATGAGGCAAAACTAAGAATCCACTCAAACTCAACCTCACAAAACGGAGCCATGATTAGGAAATGATATCCATTTGTATCTCTTTTTGCTTTTCTAGCATTGCCACCACTAGTACAGATGCTATGCGATTATACATTCCAGAAAGACAACATCTTTAAGTTTTGCAAAATATGTGGATCAGAATTAAGCCCAAGGAGCAAAGCTTGCCTTAAGGTGACGTTGATGCGGCCTTCTTGTCCCTTTTACTCACTGCATCGGCTGGAGCGTACACTGCACACATACGCGTGTAATAGAGTTAGGGTCTGAGTTGAGTTCTTCCCCCGTAGAACAAATTTAGAAACGTCGATGTGAGCATTAATTAGTCGTGCATGCCCTGATTGGGTAACTAGAACATCAAAGATCAGCCAATCAGTCGCGCTATTTGTCGCTAATTATATCAGATTAGAGACAAAATACTAATGACAGCCTCCTAACCATGTTAAGTACGACTGTTTACCGAAGACATTATTTTAATCGAGAGGAAAGTGTAACTCCTGCACCAGATACAAGAAATGGGATGTTAGCCATACGAAATACATGTATACAGGAAGAAAACCGCACTTCAAACAGTCATGCGGTTTGTGACAGAAGCAATTTTAAAAAGATAAAGGTAACTGAGAGAAGGAAAAGACGGAACAGGAGAAACTGAAGAGAGAAGAAGTTCAGCGCCTAATGAAAACTGTATTAAGATGCATTAGAACATTATGAGAAGATGTCCAAAGAACATACTTTTAAGCTTGCTGGCTCTACAAAACATCTTGCCGTAAACAATGTGATACCTGTGGTGCCAGACCCAGGTCTCTAGATAAGAAAGATATTAAATAGACGTCAAATAAATGTTTGTGTATCCTGGTTTGTTTATGTCTTTGTCTTTCACCACAAAACTGAAACTGAAATCTGTTTAATTCTTTGTAGTGTTGCTATAAATACTTCCTTTGTGTTTGATGGCATGTTTGTGTGACTGTATGTGTAGCGGGTGAATACACATTACTATCATTTTCCTTGTACAGTTGTGCGTTTGAATAATCAAAACGCCGTTTGATGAATATCATATGGGGTGTGTTCGAGCGTAATTCAAAACAGAATTGCTTTATAGAAGGTGTGTGTGTGTGTGTGTTTTGATAGCAATCAGACAACAACTGCTCAGTTGGAAGGTTTGTATTTTTGGCCTCTTCTTTAGCATTTGTCATTATATTCTTCGTGCCACCTCTTGCATATGGTCTATTTATAACGTAAAGGACGCTTGATTAATTGAGTAAACTTAAATTTCACTTGATCGGCTGTTTATCAAAGCAATAATTATGTTTACATGGAATAAGTGATTGATCAAATTATTGTCCTTCAAAGAAATGCAGACTGCAATGACAAACCTGAATGGCTGGGAATGCAATTTGATTGTATGTACATCGCGTGTGTATTTTATGGGAAAAATACCAAAACAAGATTTAACTTTGTTTCGCATGTAAGAGTACGTATGTGTGTACATATATGGTTTGCGGGTACAAAGTCCTCCATTTCTTTTCCTCTCCCGTTCATATATTTTGCAGCCTCATAATATACGTTCTGTAAGTGAAAACATCAGTTTTTCTTAGAATGTAACTGTTGGTGATGTTAGGATTCTATATCCTTACAATACATTGCAGAAAAGAGAAAACAATAACAGGTTTTTCAGTTGTATACAAAGTAAAAATATTAAAACCAACTTACGGTATTGTGAATAAAATCCCAGGCAGTCATAACAACTCTCTCCCAAGCTCAAATGTATACAGTTCCAATTGAAAGCGAGTACTAGTTCAAACTGAATTCCGAAATAAAATGTGTTTATGTGCCTATAGTCTGAGAGTCCTTTGCAGTCTTAAACGTACTAAATATAATGATATAATTGTTAATTCAACTTATAGAGAACTATTAGCTTCATTATGTTGTTTACAAAATAAATAGTACTGGTATGGTACACAATGACCTTAATGCTGAACCCAGTCAAATACAAAATACAGATGTACATAAGATATAATCATTACGCATAGTCAACGTATTTCACAAATTAAATATACATATTATTTATAGAAGTCTTAGATCGAATATATTCCTTTTTCCAAATTGATTGCATCAATGCACTCAACTTTCGAGGCTTGTTCTCCATGTACGAGACGTTTTGTATTTTCCTTGAGACAATATGGTGTCAGTTACATGTAGGGTAGTATTGGAAGTACGGAACGTCTTCGATATCTTCACGTCATCGCAGGGTCGTGTGGTGTCTAGGTTCCGTATTTTGTAGGTTTACAAGCTTATTTAAATGTTTCGTCGGATCGTGAAATCTTTTCTGAGTTCAACATTTGGGTTTGTGTAGTAATGATCATTTCTTTACTTTTCACACTGATGTATAATTGACCATTGAGGTCAGCAATTTGATTTCTTATTTGTGGAACGGAGCTAATTGGTATCTAACTAGCAGTGTTCGTTTTCATCTTAATCAACTATAACATTCATTTAAATTTTTTCACTTTACTCTCAGTTTTCTGGTTGCCTACGGCCTACGGAGGCGTAATAGCATTAATTTCACGTGTAGAATGAATTTCCTGGGTTCTTCCGACTGATTTTATATTTAGCAATTAGCGGTTCCATTGCATACACTATTTCTTCTTTTTCCATGTGTAGTAAGTGTGTTAATATTTATTATAACGCAACATTTACTGCAAAACCTTGCACTGTCATTTTTTTGGATGGAAATTATACATATATTCTGTAAGAACACGGAGGCTCAAAGTATATTTTTAGTACGAGATGACAAAGAAAAAGGTTTATAGACTAACTTCAAAAGTATATAATTGAAGGTAATGATGCCTTGTATTGATTCCGCTCAGAAGGCATGCAAGTGTTTTGTCTTACAAATAATATTGAAATACAAACCAAGAACACTATTATCACTGAAAATGGCAATCAAAGATATGAAAGATTTCAGTACGTTTGATGATACTTATATTATGAAATATTTAAAGACAACAGTACACTAGCAGGCTACATAATCAAGTATCGATCTCTACACTCTGAGATCAATATTTACTCGGTAAATTCTGTTTCAACGGCTTATAATGCTTTGCCTCTGTGACTAGATGGCATAAACTATAATCACCTTAATGGCAATACGCGGAAGTATTATAAATGGCCTGTTCTGCCTGAGACCAATGTGCCGCTTATCTGAATTCATATCTAATTGTCAAAAAGATGCATATTTCAGAGTCAATGTAGGCACTACCCTTTCTGAAAGGTATCTAAGCGATATATGCATAGCCCAAAGCAGCATTTATTGGTCATCATTGTGAACATCACAATCAACAGCTTTGTGAAATGACCCTATATCCTTTAATCTCGAAGATGTTTGAACCCCACAGATCAGCTTAACTAGAATTTAGACATGGGCTGATAAAATACCAATCAAAAGTTTCCAAATCCTCTGCAGTGCATACGCAAATCTGGCTATCAAGTTGAATTCACTATGACCCAACACCCTCTTGACTGTCGTCATATGCATATTTCCATTCTTTGTATGGCTTGTTTTCCACCATAAACTAATGTCTTTTCCACATATTACATAAAATATTCAAAATGCTCTAGATGTAATACTAGTCTAGGCTAACAAGAACGTCGGAGATCCTTGAAAGGAATGGCACCGATAACACGGATCAGTGATAAACTTTATACCTAATAATTTCAAACCGTTAACTGCGAATACTTTGTGCAATATAAAACCAGGAACTCTGCCTCCGTGCACGTAGAATGTTCCCTTGAATACAAGCCTTTACGTTGAGACAAACAAACTTTACCATTACCGTTTATCCTGAATAAAATATAGCCGTTGAAACCAAGTAACACTCTTTGTAAGCTCAATTGTATTCCAAATTGTTTCTTATAGTATATATTACTCTTCAAGAAAATTGGAAATAGTGCAAAAAGCTTTGCTGCAATTCTATGACCTAGATTATAAATACAACCATACCTTACAAAAAAAAACTTTGCCAAATAAAATTCAAAACGTCTTTAACAAATTCCATCTATTACCGAGTAAACTGAATACAGCTAGAGCGTTATATCGTAATCTTACGCATATGTGTATTCCCGGTTCAGTTATGTAGGCATGGTTAAAGATCTAAGTGCGATAATGTAAACTGTCTCAAACCGGTTACATGAAACATTTGTATTTGTTTCCACAGAGATTACATATATTTTATTTTGTTATATGTTTTTGCGACGGTTTTATGGTAATAAATGTTTCTGCGATTATCAAGTTGTACATATGTATAAGTTTAATTTGCATCGGCACATTATATCACCATTCTTTACAGTATAGTAATATGTGGCTTATAAATTTGACCCTATACCTTATATTATCAAAGGCATGTCAGTAAATGTTTGGAAGAAAAACTTTCTAAAACACAGGATGAGGAGAAAAAGATATAACAGCTAAGATGATAGCATATTATCAAAGGAATGTCAGTAAAATAATATAAGATATAGGGTAAAATTTATAAGCCACATATCTCTCATAAATCCAAGTGGTTCAGCTTTAAAATGTTTCTTAAGTTCAAAATGTCTTTATTAATGGGTGGATGTCCACACACGCGACAATAATAATTGCAGTGTATGTTTATATATATATATATATATATATATATATATATATATATATATATATATATATATATATATATATATATATATATATATATATATATATATATATATATATATATATATATGAATCAGTTGTGTGTGCCTCATGCACGAGCAGTGCAAATCCTCTTCATCGGTGCAATTTCATATATATGAGAGGTTTAACTCTTAAACGTGTTTGTTCATATTGACTGTAGGACCGAAATTGTCATTTGCTGAAGAGTAATTGATGGTTGTCAAATAGTATGGAAGGCCATTAGTGACTAGGAGATCAGGAATAATTCATGTAATGTCTTCGCCTGACATTAGGTTGAAGAGCAGACCCACGGTGACTTGTATGTTTGTGTAGTGAATGACGTTGACGCATTTAACCATTCCAAGTTACCAATTGAGTCAATCAGGATTTTTAGTTCGCCCATATCCTCTTTAGTACGATGCCCTATGCCTTCATAATGCCTTCTCTGGTCTAAGATAGGCATTAAATATGCACAAAACAATACAAACAATCTATATACTAATTGTTTCTGTATGTTAGTTCTTTCATGATATTTATTCTCATTATTCAGGATACTTATCATTGGTAAGACACCCTAAAAATGTGTTATTCTGAGAATAACATAAACTGGAGGCACACCTTGGTTTTCTGTTTTGTAAGGTTTTTGACAATGTGGTTGATGTTGATCCTTATTCCTAGAACATCAGTTAAGTCCTAATTACAATTATGTAAGGAACCAGTTCAATTATAACTGTGGTACATTGTCAAATATTACACACCTCACACAGTGCGATAACGTTTAGCAACTTACAAGGACCTCCACTTTTATTGGATATTGGCGCCTATATTTCCTTGGTTTTGGATGAAATTGCTTCTTGCTCAAATGCTTTTTACGCTTTTGAATTATCATCTGGGGATTAGTAATTTGATACACATTGAAAAATGTGATTTATTATTGTACTTCGTTTATTAAATCTGTAAGAAAGCTATATTCTTTTGCTATATTTGCTATATATAAAATATAAATAAACATTGCAGACACGTTATTGTGAAACGATTTTGTCATCTGTAAAATATATAATTCTGCAAATAAATACAACTTTTACACTTTTTATACTTTTTCCAATATTCTGAATAAAAATTGGAAGTATTCACTGAAAAAATCCATAATGATTTCAGGTTTGATTGAAATTTAATTTAGCACACTTGTTGAGTCGGTATCAGTTGTTATTATGTAAGGTCATGGTCATCTGACGTAACAGACTGGACTGACTAAAATTGAACAAGAATGTTGTCAGTAAACAAAATGTGTTAAAAACCACGGTAACCATTGCCTATGATGTAAAAGATGAAGTTTATGAATAAACGTAGCTGTGGCTGTAGTCAATTTCTTCGTGTGATTCTGTACAGGTTATGTATTACGGGGCAGTGTGAAACGCCGAATGAAAGGTAACTACGCGCTACGTAAATTCGAATGCATCTGTCCTTCTCATCTAATTGTTCAAAAAAATCCGACGAAAATTCCAGTGTAAAATCACCGTAATCGTCCATTTTGCTCGACTATGTAGCAGACGAATGCTAAATTGTGTAGTAAACTATGGATTTGAATCAAAGAATATTGGAAAAAGTATAAAAAGTGTAAAAGTTATATTTATTTGCAGAATTATATATTTTATATATATATAGTCCCAGAATTTATCGAAGTGTAAACAATTCCTGATCAACATCACGTGACCGTTTACATCCAATCATATTACAGGAAATTCGTTTAATTCATAAAAATTGGAATTATATATATATATATATATATATATATATATATATATATATATATATTAAATATAAATGTATCAGTGCGTGTGTGTGTGTTTTGTCATGTGCTTCAACGACACCAGATCTGTTGAAAACAATATGCGCATTCGTCCATCTAGATTCAATACGAATTTCTCTTCTTTTAACTCCAGCGAACAGAATGTAATTCTTAACATTGCAATGTAATTTGACATTGAGACGTAACCCAGCATCCAATCCATATTTAATCTAGCGAACAGTTATAAGAATGCTCTTTAATAAACCGCTCTTATTTGAGTCATATCAATAGGCAATGAAACTGTCAATTAAGTAATTTCAGAAAGTGAAGTAGTTTTAAAGGCATCATTTAAGAAATAAAGTAGAGTTAATAGGGTTTCTGATTCGATCTATCCGTTTCCAAACGTTTGGATTTAATGTAGATTTATTTGCATGAATTACCTACATATTTTCATCTGGATATCTAACTTTAAATTTGATTTGTAAATGCACGCATTGAATTACTACTGTTCATTATTCATGTTTATTAATTTTGTTAAACTCTAAGTATAATTTCCTCAAACTACTGCTAACTCTTTTATATTTCTCGATTACTTAATACACCGTATTTGTTTATAAAAAAAATGAAAACTTCAGGGAGATGCATAATTATCCATTAGACTGGACAGACGGTACCCTTCTACCCACTAGTATAAGCGTGAAGTTGGAAACAAATCAGTGCTCAGTAGCTGAATAACAACTACTCGATGTCACCTGTGCAACTACCAAGATCTGCACTTATACGGGACGCAATCCACTGAAAACAGATTGCTTCCATCAGCTATCCTCTTCCATATACTAGAGGGTGCAAAGTGCCTACTGTACAACCCTTGAGCACTCAGTTTGGAAATAAATTTCAAACTCATCAACCCATCAATGCTGATGATCTGTGTTACTCCCTTTATGCTTGTTTACTTTTTTACGTTTTCTACAAATTCGGTGAACATAAATACTACATGGACTGACTGTGTCAAAGTCATGGTTGTTTAAGTGAGTAAAACTATGTGCTTTAAAATGTTTGAAATATGACTGGAATTGTACGCTCTTTTGTTTGTATTTAAATTTTGCTTTGTTGTAGTTACATTTGTCACCATTAGGATACAGTGAATATGAATTGAAGTTCGGTGACTTACTCCACATTACTTATATGAATCATGCACTGAGTACATTTTATATTAGAAATAAATTATAGTTCTGGAAATGTGTCGTGTGAAGCAATGCTCCAGTATGACACCGTATTCTGGTGGAGTGTCCTTTAGCGTCTGCCTGGCCCGTTCGGTTCTCCTTATTTCAGTTAATGACCGTCTCATAAACGGGTCTTTTGTTTATATAAATATTCTATTTTGAATCTCACACTACCAGAGGTAGGCGAGCAGATAATAGGAGGGCAATTTGATTATATATGGTTTTTGACACCTCTCATTGCTCGGCGGAACTTCTTTTATGGACGAGACGAAGCCGCTTCATTTAACGCTTTTGTTTCATAAGGATGTGAACAAGCCTTTGACGCTCCTGATTAGGTGTACCAAACACGATTGATATGAAATTATATGTAACTTTCTGCAACTCTGTATAAGGGATTTAACAGCCAATCTTGCTACATATTACGTATAACATCTGCACGGGTTAGAGAACTAGAACAAATATTATAATCCAATGATTCAAGAATAGTTAATCTACTGAAAGTATCACGCTATACATTAAACTATACTGTGAATAAATTTGAAATTATACAAACATTGCGTGAAGAAGGCAACATATAAAGAGGCAAGTCTAAACCGAGAAGAGAATGATAGTTACCATGCCAGTTTGAATCGTACACTCTATTTGGTTTGTATTCCTTACGGGTAAGTGCATACTATTCAGGATACAAACTTTGATGATATTATTGCCGTGTATATACAGGGAATGCAATAACCTATCTTTGCTGATATCTAACGCCAAACGGGAAAAAGTAACAGCTTTTCTGATATCAATATTATAGTACATCATCCAAAATATTTAGTTGTAGTCATTTATTGGTATTGTCTTCAGAATATTCATAATATATTTCACAATTAGTACACGTAACGTTTGCATAATTATTTTAACAACAAAGGTGAAAACTGTGTTCCCTTTCTATAAATAGTTTGTCTTACAAGCTTGTTAGTACACAAAATATGCTACTACTTTGAGAACAACATATGATCCTTTACTATTTGTCTTGCAGTTTCTTCTGCATCCTCCAGACAGATTCAAATCAATGTTTGAAGATGAAATTTGTTCAGGAAAAGGTTCCGTTAAGAACGTTCATTTCTACCTGTCATTCTTGAAACCTCCAGCTAAAATATAAACTGTGTTGCTGGGTTCCATTTCACCTACTTTGCTCCGACTATTTCACGAAATATTTCACAGAACAATCTTTTGGTCATGGTTTAAACAATAACATTTACGGAGAAATGTTTAGATTCTTTTAACAGAAAAGATATTTTTACCTAGCATATTAGCCATTTAAATCTTATATCTACATGTTCCTACACGCAAAAACTACATCTTACTTGCCACGTAGTATACAGGTAGACAAGAAAAGCTTTACAAATTTGTACCGTAGATACTATTTTCCTTGTAAACGGCCTTTAGTGTGATTTTAGTGGTCAGAAACATATTTAATGTTAGTGATTTTTCCAAAACATTCGGCTATTTTATATGAAATACAGCATCGATTAAATTGTTTTCAATGTGGAGATCGAGGAAATGAGTTTGAGGTTATGATGTATAGATATATGATGTATATACATGATGGTGTAACATATATTATGTATGTAATAACGTATGTAGTCCTAAAAATCCTCACCATCTTTTGAAAATTTTCACTGAAATCATAGCCTATTATCGCAACCTTATGCTCAATTGTCAGATGGTTTGAAAGGTGGGTCCAGGACCCCATGGTACGATTTCGAACCGGTTACAAAATATACAGTAATATTTAAGAAACAATCAAATCTTTGAAGAAATTGAAAGGTATCAAAAAACGAATTTAGTCATCTTATCAGATTCCCTATCAACACTAATAGCATTTCTTAACCTTACACGAGACACTATTTATATCCGATATCTTATATACAAAACACTTGCTCACATAATCTGTAAAGTGGTCTGTACATTTGACTGACCGGTCACGTTCTTACTAAAGCTCATGAAATGCAGATAAATCATCGAGCTATCCTGAAGTCACCAGTTTTGTTTAAAATTATAATTTCATTAGCTAATTTCAGATATTATATTAATCAGCCTGGTATACCGCACCGGTGGCCTAGTGGTTAGGGCGTCCGACACGGAACTGGGAGGTCGTGGGTTCGATCCCCGGCCGAGTCATATCAAAGACTTACAAAAATGGTACTAACAGCTACCTCGCTTGGCACTCAGCATTAAGAGGTTAGTGTTAGGACTGGTCGGCATGGTGACAGGATAATGTGACTTGGTGGGACACCATGCTACATGTCTGCGGCATGATGCCCCAGTGCTAGACATCACTATAAACTGCCCCAATGCAGACATCGTAGCGATATGACTGAACAATCGTTAAAGCTACGTTAAAAATCCTAATCAAACAAACAAAAATCAGCCTGGTATTCATACTTGGAAAACTACATGGACTTAACCGTGCCCAAACGAGATTCTGAAATAACAACCATCACTGACGTTTGTCATTTTTCATATTCAAATATAGCAGAGACGAAGTGGTATTGTGCCGATCTTATGTAGCTGGCTCTCATTATACTTCCGGAAGGATGGGACTTTACCAGAATGCTCATTCAGACAGTGAAAAGCATTGTGGACTACTAAGCAGACATTACCTTGATATACGAAATTTATTTGATGCGAACTTGATGAATAACCTTTGTGATTATGTACTCCAGGGATAATATTTGGAATGGTATATACAAAAGAATGCTGATTATGATTTTTGTAAGTTTATAGTTTGTACCTTCATGGTAATTATTGAAATAATTATAACTTCATTAACTTTAAAATTGTATCTTGCACATTTGTTAATTAATCAATTAATTAATTAATTAATTAATTAATTAATTAATTAATTAATTAATTAATTAATTAATTAATTAATTAATTAATTAAGTTGTTTCTTCCAAAGGCTTTTTCAATGTGATATTTTAACATTTATATAATCGTTGGATATATACTTTGTATTTTGTGTTGTCTTTTTAAAATATTGTATTCTTTTCATATTGAATTCGTATTGTAAAATTAACCTTTGTCCATAACTAAGAGTAGGGATTGTCTTATTATTTATAAGCAACATATTGTATAGCTAACGTTTGTCGATATTTTGATTATATTTCAAGATCGAATATGTTTAAGAAAAGCCATTTATGCTGATTTAAACAATATTTAAGCCATTATATGGAAGCTTCCTTCCGCAAACGAGTGAATGCAGGGGAAATGTGGCTGTCAGTATTTGCTCTTTAATTAACCTGTATGCAAATGTAAATGGGCCGTCAAACGTACATAATTCGTTTCCGTCATTCCATGAGAACATCATGTTTCTGTAGAAATCCAAAATGATGATGTAACTGGTTTGTTTTAGAAGCTTTACGGTAGTTCAGTATGGCTATAACTTTTTGAAAGAAAACGTTCCAATTTATCCAGCAACACATTTGAAATGGTGCCATCGGATGTTGCAATATTAGTTCCAACTGTATCTACATCGTTCGAATTGTCTGTATACAAGGACATGTAGGTATAACTAGAGGCTCTGGTCTCATTGGATTTACTCTGCAAAATTAACTAATTCTTCATTTATTAAGAGATTATTACATTCAAGAAGGGTATATGTTTCTTTTAGACGCTTTGAAGATTCCAAACAATTGATCTAAACCCTCATCAAACGCTTTTCACAACATATGGAAGCAACCGGTTTGGATTGATTGATTTTGGTTTTACGGCGCATCAGCACCAGCAACACTTCAAAGAAATGCATTCAGAAAGCATCCTACCAACTCCTGCATTTGGCTAGCAAGTTTACTTTGATCATGAGATACCAAAATCCTATATATATGGTAAGGAAACCAACTATACATTAGGAAAAGTTCCAAGCCTGTTAAAAACAGGAATCCATAATTCTGTAACATAAAATTTGAAAATAATTCGGTAAAATATATGAATATGATTTAAGGCACATTAGCACAACATTGGCTTTATTAAACCGATGCAGGATAAGTTAAAATTAATTGCCAAAATAGCATTAAGAAGATGAAACCTTTTACATTAAATGTCAAATGACGAAAGATGGATCAGAATATAGAATGGATTACTAATTTGCAGTTTATCTTTTGTGAACCATATCGTACCAAATGCTGCTAAACATTAGGTAATAATGTTCATGTACTTCGCTATTGCGCATGGCTTTGCTTGGATATATTGATATTAAACAGGGTCATATTTGCATATCTTGATATTCAGCAGGGCCTTATCGGGATATATTGATATTAAACAGGGTCATATTTGCATATCTTGATATTCAGCAGGGCCTTATCGGGATATATTGATATTAAACAGGGTCATATTTGCATATCTTGATATTCAGCGGGGCCTTATCGGGATATATTGACGTTGCTTAGGGCCTTAGATCAATATATTAATATTACGCAGGGCCTTTTTTGTACGTACAAAAGTTCGTTTGCTAAATGTTGGGTCAATATTTGCAGCAGACAGGACGACATTAGATCCTGTTCTGAAATACATCGAAACCAGAATTATTTTAAGCTCAATAATATTCTCCATCAGAACTTGAGTTACAAATGAAATAGGCAGAAGAAAACTCGTTATAAACGTTGTGTACCTCTTACAATATAATATAATGCGTGTTTTCTAGTCATTTTATAATTAAAGGGCAAGAAAACGCATGGAAAAATAATCTCATCTCTGCTGCCATCAGATTTTTAAATGGCTACAATGATTTTTAACATGGCACAAAGAATCGTACTTGTTTGTGCAAATAGCAGGCATGTGGGACTCATGCAGTCGAAAACAAATTCTACTGTGGTCAGACATTTTATGTCAATGACCTCCCTTCTACAAAACCATGCGTAACGATGAATTACTCATCGCACGAATTAGAACTGGTCATATGTGTTTAAATTGCTCATATTAATTACAAAAAGTGAAATTCCAGAATACTGTTGCAAAACACAATCTTTCCCTTTTTAGTTACAATTCATATACCTACCAATACCTTGCCGTTGGTTGTTACTCCTATTTAGCGCTGCTCACATAGATCGAATAAGCATATTTAAGCATATTTAAGAAATAATATTCCAACCTCATTGTTCCGGCAGAGATAAAATCTGAACAAGGTAGTTCCTGCAAACGTTTCAATCCCAATATTTTCAAAGATAATCCAGCGTTTTGCCGGGATACAATATTGAAAGCTTCGGCGATTGCTACGCGTACCAATATGAATGTTGTTTTTATTATGAATGCATATATATCGACATATAAAGGCCCTTAATCATTAATATAGGTCGTTCCATGAGAGAGAGAGAGAGAGAGAGAGAGAGAGAGAGAGAGAGAGAGAGAGAGAGAGAGAGAGAGGAGGGAGGGAGGGAGGGAGGGAGGGGCACATTATCATATGTCTATATATTTAATTCTCACTATTCTATTAAATTCTTAAAAATTTGCATGTCGTCTGGTATTAAAACTCACTGGAAAGAAAATATTGAAAGCAACTGACTTAGACATTTGAAGAAACTGATCAAAAGGTCACAATCTTTTCAGAAATATTTAATATATTGTCCGAAACATTGGGGAAGAACTATCAACATAATGGTTCGGGAAATGTCTGCCAGATCAAAATTCTTCAGAAAAAGGTATCTATAAACTTTAAATCTGCAAATAATTTAAGATTAATGGCAACCCATAGCCATCAAGTTGCCACAACAACATCGCAGCCTCTCAAGAAACAAATTTAATAGTGTGCCATCCTTTTAGATTCTGTTTCTATGCTGGAAATCTTGCATACTCTTAAATTTGACAATCAATTAATGTTCCATTGGTATAAAGAGTAACGAAATTGCAAAACGCTGGCATGCAGTCACGTGTTTTAGAGGTAAAATACCATACACAGACTTTAAATTTTGCGTAAAACAGCATATATGTCGTAACAAATAAACTATGTGGAATACAAATTCTTGATATATAATTAAGAACATCAAACCCACTATTTGAAAGTACCATGCCTCACACAGAACAAATCGCAGAGATGAGGAATGTGGTGTCGATTGAATGTCGGACACGTACCTGGGTCATGCATACCTCGTGAAGGGTAAACTTATACCGGAAAGGCTGACCGTGGAGACATTCTTGTCGCTGCTGTTAAGTTCCACACTGTGATAAAATCAAAATGTCACTGTGATTCATTTGCAACAAATTGTTTTAAATTCTTTACCAACTAAGAGAATCTAGAATTTGTCATGCTCCTTGGTTAGCAGAAACATTTTGACCAACTGTTTAAGATTTTACACCTCTTACATTTATTTCATATTCAGTTTATATATTTTAACAAGCCTACATTGTAGACAAATACCTTTTTTGTTTCATTTTTAAACAATTTGTAAGAGTTTCTTACTAAATGTATTAGCAATTCTTCAATTCTGTGCCGTACATTTCTTTTTTGTTTTTGTTTGTTTGTTTTGTATTATTTGTATTATTTTTTTTTATTTTTTTATTTTTTAAACAAAGGGTTTCACTCAAGTGGCTGTCATAATGTACACCCATACCTAGAGGATTATTTCCTGAAAGAAATAGCATTTTAGCACATTGTAACAGTGGTATTGCGTAACGCTTTCTTACCCAGTATCGTTACCGTGTTTATATTCGTTGCTCAGATTATAACGTCATTATTCGGAAGACAAAAATTCTGTTTTTTCATGAAATCAAACATTATAACTTTCATTAAAATTAGGTGCACACGAAATACTGTATCTGCAAATCATAATATATTGACATTGACAAAAAAACAAAATGTTTTCCTTAAAGCATTACACTAAATCCTTTGCTGTCATTCGTGCTTCATTTTAATGGAGAGATAATTAGCTAGAAAGCAGTGTCTTGATAATCTGAAGCTATGCCGGTGTTAAAGTTACAAGAAGCATTGGTTTGAAAACGTGTTTATGGTTCGAAATGAAAATGTGATAAAAAATACAATTACAAAACTTTTCACTTTAATGAAGCTGTAAAATGCTCTTTCTCACTTTCGTCAAATGTTAGTATGATCCTATTGCAACCACTGGATCAGATTTATTTGTTTCCTTGCGATAATTTTTAAGCTAATGATTAGTTACAAAGATCTCATTTTCTTGGAGAATTAAGCTCCTAAAGGTTTTCAACCAGAGTTAAATGCATGCAAATAGTGATAATCGAAACATATGACTTTATCGATCTATAAAGTATCATTTAATACCTGGGGCAATGAGGTACCTTGTAAAAACCGTAAATGAGCAATTATTCCAAATGAAAGAATGTACAGTTGAGAATCGATGCCATCTTTGCATACGGATAACCCTTAAATATGACCATGTTTAATATCAGTATATCTAAGCAAGGCCATGTGTAATAACAAAGTGCATGAACATTATTACCTAATGTGTAGCAGCATTTGGTACGATATGGTTAACAAAAGATAAACTGCAAATTAGTAATCCATTCTATATTTTGATCCATCTTTCGTCCTTTGACATTTATTGTAAAGGTTTCATCTTCTTAATGCTATTTTGGCAATTAATTTTAACTTATCCTGCATCGGTTCAATAAAGTCAATGTTGTGCTAATGTGCCTTAAATCATATTCATATATTTTACCGAATTAATTTCAATTTTATGTTACAGAATTTATGGATTCCTGTTTTAACAGGCTTGGAACATTTCCTACTGTATAGTTGGTTTCCTTACCATATATCCAGGATGTTGGTATCTCATGATCAAAGTAAACTTGCTAGCCATGGCGAAAGACTAAATTGAGCCTGAGAGATCGTCTACTTTGCAAACATCTGCCTAATAGCCAAATGCAGAAGTTGGTAGGATGCTTTCTGAATGCATTTCTTTGAAGTGTTGCTGGTGCTGATGCGCCGTAAAACCAAAATCAATCAATCCAAACCGGTTGCTTCCATATGTTGTGAAAAGCGTTTGATGAGGGTTTAGATCAATTGTTTAGAATCTTCAAAGCGTCTAAAAGAAACATATACCCTTCTTGAATGTAATAATCTCTTAATATATGAAGAATGAGTTAATTGTGCAGAGTAAATCCAATGAGATCAGAGCCTCTAGTTATACCTACATGTCCTTGTATACAGACAAATCGAACGATGTAGATACAGTTGGAATTAGTATTGCAACATCCGATGGCACCATTTCAAATGTGTTGCTGGATAAATTGGAACGTTTTCTTTCACAAAGGTATAGCCATACTGAACTTTTACTTTCAATTGCACCTTATAGTCAGATGCCGAAGTGATGTTAATGGCTAATGCATACATGCACCATAGAATCCTTTGAAACTAAATACAACAATTATATTAGTAACCTCAGATGCCTCAGAACTTTAATACTGCGGAGGGTTATCTATGAACTGACAGTTCATTATATGTCGATGAAATTATAAACCAAGGTTTTGTATTCTATCGAATGCCAAATAGTTTATGCTTTGCAAAATGTGTAGAACTACAACTCCTGAAACAAGCTCTAGAACATCAAATACACCATTATAATAAATCGTCGCAGAGATCGTATCTGACACACATACTAAACTCGTGTGTGCCTCTTGGAAGAGGATCGTTTTCACATAAAAATCGCAATAATGTAATATTACGTCCAGAGTGACATATTAGGGTGAATAATGTACTCTATCTTGTTCTACTGTTTGCCGTATCAAACAATCTGGTATCACATCACATTGATCATTCAAACGATTTTGTACCTATATATTTCTTTTTTTAATAGAGATGGAAGATGATTCTTTAAGTTATCGTTTCTAACAAGTACAATTTACTTTCACAAGTTCAACTTTGTGTGGGACTACAGTTTATGTACAACAAATGAAAGGTGCACCGATTGTCAGAAGGAACGAAATTATTAGTTCTTATTTCTATCTAAATAATTTCCACTGAAATAAAAACTATGTGATAAAAAGAATCTCAAATGGGCAATGATTTGATATTATATTTATGAAACTCTTTGAATAATGTCCAGCTTTTACTCGCCAAGGTAGCAAAAGCTGGACATTATTCAACTCGTTGCATCAATTCAATATTAAACCGTTACTCATTTGTGATATATATATATATATATATATATATATATATATATATATATATATATATATATATATATATATATATATATAACACATTTTGTAATTATTTTTAATTCGACTTTCGTTTGCAACTTGGATACTAGCATTCAGTTTAGCATCTTAGTTTATCTACAAGTACTTTCCACTTTTGAAAAATGTTCTTCGTCATCCTTCTGTTTGCAAATTATAACACTTTTGTTTATCTTTTTGTTTCGTGAATATATTTCTTATACATTTTGATTACTCTTACATGATTGTTGCATCATTCCTAGTTATCCTAGCTTAAAAATAATGGTTTCGTGTATTGAATGGAAGAAAAAAAACTAAAAGTATACGTTTATGCTGAGATGTGGAACAAAAGATCATACATGGCTGAAACAACCTGTATTCCAGCTATCAGACTGCTATGATATAGCAGAAACAGATAGTCCCAGGTGCATGGTTGTATTATGACGCTAGTGGCCACATGAGTCGCTTTTTCTGACATGGCCGCCCCTCAGATCGGAGGCAAAGGGATATACTTCTTTTATGATAGGGAATGAATACCGATTCTCCCAAATGATAAATATCTTGAGATAAAAGGGAAATAATACCAGTGATTCTTTGAATTTAGAGTACAGTTTAAGATAATCCACTTCTCGGGACTTCCATTGGAGATACCAGAACGTGAACGCGAAATTGAACTAGAACAAAAATGTGGTGTAAATGTAATCAGGAAGAGATTAACTACATTTTGAGGATCTCCAGCAATTACAACATGGTTGCAATAGTAGATATGACCGTCGATGATGCTAAATAAACGTACGCACATTAATTTACGGTATGGGATTTTTCGATATATGAGTACCATGCTCATGCACAAAGTGTTCTGAGACAGGGAGCGCACAAAGAAATGTTAAAGGACAGTACCATAAAAACCTAATGAAAACAAATGAAAACGTTGCGCAAATGTAGCTAACATTAGATCAAAAGAGGGGTGAAGGCGTTAGTTGACCTAATACCGTACTCTGAGCCTGAATGTGAAGTAGAATCAACTCCAACTTTAATTTGGTCCCAGTAAACAGAAAAGAGAGATGAATTGGGAGGCGTAAAGCTGCTTTTGAAATACAAATAAAATAGCAGAACAAAACGGAAACAATCTACACTATGACAGGTTTAACAAAATACAACACCACAATATGCACAGAGAACCAAACTAAACTTCCAGGATGTAGTGGACACAATAGGAAATTGAGCAAAACAGGAGATAGATATGCCGAGATAATAGAATGACCTGACACTCCTGGTGGAAGATTCTCGGTACATCGACAATAAAGAACAAACCGCGCATTTGCCCCTGGGTAAGGAGTATTCGCAGGTAATGATGAAACATGTCCCTCCACCTCTGCTTTAAGCATTCACAAACACATACAAGGATGAACAAAAACTCAAGGAAGGGCCGTTTCGGGAAGAGATGGATAAAATGCTTTGCCAGCAAAGATAAAACACCCTGGATCAAAGGATTTTTTTACAAGACACTATTGCCAGAACCAAAATGAAATGTCAATAGTATAATAAAGTTCAAAAAGGTCAAGACATTAACAAAAAGGTATATCCGATGACATAGTAGAATCAAAACTCGCAATTAAGTAATCAAATCAACAATTTAGAACAAACATTTGCACGTACAATGATACCATGATGGGATTAAACATCTGCGTCATATGTTTGAACATAAATGGAATTCAAAATAAAGAAGACGATTTAATCAACATTTCTAAAGAATACAACACATTACTAGCACAATAAGTACACAATATTGATTTGTTAAAAATAATAATACAACAAATCGAGTAAACATTTAATGTTGTGGTTATAACCAATAGTAATAAAAATAACAATAGAGCGGAGATTGTAATTATATAAATGCGTCCCTCACATTAGCGTGGGATATATTACCTACAAAATAATATTTTAGAGGAAGACTATTACACATCAAAGTCAATGGCTGGCACATTTTGAATATGTATGAACCGATAGGCCGTAATAGGGAAAAGGTTGAATTTATTAAAACATAACGGAGTGTATTAAAGACATCTTCATGGAAATGTTCATAATAGACAGTATTTTTAATTGGATAGATACATAATTAGATAGGAGTGCAAAGATATAAGTGGTTCGATAAGACTTAAAAGCCTAGGACATTTAACGAGAAAAATAAGATAATTGATCTATATAGAATACTAAATAAGGACAAGATAGAATTTACAGATATATATTGAAACAAGCTAAGTCATTCTGACAATTAATATGCATCAGAAAAAGGATCAAAGTCGATACAATCTGACGAAATTCTCATGGGAGATATATTAGACCATACCACTGTTAAACGATTGTAACGATATGTGGACAGGGCTACACAAGAGCTTTTGAGATGCTGACGGACGTATGTACATACTGAATGAGCGACTATGATTGACTATGATTGAACTTTCAGCCACCTGTAGATGGCGTTTTCCTAATATGCAGCCTGATTGTGAGATAAACGATACATATCATCTGGACATTAAATTACAAATAAGGGCTAAATCGGCGCTAAACGTCATACGCACAATTCCATTGCCAAGACTTCGCATCGATCATAACAATTGTTCTTATTGATTAATACCGAATATCGTGTCTTTTGGCATTCTGCGAATTTGAAAAACTCGATAGTCGAAGGTGTGGGTTTGTGGCACTCTTTTCATGGTATTGGATAATGCTCAATTGTTGTCAGGTAACGTTGTAGTTTTGAAAGGTTGGTCTTATTTCTGCTTTTAAAACCTGTAATTCGTCAAAGGTTCAAATCTTGTTAATACAAGATGATGTTCAAAGGTCTCCTTTCTGTCTTAAGAGCAGAAAACGGAAAGGATATCTAAAAGTTGTTAAAAAAGGGACCTGAGAGAGAGAGAGAGAGAGAGAGAGAGACAGAGAGAGACAGAGAGACAGAGAGAGAGAGAGAGCATGTGATTTTTTTTATTTTCAACGTAGCTTTAACAATTTTGAAGTTATATCACTGCGATGTCTACAGTGTGGCAGTTTAAAGTGATGTCTATACCTGGAACATCATGCCGCAGACATGTAGCATGATATCCCACCCAGTTACATTATCCTGTCACCAGGCCGACCAGTTCTAACACTAACCTTTTAATTCTGAGTTCCAAGTGAGGTAGCTGTTAGTACCGTTTATCAGTCTTTGGTATGACTCTGCCCGGGTTCGAACCGCAACCTTCCGCATCCGAGGTGGACGATCTGACCATTAGTCCACCGCATTGAAGAAGGGCTCTGATATCAGCATTCAGTGTGTTTAAGCATCCAAGTAACAACAACTAAAGTATAATTGTTGTTTATATCATATTCATCGTTAAATTCATGAACAAATGCATTTTTGAATCACAACGTATTGGTTGCTGGTTAGAGAAGGTGGTCTTTGCTAAAAATATGCCGATATTAAATAAGTTGAGATTGTATTTAGAAGTATCATATACTTCCAGATGTTTGACTGGCGTCGAGCTCAAGTATTATTATTGAATCGTTTCCTAAATTTTATGGTGATTCACTGTAACTATTGGTGTGGCAATTAGTGTCGGTCTCAGGTCTGTCAGCATTTCATTCAATTAAAGTAGATGTTACCGCAATAGCAATTAACATTTTTGTTTTTATTTTTTTTATTTTTCCGTTAAAGAAGTTATCGAGTGGACTAACTGAAAATACGATAATATATTTATACTGTTCAAGCTGATGAATTATCTCTTTTTACACGATAATTCGCTTTTGTAGTTTATTGTTGTTGTTATCGGGTGTAACACCATTTTTCGCCACTAGAGAGGCTATACATGGCTGCCAGTATTAATGCTGGAGGAAGAACCCGGAACCACGAGAAGCTACCGGCAAGCTTTATCACATACCTACATTGGCTGAGCTTGAAACTGGAACCTATGCAGACAGAGACGAGATGGCAGTGCTCCGTAACGGTGATCGCTTTTGACCACTCGGCCACACTGGGCCCCAATTAAACTTTTTGTTGTCAGAATAGGATACAATAGGATTGGGCACAAATTCTAAGAAATAAAATGAGACCTTTGCCTACATCATATAAGTATTAACACATCAGAATAATAATAATAATGGAAAACTGAAAGGGATAAACAATGAGACGACATAGGAGGAGACACGAGGGGGTGGGGTGCATAGTTACAGTAAAAACAGTTTGATATTTGTTTTCAATTCCTCCGGTATCAGTTATACTTGTTTGCATATAAGATGTAAATTCAATAATTTTCATTTGTATTGCCCTTTCTAAAACCTCATTTCGTTCTATACTGTACATGGGACCGAGTATGAAGACATGTATGGTGGTTTCAATCTCACCTTAGAAATAAAATGAAGTGTCGACAAGTTGAGTACAGTAAAGATCGACTTTGTATGATCTTATATTATGTCGTAATCTAATATGAATAATATTTAGTTTAGTAAATCGTTGAATGTAAGATGTGGACATAAACACTTTTTCAAAGCATAGTAAGACATAGAACACTGAGTATCCTGTCCAGCATTGTTCCACAATTATACTGTTAATGACACAAAAGATGATGTAGTTGGAAACGCTTTAGCCGTAAATTGCCAAAAACAATATTATTTTAATGTCAAAAATTATAATTTGTTTGTTACGACACAGGTGGAAGGAGTAATTCAGTGATATAGATTGGTGTTTGGCTCGTTTTAATGTTGTTGAGTGTTAACATGTATTATCTCTTTGTTCTAAACGGCAGACTTAACCATTCTATTTCAAACTCGAGTAATTGGCAACTAGTATAGTTTGGGAAGTAACTGTTCTTGTCGGATCAAGATTAAAACTTTCCAGTTTATCTAAATCTATCAACGAACATCAATCTCAGGCTACACTAATATATTCCAAGATAGACCTGATATAAGTTATATATAGATTGTATTTTAGGTTAGGAAGATTGGCTACTCGAGATGATCCTGTTTTTAAAATGTTATCAATGTGACTACTCGAGATGATCCTGTTTTTAAAATGTTATCAATGCTGCTACTCGAGATGATCCTGTTTTTAAAATGTTATCAATGTGACTACTCGAGATGATCCTGTTTTTAAAATGTTATCAATGTGGCTACTCGAGATGATCCTGTTTTTAAAATGTTATCAATGTGACTACTCGAGATAATCCTGTTTTTAAAATGTTATCAATGTGGCTACTCGAGATGATCCTGTTTTTAAAATGTTATCAATGTGACAATTTAATATGGTATCTGGTATTTGAGGAAAGTAATATCACTAGATGGCACAAGTTCAGAATCATTTCTTATCTTTTTGTTTGTGACACACATAGCCACTGTTATTTTCTGGATTAAACTTTAGCAATAATTGGTGTGACCAGTAATGCATATTTGTTCAATCATTATTCATTGCAAGCTCCATTTCAGCACAATAAAGGGATGAATAACGCAGCGGTGAGCCATCCCCAAAATGACCAGTGTGAGAATTCATACCATCGGCAATATGGCTTATAAAATTTAGAAACAAGAGTGGCACAAGCACGAATCCTGGTTGCGCCGGCATTTATAATCGTGTATCGTTAATACACATCGTGCGATACGACCGTTTGTATCTGTTACCTAGGTAACTCTCAAACCATTTTATCAGATTACCTGAAAAACAGTAATCGTTCAATTTAAATAATAAGCATCTGTGCTAGACACGACCAGAAGCATTTGAAGGATCACAAAATGCAAAACAAGAAGTCTGAGATTGTTCTCATAAATTGCATATACTGTAATACATTTCAATAAGTTGAAACCAGTGGAGAGACCAGACCCGTATTCCCATAAAAAGAGACATCAATGTTTGTCAGTTCATTTGTCACCTAATAAATAAAACATAAAACCTGATTCTGAATTATAACCTTTTATCACTAAAATCCAAAACACAATCGTCAAAATGGAAAATCGGAACGATATCAATATTCGGTGAACTTACAGGCGAAACTGTGCAATTTCCCTAGGCTATAAAAAAAAATCTGAAACTTGAAACGTGACAACCGGACTAACTGTCATTATTTAATATTTTGTTTCTGATATCTATATAATATCACATATAACATTTTGTTAAACCACGGATCAATTTAATTCAGGCATTTTTTGGAGTCTAATTCTAATCCTAAAACAAAAAACTAATGTAAGCCAGGCATGTTATATTTTTCAATGTATAGCACTTCGTAGAGGATATAAAACTAAATGTGGCATATCTTTTCGATATGCTGAATTAATAAAGTATGCACGTTGATGAATAATTATATGTATATACATAAAGGAATGTGATCTTAATTGATAAATCACGTGCAGTTGTCAGCACCATACTATCTGGATTCCAATGTTCGGATACTATAATAAAATCAGTGATAAAATCAGTATACCTAATTCAATAAATATATTCCTTAATATTTAAAAAAAATGTGTATGTCACATGTTTAACTCTAATAAACAGTAGCACAGAGAAAGTGAAAACAACAAACTTTGTAAACATTTAAGAAATAATTTATTTCTCTGGGAAAAGATTATAAAAATGGTGAAAAAACTTTGAATGAAACGTTCTAATAAATTCGAGTTCGAGTCCTGTTGGAAAATCCAAGATTGAAGACGATGGCGAATGCTGAAGTATATGCTTTGCTTATCTACAGTTCCTTGTAGAAAACAATATTTAATAATCTGGTGTTGGAGATCCGAATAAAATTTTGCTTAACTTTCTTTGTTCACGAATTCGGTTTGATCACGTCAAATATTTCCAGATGTGCGAATTAATCCTCTAAAATCTAACTGAACTGAAGAAACGTTTACAGGTTTTCACAAACTGGCTGCAACTAAAACAATGACTTAACGTCAGATGTAAAAGTCCAAAACTAAGAATATTTCACTTAAACAAGGCTTATATCGTATTCTAATATGCAGTTTTTAACAATCCCCAAATTGCAAAATCGAGAAATCTCGAGAAAGAAGTAACGTTATTGTTTATATCGTGTACTCCTAACATGACCACGACAAGAAACATTAATTTTACTTCAAGAATAACAGATTGTTAACTTCTCAATTCACTAGTCCCATCTTTACCTTGACAACAACCAATCATTTTAAAATTAAAATTAAACCTGTTAACGTGCATGCCACTATATTTAAATCAAGACCAGGATTTAGGTCAACATTACTTGTTTACCAAAACTTAATTCAGGTCAACTGATTTCTGAAGAAACAAAATGTCATCTCGAACGAATAAATTTACATTAAAATAACACGTAATGAAAAAGAAAAATTGAATTTAAAATTGACAAACAATTAACTAAGTATATATTCAATCAGATATACGCAACAAGTACGAACTTCCATCCTAAATGAAAAACATATTAATAAGATGATATTTTCATGGATATCGCCCTTTGTGAATGAAACCTTGGGAATTTCACTGTGATCACTTTCAGAATCATGTGGGAGCCTTACTATATCTCTGATTTACAACTATTGTGCAAATCTAATCATGTAACAGCGTAATGAATTTGAACGTTTCTCTCCAATGACAGGCTAAAAGCTATATGAGTAACTCCAGTGTGGACTTGGCATTTTCATGACATCATTTTTGACAGTAATTTACAGCAGAATAGGACAAATAGTTTGAAACTTGTTGGAACCTATTTGATCAAGAGAAAATTACTCAAATCCTTTTGCATATCAAGAGAATGATATCCATAGTTGTTCACGCTTGTTCTATTGTAACCTGGGAATATCGAGGAAACATTATTACCAACCTGGTGTGAGAAAATGGTACTATTGGATCAGTAAACGGGAATATCTTTTCACAATTTTCGGAAAGTGATGACATAATGTTTGCTATTTCTTGAGTAAACAATTAATAGGTTTATCTGATTACGTTATTTTATTGCAAGAGCAAGGTGTGTTTTGACCCTCGTAAAAATCCGGATCATTACGAAACACGAAGCGTAGGGTTTACATCTGGGTTTTCGAATGCTGACAGGGTAATCTAGAGATCACAATTATAATGTCTTCAGTACATCAAACACAACTTTACATATTATTTAAAAGAAGGTACCAATAAAACAGTGATACCTTACTACTAGATTACTCTTTACTAAATTCATGAATGTAGTAGCTGAGATAATCAGATTGTATATATAATTGTAATTTTATATATTAATCATACCAAACTAACTTTTTATATATCATACACTAATTAAAATGTTTACAACCTTAGCAACTCATTCCTTTTAGTACCTCATTAAATTTAGTAACTCCTTCCTAAAACTCATTCCCAAACTTACCGAAGTCTGAACGTCAATGCAAAACGAATGTATGTATGATATCTGTCATATGCTGCATGTTTGCTTTGAACATTATATACAGGAATTGTGGTAGAAGGGAAACAAAAAGGATTTAGGTCAAATGAATATAATGAGAGGTACACAAATAGCACGTTAGACATGTAGAAGCTCCTACAAAGTCTTACTCATCGATAATTCTAGGACAAAGGTAACAAAACTGACGTCACATTAGGTCACAGGCCTAATTTCAAAGTTAATCAGAGTGGCATTTATATATCATCAAATATAATTGAAATAGCATAAAAATATAAATAAATATTTAATATCTAATTTATTATCCTGAGCTGAGAATAGCAAGTCATGGCTACAATATTTTATTACTATACATGAAACGTTTGCATCCTAGAACACATGAAACAAATACAATGTCTTTAAATGTCTTCTAATTAAATCGTTTGCATTTTAGAGGCGTTTCAAGGGTGAATTTCCATAACAATTATTAGTGCATTGTCAGATGTTTCGATTTCAAGTTTTGCTAAGCTAATATATTTGGTTCCAAAATTGACTGTTCTTAAAGCTGCAATATGAAGACAACTGAGTCTGAACATTTGTGTGTCAAATACAAACTAAATTATTGACTCATATTTCATTATGTGCTTAAATGTCTATGTTACAAATATAATTTAAAACGTCCACATCATGCTAGTTTTCCTAACCTATTGATGTACAAAATGAGAAAATTATTTAGTATGACACCATGCAAATAAATTATTGGTTAATTTATATTAGTTTCAGGGACAAATATATTATATCATAATTTACATAATCGGAAATTGGATATAATAGAACAAGTGTGTATGGTGTATATGTACGGGTGAATTAAAGATAAATTCTTTGTTTTCATTCCTGTATTTTCACCTATGAAAAATTTATAAGTATATTTTCACATGTAAAAATATAATATTTCCCGTCATACAATGCGACGCTATAACGCAACAATATACTTACATTTTAATGCAAGAAAGCAGTACAAAGGTTAAAACACAGAACAGTATGTCAGCATATCAATAATTTAACAGTGGATACAATGCATATCTTCAGAAAATGCGCATGGAATATGCAACTGAAAACTAACAAGAGAGACTGTATACATGATGTTTGTAGGTAAATATGATACGAACAAAAGCCAGGAAAGCGTATCTCAAAGCACGAAGTTTATAACCAAAATGTCGGTGGAAGTTTTAAATTGTTTGACGCAAAATATATTGAATGCTGTTTATCTGACTCCAAAAACTTAATACAACTCTTAATTGCGACACTAAAGAAAAACTATCTCAAATTAAAACCTTCGTGAAGTAGGCAGTAATTCGCATCACATATAGCTAGATATTCTGCCAAATGCCAACTACACCAAAATTTAAGGTTGAATGATCTTTTTATTTTAAAATTGATATCCGTGTAGCATGTAATAATACACTACTGAGAAACATGGGATTTAAAAACAAGTATGAAATTTAGGTTACCCTCCTGTATTTAAATTATAAGACAAACATGGAGTTAATATTGAGAGAAACTATCACAATGCGGAGTTTTGTTCGGTAAGACATTTAAGTATTGTTTTATGACTGAGACAACGAACCGTAACAATTCTTGTCTTGGTTGAAAGTCCAATGAAAACGAAATAGAACATATAAAACATGTTGCTTAAAACACTTTTAAATAACCACTTCGGAATTAAATCCAATGAATATTCTGGAGGACAGATATTGTAACAAATACTATTATGAAATAATAACACTTAAAATGTTTTAAGACGGTAATGTAACATTACGATACAATAATATTTACTCAATAGAAATTAATCCAACATTTAGTTAAGAGTAAAAACGTTACAGTACGTACTAACGAAATGAAATACTTACCATTCAAAACTATGTTTTATACAAGGTGAAAAAACACAAACGTTACAGTCACAGCTAGTTTTAAGAACTAACAGTGTATTAACAATATCAATTGATATAGGTTTTTTTGTGCTAGAGTTATGTAGATTGCTCATGCAACATCAATCTAACAACATAATGGTAATAAAAATTTTACTTTAATAAATATAAATTACTTATGTGTTTAGGTAAAAGTTCTATAATGTTCTTGAAGAAAACATTTCGTTTAACGATGGAATCGACTATCAAAAAGATACATGATTGGTCTTCGTGAAAGGAAATCATAAGGTAACGTTACTTTGAAAAGATGAAACAGGATGATGTCCTATTTCTTTCCCTCAGACATTTCCACAGACACGTGGACTTTGAAGTAGGAACAACAATTACTCAAAGTTATACAAGATCTTGCATGGCAATTATACTTGTTAACAATCACAGAAGCCTGTATTTCGTAATGTCTATATCATCATGGTAATTCTAATGTGTATGTTGCCTTCTTTAATCTCATTGAACATGATCATATATCAGAACCAGATTAGTTCCCTGATATACACTAATAAGTAGTTATAACCATATCTTTAGAAATCAACGCCAAAATCTAATACAATTATACTGCTCTAATTACACGAATTGCTTTTTTATGTTCTACTGTATTGAACTGATAACAATGACCAATCGAATACGTTTTTATATTCCATTCACATCAGATCTAATGTTGAATTTGTTTCTCCACAATTTGTAACAATACATACGATCATCTTACAATGTTGTTGTCTAATACTGCGAGCTTCACCTATTTAAAAGACACATGAAAGCTTTCTGCGATGATCAACATCTATTTGTTTCTTTTGCCGCCGTAAATGGAAGTACAATGAAGAATTTGTTCGACTTTGTATTTACGGATGCAGTAAGGACATTCCCACAGATTAGTAAGTTCTGATCTTTTAGAATTGTTTGTCTTAGATACATGTAGAGATTGTATTATTTCATGCGAAGATAATAACTTGTCTAAGGAGAATGTGTAGATTGTGTTTCGTTGTGTTTTGTTGGAACAAAATAAGCAAAAAACTTAAATGCATCCTGAACCAGTTTAACATCATTCCAGTTTTATATGATCTTCCAGAATGTTCATCATCTAAAACACACATATATAGTCCTTTATATTATAATTCAGTTTAAAGGTTCATAACTCTAGTTGAAAATTATTTGTGATATATTTCATTGTATTGCATCTGTAAGATAATTATTATATGCTCGTTGTCCTCTCCGTTAAATTTACATTGTCAGAATAATGCAATATGTTACGTTATTGAACACCTTCATATTGCACACACGTGTATAACTCGTGTGCCCAATAGTACTTTAGTGTAAAAGCAACTACTTTGCAAGCAAATCATGTACATTCATGTAGAAGACGCTTTACGCTTTGATTTATTCAATTTGTTTTTAAATGAACAAAATCAGCTGTTTAGTGGACTGCCACATACCAGCTGCTTGAGGCTAGCGATGCCAGACAGGTCATAAAGTTGCTGGAGTCCCTACTGTTATGTACATTTAAGTTAATTGTTTGTTTCTTAGTGTTAGATGTTTTATTCCATTACGTGCTATTGCAATGTAACATTGTTTGCTTGATTATCCAGAATATTATTGTTTATTTTGATCAAGTGTCCAATTTTATATCATGAATTTTCAAGCTAATTATGCTTGAATTTGACATCCGGTAATTCAAATCAAAAGTGAAATTATGTTTGGACAGAACTACAATGAAGAGAACTTTTGAGTCTGCTGGTAGAATTTTGTCTCTCTTGCTCAATCTTCAAAAAGTTCTTCAGATTAGGTTAGGAAGAAATGAATGAGTTAATGTATTTTAATAATACTCCAGAGATTTAAGTACCAGTATATTGAAAGAGATATCCAGGTTAATCATGCAATTAAATTCAGTTGCCCATGTCCCACTCAGTGAAGATTATTGCAAAGGAATGCAGTCGGACGTCATTGATTTTGGAGTTTAAAAAATCTTCGAGATTCAGAAATTATGAATAATCTGGACCAGAAACATTCATATTTGCAACAAAAATAAAGAAATGAACTTAAACATATATCACTTGAGTATGATCACTTATTTCCAGATGTTCCTACAAAAACAAACCAAATTTGACATGACGCTGAAATTGTGATTTTCACACCTGTTAAACAACTCGTGTACAAGATGAATACTCTCAAACATGAATACTTGAAAAAAGAAATTCAGTATTTGCTGGAGAATGATTTCATAGAACAAAGGATCAGATAAAATATAAATACAGGTGCATACTTTACATGATGATCCATCATACAGTTGGAAGTCACGAATATCACATATCGTCAATGTTATACTAAGTATAGATCCACATGCTCGATCACGTTGAATATGATATATATTGATGAATATCTTTTCCAGACTCTTCCCTTTGGGGAACATCATGATGTTTGTGACTAAAACATTATATCGTTATTTATATAACCAAAATACATGGGGGTTCTGAGTGCCGAGTCTAAATCGCTCACCATTACGGATCATTGCCATCTCACCTCTGTTTGCGTGGGTTCCGTTCTCGGATTTGGCCAAGGTGGGTATGTGAGAAGGCTTGCCAGTAGCCTCTCGTGGATCGGTGGTTCTTTCCGGGGTTTTCCAGGGTTCTTTCTCCACCATTTGTACTGGTCACCATGTATAGCCTATCTTGTCTTAACAAATTGGCGTTAAACCCTACAACAAGAATCAAAATACAAATCGAGTATGAACTTTGCAAGATTGTATTGTCGCGTCTCTCGTTCTCTCCTTAATTTGTGACGTAATCGACAAAAAAGCAATTTCATTTCGTTTTTTCCTTAGCAGTGAAAGCAGTTCTGTCAGACCAATCGTACTGTAGACAAATATTTTCCAATTTATAAAACTGGTATGTATTTTCTGCCACTTTAGATGTCTTCTCAGTTTAATTGTAAATATAAATTATTGCAGAAGAACGGTGGATACAACGGTCTATAATCTCATATAGTATAGAAATCAAGTGGTATTCTAATTGGTTCTGTATTGAATACACGGAACAGCTCGTGTACTAATGTTCTATGCATTAGCAGATCCAGGTCGTGACAAGGATATTTCTTGTAGCCGTATATTCTGTTAGCCATACATTCGCAAACACCATTAAAATGTTGTAATCATCATCCCTACTTATATTAACCTTGCCATATAAAATGGTGTTGTTTCAAATAGGCATTCATGCTAAAGTATTCACAGTTGCCATATAAAATGGTGCTGTTTCAAATAGGCATTCATCCTAAAGTATTCACAGTTGCCATGTAAAATGGTGTTGTTTCAAATAGGCATTCATCCTAAAGTATTCACAGTTGCCATGTAAAATGGTTTTGTTTCAAATAGGCATTTATCCTAAAGTATTCACAGTTGCCATATAAAATCGTGTTGTTTCAAATAGGCATTCATCCTAAAGTATTCACAGTTGCCATATAAAATGGTGTTGTTTCAAATAGGCATTCATCCTAACGTATTCACAGTTGCATTCAGATCATAACCATTAATACATAATATTATATATTGATCCATCCATCCATCCACCCATCCATCCTTCCTTCCATTCATCCATCCATACATAAATACATGCATGCATGAATAAATACATACATACATACATACATACATACATACATACATACATACATACATACATACATACATACATACATACATACATACATACATACATACATACAAACGGACAATACGTCTTATTTAAGATATTGCCAACTGAATCATATTCTTACAAGTTTTATACTATTTGCAGTATGTATAACACAATAATTCTTTTAATTGTTACATTCAACACATTGTCTCGTTTGTTCTATTTTGTGATTTTTGTGTTTTATTGGTGTGTGTGATCAAATATATACGATGTGTTGCCATTATTATCCATTTATTAAGTTAAAGTTAGAAAGTTTATAAGGGCTTTCTAGCAATTCTATCTACTGGTAAAAATACCCAATTACGTTAGTCTACATTATTGTATTACTCTATATGGTAGATTAGAAATATAAAAAAAGATTGATTATACAAATTATTTACATTTTGAATCACCTAACGTTTTTCTGACACTTTCTTTTGGGTGATTGAGTAACTGCTCTTATCATTTGTATCAATAAATTATATGGCAATTTTTCTATAGATTTCATGCCCTACTATTTCTTAACGTTTATTTATCCAATCAAATAATACAGAAAAAGTTTATTTGAATGCTAAAGCAATAACAATCCCCCACCGCAATAATAATGTATGATATTGACTGAATTATGCCATGTATTTAATGTTATTGCAGTTTGGCACTATCGCTGATATAAAAAAAATGAGTTTATAACTATTATCAAGTTTTTTTAACTAACATAGTGGCCTCTTCTTTGTACTAGGTGTTTTCTTTCTTTCTTAATTTCATCTGTAGACTCATATTACTTACTAATAATATAAGATAAAATTTGGAAACACTTGTAGATATAATGATCACAGCTGAATGAAGGTCAGTAGATTCGTCATTTCATTATTTGATAAGCAAAATAATGTGCCTTTTATTTTAGGTGAGAAAAAATAGGATTTTTTTTAGTTCTTTATGAAAACCTTGAATAACTGATTTGGATCTTTTGATTTTTATCCTAGCAGCTATATAACCACTCAGTTCAAAAACAAATTTTAAAGCTCGCACAAAATCTGATTTTTTCAAAGAAATCAAAAGAGCAACCCATATAGAGTATGAAAGCACATGGATGAAAACAAAAGATTTGCAGCCTCGATTGCAAGATGCTAAATGAGAAACATCAGCAAAATCTGTTTGCTACGGATGACTGTGTCCTGCTACATTAGTTTTACGTCTGAAAAATATTTGTCTAATGGATTACTGTAACGTGCAAGTCAACTGTTCATGTAACCATTGTCGTGCATATTGCAAAAATGTCATGTTTGGGGTCCCGAGTGTCCCAGTTTTTGGGGTCCCGAGTGTCCCAGTGGTATCAAGCACTCCCCTTTACCTATCACAGTCATCTCACAACTGTTAGCATACATTCGAGACTTTGGCTCGGGCAATATGACAGATCTTGCCAGTAGGTTAAACTGGCGTTAAAACCACAACAACAGCAAAAGCAAGAACATCAGAAACAATATCAGATAGTTTGGATTTGGCATCACAGTGACTATTTTTAAATTTCTCCGTAGCCAGCGGTATAAGCAGCATTGTAATACGTGATGGCTTCGAGTCTCTTGTGTAGTTGCTACTACTGCTCAGTAGGTTAATGTCTGTGTGATGCTTGTTTTATATAGTTCTTGTAGTGTTTTAGATTGCTTTGCCAAACGTTTCCGACGAGCATAAGAGGTGGATGTAATCAACTGTTCAAATGTTACTTTATTTCGTGACTTCATTTTTCACTTCATTCGTTTCTTATTCTTTAGTTTTCAGTAGAATAGAGTGTAAACCTTTACAAAATAGGCCTAGTTGTTTTGTATAATGTTTTATAATTACACAGTATAAATGCAATAGATATCCATAACAAATGACCATGTTTAGATTTTCTGATACTTTTGTTCAGTCGGTTAACGATTGTAACTCTTGTTGCAAATCTGCCATCTGTGTGATATTAGGATTATGAGGTAATAGCAGTAACTCATTATTCGTACCGCCTATGGAGTTTTATCTGTCGTTAGTACAACTATATGTTAATGTTGTATCATCCAAAAGATCTAAGAGTACAAATATGATGTTCTTCCAGGAAAGTGTGTCACTTCTTTGCATACGTCGGATCATCGATAACAAAATAAAACCACTTTCAACAACGGTCTAATCAGCATGCTGAGAAATGTAAAGAGAATTAGTTTCTTGTGATTTATTGTGACTTTCTTTTTCAAACGTTCTCGAAGGGTGTGACGATACATTCGTGATCTCTGTTTCCGTTTCTGAGTCAGAGGAATCCTTCCTTTTAAAACCTTCAAACAACATTCACACATGGTATATATATATATATATATATATATATATATATATATATATATATATATATATATATATATATATATATATATATAGTAAGTATAGTTTGAGTGCTTAATAATTAGGTGCTCGTTGTGTTCTCAAAGGACTAAATAATTTCAGTTCATGTTTCGACGTATCCAGTACACTTTGCAACATGCCTGTTGTCTTGTACGTATTTTTGTATGGAATAGCCAAGAGCAGCCTCGAGAGAAAGTAAAGACATCGATAAAGTAGAATTTTCATCCGATTTCCGTTATATAGTAGATGTGGAAAAGCTGGTTTTGATTCATGTTCGCATCATCAGTATCGTAAGATGAGTATCGGAACGGTTACACAACGAGGTTTTCTTTGCTACGTGAAAGTGACACTTTCATAATTCTGTCCATGTGTATTGTATTCTGTATTGATGTAAATTGTACGTGGCAGTTTGCAAGTGCTACTTTCCGTCTGTATTAGTGGCAATGGCTACCTGCAAGTGCTACATTCATAAATCTAGTCATGAATTTTCTATTATCCATTGACGCAATATGCAAAATGACTGATTGCAAGTGCTTAGATCTACTTTTGTATGCGTCATTGAATCTTGCAATTTGCCAGCTACTGAACTGATTCTGTAATGTGTCGTATTGCAAATGCTAAGTCAGTATTTACAAATTGTAATACTCTATTTATAAACTGTCTATATCAGATATTGCACAGACTGCACCTTCTAAAATCATGGTTGTAGAATCAAGCACGTGGCAAGTGAACATGAACGAATGTTTCATTATGTCAAAAGATGGCGCCGTGACACATCCATTTCTTACAATACGAATACTCCCCTGACATAGCAACATGAGGTTTAAGGCATATTTGGGCGACTTATTTAAAATATTCAAGTTATATTACCGCATTACATTCAGATGATTTCTTCTCATTTGGAAGACATGCGGCCTGCAAGAAGCACAAACCAAATGAAATGTTTCAAAGTGTATACAGTTGGATGCATTTACACAATGTTATAATTTCGCTGACCCTAACCAACCCACTTTTATACGGACACTATGTGGGTGCAATTTACCGCTTCCGCACGGTGGCACAACAGGGTAGCCTTTCACAATCAAGGTTTAAGGACCTAATTTGTTTATATATTCTCATTCACAATGTTATCAATTTATATCATGTTTATTATTTTAGAGTAGTCCAGTGCAAAGTCTGCTTTTTTGTATCAGTAAAGACATCAATCAATAAAGACATCAACAGATCAATGCAAATCGCAGATAATCGCACCTCAATGTCATGATATAGCCAGCATGTAATGTCACTAGTTGTCTGTGACAAGTATCTCATAGGTCTAATTTATTGTTGAAAATTCATTTTTCAATACAATAGCAAATGACTTGAAACAAGGACATCACATACAAGGCTTATACTGCTGCATATCTTTATGCTACAAACATATGATCTTATTGCATTATATAAGAAAAAATATAACAATATGAAATATATTTTCTATGTGTAAAAAAACACTTTACCGTTTATTTATGAGAAGCTGTTTCCATAGATACCAAGCTGGAAACTGTATTTTGTATTATTTAAAATCGTATGCATCCATATCCATATATGCTGCGATACCTACTGTCCGGATATGACTATTGCGGTAACGTAATTCACTGGGGGTTGGACATCAGATTCATTTGGCAGCAATTATACAAAATATAATATATTGAACATAAATAACCATGCTACCGTACCAGTAATAAGCTCAATTTGTTTTTATTATTGATACCACAATAGAATACCAAACTTGCCGTATACATTTGGATATGAAATTAATGTAGTAATTAAAACAAATACAAATGTTTACATGCATCATCTTGTGATGTGATTGTATTTTGTTAGAAAAGTAAGACTCGAAACATAATGTTTAGGCAATTTTTAACATTTGTAAGGCTACTGACAGTTCATGCTGTTGCAGAATCCACCCCAGCCCCCACAAAAGTATCTTCATTTGTCTGTGATTTTATAATTATTTTATACCGTTTAAAAGGTGAATATTGTCATAACATAAAACATATCATGCCAATATAAGTATGCAATACTTTTGTTTGTTTGTTTGTTTGTTTAGGATTTTTAACGTAGCTTTAACAATTTTTCAGTCATATCGCTACGATGTCTGCAGTGAGGCAGTTTATAGTGATGTCTACCACTGGGGCATCATGCCGCAGACATGTAGCATGATGTCCCGACCAGTCACATTATCCTGACACCAGGCCGACCATTCCTAACACTAACCTCTTAATGCTGAACGTCAAGCGAGGCAGCTGTTAGTACCATTTTTGTAAGTCTTTGGTATGACTCAGCCGGGGATCGAACCCACGACCTCCCGCTTCCGCGGCGGACGCTCTAACCACTAGGCCACCGGAGCGGTATGCAATACAGCAGAAAAAATAAATTTAAACCATATACAGTCCTATGTTTAACTTTTCATAGGATATATCCGATAAACATAAATGTAAACCTGCATTCATAAAAACAGTATTATTAGATGAATTTGTCTAAATTAAAAATTGGTATACAGGTAGACAATAATAATGAATAAATACTTACATTGGCTTTTTGCATTGTTATTATAGATTTATTATTAATCCCTTTTGGTTTTTACTTTCACATGAACAAAAAACAAATTTTTCACACAATTTGACTTTTGGATTGGACACACACTAAAAATTGCTAATTCTAAGGAATTAACACATTAAATACTGGATTGGCCGAGACACATTTAATATTCTATAACAAATACACCTCTAAATTATGCCTCACGAATAGTCAATTTTATATTCCTTTTTGACTATTTCAAGAAGTAATTTTCTTTTTAAAATAAAAAAAAACATTCCATTATTGGATCCGTATTAAATATATACACTGTACAAAATTGATATCGGACAATTTGTTTTGAGGTCTTTAATATAAGATGTTTTCACTGGCAAACAATAACCATGAAAAAGATTGTATTTTTTCTAATTGTGTTGTTTTTTTTTCGTCTGATGCTAAGCCCTTCACAAAACTAATACGGTTATGAACCAACCTGAGATGAAATTTTACATTTGGCCTGTTATCTCTAATATATGTGCGTTGGAATAATAGATACGGTATATTCCATGTTTTAAATAACAAGAGGTGTGTGTGTGTGTGTGTGTGTGTGTGTGTGTGTGAGAGAGAGAGAGAGAGAGAGAGAGAGAGAGAGAGAGAGAGAGAGAGAGAGAGAGAGAGAGAGAGAGAAAGAGAGAGTGAGAGAGAGAGAGAGAGAGAGAGAGAGAGAGAGAGAGAGAGAGAGAGAGAAACAGACAGACAGACAGACAGAGATTCATAAGCAAATTAGTTGCGTCACAGCATAATAGATACCACTAGCCAATTTATTTCTGCAGTTGTAAGATATCTGAGCAGAATGTAACAGCTACTTTATTAGCATGCAAGACATTTTAATTTTAGTTATAGACCCCCAAGTACCATTCCTCAGAAAAGATACGAGCCTGGGTTTCAGGAATTGAAACTACACATGTACCAGTTTGTTCAGTTGTGAAGAATGGGGTCATTATGAGAAAATGGAAGCCTCCCGATGGTGATGAGTAGTCAGTGAGCAATCAAACTGTTGTTCCTAAGTATTATGGACAGAAAATTCATTTTTTAGTCCATAAAACGCCTTAAGCTGGTCAGTTTGGTGTCAGTAATAAGACTTATCGCATGATCCTGAATCATTAAATTGACCCAAAGTTAAAAGTGATATTTATAAGTACCATATATCTTGTTACACTTCTCAAATGGTATAAATCCCAACCAAAAGATATCCAAGGTACATCTGCAACCTACTCATGCATTTGACCATTCGATAAAGCATTAAGCAGAAAAATGGTAAACCGTCAGTTCCTTACCTAATATCAAGTCGCTTAACTAATACTTGTTGACCACAATGCGTGCATCCTCAAGATTTCCATAGGCTATTATTTTACGAAAGTTAAAGCAAAAACTATTCTAAAAATTTAGACAATGGTTTTAACACTTGGTTGCCCCTCCAAATCTCTCCAGCCATGTTTTCGTTTGATTATTTCCAGCAACGCATGCATGAAGTAGGCATCCAACATTTTGCTTTTTCCGCCTATCACTCTGAATGCGATGGAGCATGCACAAGACTGTGCGAGAAACAAACCTCTCACCTACCCAGGATAGGTGTGCAAAATTGAACCAAACCTTTAAACAAGCAGTGATCAATAAAATCCGGCATTGTATAATTATCGAGTAAGATCAGGATAGTGTGTTCCCATACTGTTAATTATCAGCAAATCAAAGACTCCATGAATACCCTAACACAGCAACACTGTCCCAAAACATCCTTAACTACCCAGTATATATGTTGGCAATTCTACCCTATATAATTATCGAGTGAGATCAGTAAACGTTTTTCTCTTGTTGATACTTTCTGAAGGAGAGACAATAAGACTGTCCCAAACCACGCTCACCGACCCAGGATGATACATGTATACCTTAAATATAACTTAATAAAATATGCAGTTTTGATTTATGATGCATTCTCTCTCTCTCTCTCTCTCTCTCTCTCTCTCTCTCTCTCTCTCTCTCTCTCTCTCTCTCTCTCTCTCTCTCTCTCTCTCTCTGTTCTGTTAAACAAAGTCAATTTTTTAATTTGACACAGATCAGCTGAATAATTATAACCTACGAGTCATATATTTATATTTTTAAACTTCTTGAAATAATTTCCTCTTTTAATTGATTTATAATGGAAATAATTATAATACATTATTGTGACATCTCCTTTAACATCATCTCTTTTGTCTCTGATTATATCCACCTTTAGAGACAAACGTTTTTAAAGACGCAAACCAGTTTGAAAGCTGTAAGTTTAAATAAGCATTCGAAGGTTGAGGTTCTCTACATTAATAATGTCAATTAAATATTGGAAAACAATTAAAACACAAAATATTATGCTTCTAATCGGATGTAGTAAACATTTGTATTATGATACGAACATCATTTTCGCAATTTCATTATTTCGACTTTTGCTACTAAATGTGTTTCAAAATGAAAAATGTGATAAGAATTTTAAATTTTTTAAAATAGGAATGTTTAATTTACTTACCGGCATTTTCCTTATAGGCTTTTTATGTGCTATTGATGTTGCTCTGAAATATACTTTTCTTACGCCGGAGCTTATGTACAACAGTATTACAGGAAAGGTTACTCGTCTATGAGGTACGTCAAATGGGTGATGTACAATGCGATAATTACAACCAGGGGTCGTCTAATGAACGCTCATTAAGAAGAGTACGAGGGAATATATCATTATCGTTCCTGATTCTTACTTTGCTAAAATAACTAATGGTTTCAAAGTAATGAGAGATATCACCAAGAAGTATATGTTTTAAACGGTGAAAATAAATATTTATGTGCGTCAAAACTTGGGTTGAATAAGATGTACTACCCTGTTGCAATATTTGCGCTTTTGTTTTCTTAGGGGAGTATAAATTCTTTATATCTTTGAAATGCTCATGGTTTTAGAGAACATTTAAAGCTAACGTGCACCTTTAAAAATGGGACTGAAAGAATCACAATGTTTATATACACAAAAAAATGAATGCCTTTAATTTCCGTGTGGGAGCATTAATTATTTATGGTAATGGAAAAACGTTTAAAATTTAGATAGCCGTCTGTTGGCATAAAGTTATGTTAATCTCTAGTATGTCATTATCTTAACAGATGGAGACACGAAATAGACAAAAAGGAACGATACTGATAAAACTTGTATTTACAATGTTGCAAGGTCAAATCAGTATGAAAATATTAGTTGGAATGATGTAATAGTAATATGGCAAGTTTGTAAACAGAACATACAGAACTTGTAATAATTGACATATCATTTGCAATACGACAACAGGCAAAATCAATTTATTTGTTGGAAAACTGCAAGATACTTGGACACAAAAGAAAGTAGATTTAAGAACTTGCAAGCAACCACTTACAGATAGTATCAATGAAGAAAAGAAAAATTATGACTAGAATTATGAATGCAGCACGTGCAACTAGCCATTGACAATATTGCAGACGGAAATTCCCACTTGCGAACTGCCACGTACTGGTTGCATCAATGCAGAATAGAATATCTTAATAGTGATAGCATCGAAATAGTCATTTTGATGATTTTAATGAACGCATTTTCCGTCTTAGAAAATTCGGTCCTCGAAATGCGATATCTCCATAACGACTGAAAGGTACAATTCCGACATGTAAAGAAAAGTCAGTACATCTTCAAATTATCAAATTGCAGAAACTTAACAAGCGGTCTCTTTGTAAATTGGAATTTTTGCTACTTCTAGTTTTTTACTCTATCCGATTTTCAAATGTTCGCCCGTGATAACTTCCATTCTGTTGTATCGTTTAAGTTCTGTATAAGATAAGACCACGGGCTATGCAAATCTGATCTTGATGGTGTTTAATCGGACTGTGCTGTGTTTGATGCTGTGAAGTTGATCCTAAAGAACTCTTTCGAGTCGTCTCCTGTCTCTTGGAGCCGAAACATGCTTCGAGAGAATAAGAGCAATTCCGTTGTTAATGTCGTATGATCACTGGATTGTTTATTGTATATAATTTTGTCCACGTTTTCGAAGTCTGCAGGTTACTACATTAGATCCATGAAATAGAATTTAAACTGTCTTCAGACATTAACAGTCTCAAACAAAATTGATATATAGTTTAGCGCTGTCGTCTCGATTTCTTTTACACCGAATTGAATAAATTCAATCAACAGCTGTTTTCTCTGTTGGTACTTGCGGCAAACAAACTTTGAAGTTTACTCAGCACATGCACGCCGTCCTTCTAAAAGTTCTGAAAGTCGCGTTGTTGGTAGCTCGAATAAACAAATAATCTTCAGAGTATTTCGAACGACTTTATCAACTGGTCCGTCTCCGAAGTGTACCAAATATTAAGCTACAAATAGCAATTTAATAGATTCTATCATTTAGAGTAAATTTGCACGTTTTGTGTTTTGCAAGTGATATACATTTGATGGCAAGTAATTGTAAATAAAACCTCACCTAACCATAATTTCTGTATTAAATTTGTCTTTTGTTCCATGTTGCAATTTTCTTCTTACATTCCCCTTTTATTCTATAGTGATATTTGTTCCACTAATTTTTCTTTGGTTCATCGTAAATTCTAATCTAACCCAAGTGCATTTTACAAAATTTTTATTTATTAGGCCTTTCTCATATTAAGTTGTTAACATTTATCACCCAGGCTAAAACGAAAACAAACAATCTGTCTGAAGAACGTCACGCTATTTCAGAAAAAGCCCTTCAGAATTCCAAACTCTGCCTTACGTTTGACAATAAAGCAAAACAATTCTAGTCACATCATCAATATTTTCACTCAGCGCTTTGGGTAAGCATGCAAAAATACATTCTAGGGCTAAACAATTGATGGCAAATGTCACCAAATAGCTGATGAATGAAAATCTGCCTGAAACGGAATATGCTTGAAATATATCTTTCTGTCATTACATACGTATCCATTGTACATTTCAAACATATATTTAGAATAGCTATAATTATAAACATTCACCCAATCCAACCTTCGCTATGGGGCTTCATACAGGATTGGAGATTGTAAAATGTAACCAGTTTCGCGTTATTAAGTTTTTGTGTTTGTTCTTCTTTCAATTCTGTTTTGTATCTTCCTTCACTCAGAGTATAATATTATTGCTCTTAAGGGTGTGGGGAATATGGGTATGATACAGGATTGGTACATTTGCTTAAAATGAGATCATAAGGAACATAGAGAATGTCTAAGATATGTTTTTTATTTATAACGGATTACATGTCGGATCGGATGAATGTGTGTTCAATGGTCACTGTGGGATGTTGATAAAACATAAAACAGTAATGAATAGCAGGTCACTAGCTCTTTGTCAGGCAAAATGTATGTGAAACCTATGGACGTTTTTAAAATTATATTACCCTACGTATCTTCCTATCTATTGACTCCCAAGTACCATTTGTACCCAACTTAAATTAACATTTTCACTCGGTCACCACAGTTATCCGCTGTTTAAACGGATATATCCCAATATTAAAATGACGTTTTCACTATTGATATATAGGGAAGTTTGACTTTTTCATAACGACAATTTTGTTTAAATATTTAAAATGAAAAAGCTGTATTTTAAAGATATTAAATAATTCATGTAAATGCTTAGTTCAATGCTAAACTATCCTCGTAATATATTATAACAACTATATTTTATATTTTTAACGCTTGCATGCATTTGCAACCTTTCAAGCAAATGCTATCAAAGTGCTATCTTTCTTTAGATTGATTAATGGATTACAAATTAAGAGACTTAAGTGCTCTTGGAAGTTAAATAATATTAAATATTATAAATATTTTCTGACTTAAAAGTATACATATTACTTTGGGAATAACATTCCATTTACTGTCTTGAAAGCTATTCTCAATATTGTATCATAAATTGTGATTACATCTTCAATTCCCACCTCCATGCTGGTTTGGAACTCGGTTATGGCAGGAAACGTTCAGATTATTTTTGGACATTTGCATGTATGTACTGCACGCTCTGTTTACAACAGTAGTTTGCGGCAACAAGGCTAGATATCTTGTGTATCCCTATTTTATCTAAGCTAGCTTTTTACCTAGAAATGTCTAATGGCTGACATACTATATGCAGTTCTCTCTCTCTCTCTCTCTCTCTCTCTCTCTCTCTCTCTCTCTCTCTCTCTCTCTCTCTCTCTGTGGCAAAATGTATTGTCAGACCTTCTTCTAACTATGAAAGATAAGCAGATACCTTTGTGTATTCGTACCAGTAAAGAGAATTTCCAAACCAGGTATATATTTTGAATAGAGGCTTTCCGTCACAGTCCAGTTTTAAAAAAAAACTCCGCAGAATATTATTTGATTCTAAATGTCAAACAAAAGAATGAATTAATTCCAACTAAAAAGTCAAGCTATTTTTGCTTTCTTTGAATATTCGGATATCATTACAAAGTAATGAGTTTCTATATACTTCTGTCAACTGATGACAAATAAAAAAAAAACACTGAGTATATATGAAAGAAACTACGCAAACTTCTCTACTCAAAAGAGATAGAAACTAAAAGTGATTTTTTTAAATATCAATGAGACGTAAAAAAAAAAATACTGTTAAAGTTAAAAATTACACAGCAATGAACTTGTTCTGACTAATGTTACACGAGGTTTCGTTTTTCTCTTAAGTTTCATATGTACCCAAAAATGGCCATCGTCATTAAATTAGAAAATAAAGTTAATATTATCAGTTATTGATATTCATTTTTAACATCATAAAATAAAGTTCCTTTAATAATTAAGCACACACACATGCATATTAGGTGTTTGTTTATACCCTGAAGGACAAGAAGACGGGAGACATAACTGAACCAGGAATGACACTAAAAGGTGGGCGTTGTTAGAGTTCAGCATCAGGGAAGAAATAATAACATACTACATTATATATTATAAGTGACTTCAGTATATATTATATATAGAAATTAAACATAATTAAAGTTAAAGAAGACAAATGCATATGTTACATACATAATGAAGCTCAAGCGCTTGAAATTTTGGGCTCCGATCGCCGAGGCAAGAGATCACATTAAGAAACAGGAACAAAATACGTCATATGCATTACATTTGATGCATATATTCACACGATAAAATTCGAAATGACTACAATGCAATATAAACCAACATTGATATATACATGTATTTTAAAAAATAAAAGAATAAAAAAATAAATAAAAGGTGGCTGTATAGGGGAAGAGGTGGGACTTTAAAATTCCGATCAAAATATTTCACTGGAACCAGTAAAGCGTCTATGCTCCTCTGCAGTTCAGTTGAATGTGACACTAATTACAATTCAAGTAACTGTGTGCAGTTGCAAGCCCTGACAAATGATTGGCCAATGACACCCATGTGACCACTATGGAGCAATTCATATATATATATATATATATATATATATATATATATATATATATATATATATATATATATATATAGATATATATATATATATATATATATATATATATATATATATATATATATATATATATATTTCTCATAAATTATTTGCACAAATTGTGATATTTGTTCATTTTAACTTTGTTTATCCTTATTTCTGTCTGTTTTCTTTATCAATTTATTTAAACACCCAGTCAGTTTTAGTAGTATAAAATTGACAAGTCGTATCATTTCCATCTGTCTCGAGTCTTTATTCGACAAACGTATCTGTATAATTTGCTCAAACAAGTGTCAATTTGCATGCTATACAGATAATATCTAGGACAACTGTACAGACTGTTCTGCAGATTTATAAATATTATGCTTCCTTTATAACATTTACATCTGTTGATGGTGGAGTTATAATTGTTTTAGGTTTAACGCCATTTTTATTGTGTCATTGAAAATCTGGGAGAACCCCATTAAAAAGCAAGAACTCACGGAAAGGTAATGGCAAGCTTTCTCGCATATCCGTACTGGCCAAGCCCACAACTCGTTGCTACGCAGAGGTGAGACTGGACCGATCGGTAAAGCCATCGGATTCAGACCAATCCCCCACCGGGTGCTCCATTTAACCATGAAACTACGTCTTATAAAATACTAAAATGTTTCAGTAAGACCTAGTTTTTTTTAATTCCCATTTTAATTTAAATAATCTGGCACCTAATAACCGCCTAGAGTCAGTGTTAAAATATTTTTGTCAGTTTTATCATGAGACTAGGTATTAATCCTTAAAATAAATATTATGTTGCTTTTGACCTATATAATTGTGTTATCCAGAGCCAAAAAATTAAACCGGGCCCTTCCAGATAACTGTATTGTGATTCTTACAATGTGTTCGAGCACCAAAATTGAAGACGCGTCCATTTAAATACAATAGCAATATATTTTTCAGCAAGAATAACCTTGTAATTTGTTTTATGAAACTCGATTTAAAAGCAAATAGTTGTGAAACCAAATTAGACATTTTACTCTGTTCATACACGAATAGATATTTCATGCACGACATATGCCAAAAATAACAGCCTTGATATTCAAAACAGATTTGTGTAATGCATCTTTGAGCTACTATCCAACACCTAAAGAATGCTTTCGATCATTGCTTGTTTTGAAACCAAATAACAGAGGAAAAAATCAATAAATCAGGAGACACGGAAGTATTAAGGTATTTCAAGAACTACATGGCTGTCGATATATCGCACATACAACGCTTTGTGTTTCACCATCATATATTTGCGTTTAGTGTTGATAAAGTCAATTCTTCTGTCTGTCAGAATGATTTACCCTCTGTAAATTACGCATAATTTGATTTTAGATTTGTAAAGCCACTTTCGACAAAAGAAATTGCAACGCCTAGTCATTCTACAATGATTTATTTATGTAGAGAAAATGTTTCGAGTCCATTCTAATTAGTCAACGTTTATTTGCTTTCACTCGCATGGAAACGACTTTCTTCTTATTCGGCAGGAAAGAGTAATGAAATATTTGTTATAGCATAAGTGGGTCCTTAAGAGAGGAGATATCTGACTGGGAGAAGATTTTGGTAGCTTGAAAGAAAAGGTTTTTTGCTCATAAAATTTGGAAAAGATGTATTCATGGCTGTTTTTGTAAATTAAAAATCTGGCCTAGACCTGATCCGTTGACACTGTTGTGGCATAACCAATTTATATAAACGCGAGATTGTGTTAAAGCTTAACTTTCATAAACTTACACCCACTTACTAGCTTATTAATGTAACGAACGTTTGATGAATCAGAAGGTCGTACTCGATCGCATTAACAAACGGACATCAGTATTGTCAACACGTGGACGCAACGTAGCAAGAGACCCTAACATGGTGAGGTTGAACATAAAATTTTAAGCGTTTTGTAAGAACGTGACATTTAAGAAATTTAAAATCATTTTCGGAATCTTCCGTTAGACAAAATGAAATTATATCTGTAGTTCAAGTTCATCTGCAAGCATATATTAATCTTTATTTTTGTTTCATCTTTAAATTACTTATGACTTTTGTTTGCATTATCAACTTGCTAATTGACGAAATTCCATATTTATAAGTTACTTGAAGAATATAAAACGGCCTCTAATTATGCTGACTTTACGGTGTTCTGAACGTTGTTTAGATCATCCTAGCTTTTACAAGAATGTTTATTTTGCCTGAAGGCCCACAATAAAAAGACCAGAACGACCAAATTGAGCTATCGTCGAGGATAAATGTTCCGCCTCGAGATACGACGGACTATTTTGTAGCATTAGAAATTACTTAACAACTGATATATCAATTGTCACTGTTAATTACATGGCGGGAAAGACTAATTATAGTATTATACACTATCAGAAATTGACCAGTAGGCGTTTTGTAATTGACCACATGTTTAAGTTGGTTAAGGACCTTATTTGCACCCATTTGACAAATCATATTCTATGAATAATATATACAACCTATCCCTTTCTACCGACCGATGACAAAAGGAGTCGGAAGAGATTGCTCTATATTACATAAATCAACTGGAATTGATATATTCTGTATTGGACCAAAACTCGCTTTAGTGTGTAAATTGACCTTTACAAATACCATAATTTGGCTCTACATTACATACATCAACTGGGATTGATATATTCTGTATTGGACCAAACGTTGCTTTAGTGTGTAAATTTGCCTTTACAAATACCATAATTTGGCTGGAAGCAGAGCATTCAGATATATTCCTGAGTCATATTTATAAATGACTTATCATTAATACGGCTTTCACGTTTGGCTACTAACTTTACTTGGTGCAAAACATTTATATTAATACTGGGTTGTCTTCGGCTAATTAACACAATATCATTGGAACAATTTATAAATATGTTTTAAATGTATCTGCCAAACCAGCACACCTTGCTTATCAACAGTGTATACACTATAAATAATTTGTCATGCTTCGATGATCATTTTTAATGATTATGCTAAAATCGACACAAAACTTTATGTGCACCTAATTAACTTCTCTTTTTTATCTCCTAAATTGAACTTTAATAGCGTTTTCTTTCTTCAAAGGGACCACAAATGTTATAACAAAGGTTAGTTTATATATATATATATATATATATATATATATATATATATATATATATATATATATATATATATATATATATATATATATATATATATACATATATTCCTTTCTAATACGTTTTTCCGCGTCATGGCGGTAAAACAGTATCAACGAAAATGAAAGATATAAAATATATATTTTGTATATGTGCGTGCAATAGAAAAACAATTTGCTTTTATTTTAAATCATCTTTTCGTGACACAATTTATAGTCAGATATAAGAATCAAATACATTCAAAACGTTACAGGTATAATTCACCGAACACGTTCTAAGTTCGGCATAGGCGTAGATGTTACTGCAATCGTAGTACTCACTTAATGTTTCCACTTGGCCCATATATTTGCATACGCACGCACGCACGCACGCACGCACGCACGCACGCACGCACACACACACACACACACACACACACACACACACACATACACACATACACACATACATACATACATACATACATACATACATACATACATACATACATACATACAGTTACGTGCTTAGGCTCGAATAAGCAGCAGCATAGAAAGAAGTGAAAAAAACAAGCTTGTAAAAATTTAACAAACAATTTATTGAGTACAAATATTTTTATAAAAGAATATATTTAAACTTACGGTTTTAGAGAATCAAGTCCGAAATTAATCAAAAAAAGAATTCACAATATAATCCACTAGTGGAATTGCAAGAGACCTGATAAATAAATGTCCTAATAGTTCCCGGTTATAATCTTGAATATAGCGACGACGATGTCACGTGATGAAGTCAGTTTTAGTTATATAATAATCCAAATGAGCACAAGTAATTTCTAGATAAATAAGACAATAAATTCCTCTTGATCCCAAACGAATTTGAAATAATTTACACTCAAACAATAACACACATATCCTTATATTCCAAAGCCCAGACTAACTACTAAATATCTCACTCCAAAACATCACTTATATACCTGTTTTTTACGACAACAAGAAAAGGGTCATGACCTTCCAGAATCTCTCAGAACATTCTCACGTTCAAGAAATCACGCAAACATCGTATGACCCAACTAAATTAGAAAGATGTTTATTCTTTACTCCATTTTGTCCTTGGAATCAACCAATCATTTTAAAAAAAGCTCTAATGTCCTTGGAATCAACCAATCATTTTAGAAGCTTGTTTACACTCTGAAGCAAGGTCAGAAAATGTGGTTAACATCTGTTGTTTACTTGTAGAGTGAAAACTTTCTAGGAAAATTTCCCAATGAATGAATTTTTAAATCCAAAATGTCAAATTTGAATCTGACAAACAAAATTAATTGATTTAAATCAAATATACGAAACATGTATATAAAAAGATACATGCATACACACACACACACACACACACACACACACACACACACACACACACACACACACACACACACACACACACACACACACACACACACAC
>JARLTB010000179.1:6447500-6492500 GCA_030141615.1 Unio pictorum
CAAATAAAGGCATTGTGTTCAGTGAGATATCAATCGGTTGGTGTGCTTAATTTACAACTGCTCTGATGAATGAGACCAAATAGGAATAAAACTAAAGAACTAAGTTATTTCGAAGTTAAAAATGTTTATTGATCTTACTGGATTTAGAGATAAATTTGTTCACTGCCTTTTTTTTAATCTGTACCCATTCTTGAATAAATATTTCCCCAAAGTTTAATTGTGAGCATTATTCATTTACACACCGAATTCTTGAAGGACGACATACTCTCACGATATCTGCTTTACCTACTATTAGCTGTTAACTAACCCGCGACATCAACGCACGATGGTGATAACGTATTTATGGATCTATTGCGCTTTTTTTAAAAATCATACTTCTATTTTGCCCATGTTAGCCCACGTGTCTGCTAAATTTCCCCAGCGTGCAATAATTTTAATTCAAACAGAGATCTTGAATGGGCTAATTTGGCAGTAGCGACGCTCCCTTCATTTCAAGTGATTGGGGCAGAAAAGAGACAGATATAAATCATGTGAAGTAGTGATCAGTGTCTTCAAAATGATTTCCATTATTCATATATATATATATATATATATATATATATATATATATATATATATATATATATATATATATATATATATATATATATATATATATATATATATATATATATATAATATAATATATAATATATATATATATATATATATATATATATATATATATATATATATATATATATATATATATATATATATATATATATATATATATATATATACCGCAAATGTTGATCCTTCAGTCATCTGATCTGTTTGTATTCTCTACATGTACTTCGCTACTTCACTTCATATATTTATTTTATATAACCACATCATCCTTTCATTAGGGCATAAACTTGCAACTTATAGTTTTATTATCTTCGTTTCTAAGACATCAAATGTATTTTACTTACTGTTATTTGCTCGTGTGGCAGGTAAGTACTTATCATGTGATATAGTGATATAAATTAGAATATGCGAAGGAAATAATAATATGGAGTTTCACGTCGATACTTGGAAAGATAATCAAACAGGAAAGGAAGAGAACTCAATAACGGACCAATGACAGATACGAAAAGCTGTAAATCAACAAGAGATCATGGGAAAGAAATATTCAAGAATTGTGGAATGCACATTGTCTCGGTATATTGCTATATAAAATAAATCAATACTATACCACCGTAGTTGGAATGATCTATTCATTTAATTGCAATTAAACTGGGATTCTATAGAATGTGTTGCATATGCAATGTTCAAATCATGAGAGAGAGTAGAGAAATTAACATTTCCTTGCAGCCAGTTTATGGAATCCGCAAATACCTTTCCGGACGTGTTTAACATCTTATTTGAGAATGGAGCGTTGACTTGATAGGAGAAAAACGATCTGTAACATTACCGTTTTGCTTCCTAAAACACTTGTTTCTATTTAATGCTGGAATTATGAAGAAACTTTTTTAACAAACCAGTCAAAAGGCAAGCATTTTTCTTTGAACATTTGTTGCCTTACCTGTGTATAATTAAAGTTGACCAAAACTGTTTTAAAATCGCGTTTTGCAAATCTTCCATTGAAAATGACTTTCATTTCGTTTTTGAATGCCCATGTTATAACATTCAAAGATTTGAAACTAACAGTCGACTCATATTTGAAGTTTTCATTATTGCAGATTGTTACTTATTGTAAGCTTTGCATGTATGTATGTACATAATGTATGTATGTATGTATGTATGTATGTATGTATGTATGTATGTATGTATGTATGTATGTATGTATGTATGTATGTATGTATGTATGTATGTATGTATGTATGTATGTATGTATGTATGTATGTATGTATGTATGTGTACGTGTCATATTTGGATTTTTAATTTTAATATTTCATTGTGATTTTTCTGTTTTATTGCTACGATGTTAGCAATGTGGCGGTTTACAGGGATGTCTAGCACTTTGGGATCATGCCGCAGACATGTAGCATCATCTCCCACCCAGTCACTTTATCCTGTCACCAGGCCGACCAATACTAATATGGACCTCTTAATTCCGTGCGAGGCTGATACTAGTACCAAATACCGTTTTGCTTCCTAAAACACTTGTTTCTATTTAATGCTGGAATTATGAAGAAACTTTTTTAACAAACCAGTCAAACGGCAAGCATTTTTCTTTGAACATTTGTTGCCTTACCTGTGTATAATTAAAGTTGACCAAAACTGTTTTAAAATCGCGTTTTGCAAATCTTCCATTGAAAATGACTTTCATTTCGTTTTTGAATGCCCATGTTATAACATTCAAAGATTTGAAACTAACAGTCGACTCATATTTGAAGTTTTCATTATTGCAGATTGTTACTTATTGTAAGCTTTGCATGTATGTATGTACATAATGTATGTATGTATGTATGTATGTATGTATGTATGTATGTATGTATGTATGTATGTATGTATGTATGTATGTATGTATGTATGTATGTATGTATGTATGTATGTATGTATGTATGTATGTGTACGTGTCATATTTGGATTTTTAATTTTAATATTTCATTGTGATTTTTCTGTTTTATTGCTACGATGTTAGCAATGTGGCGGTTTACAGGGATGTCTAGCACTTTGGGATCATGCCGCAGACATGTAGCATCATCTCCCACCCAGTCACTTTATCCTGTCACCAGGCCGACCAATACTAATATGGACCTCTTAATTCCGTGCGAGGCTGATACTAGTACCAAATTTTATAAGTCTTTGGTGTGACTTGGACGAGCTGCAACCCGCGACCTCCTGTATCCGATATAGACGCTCTAGCCACTTAAGCTAATGGAGCGATCGAAGTGTCAAAGTTGCAAATGCTTTAGAAACAAGTTCACAAGAGTATACAAGTTCCCCACTACTTTATATAACAATCACATGGCGAGTAGAAAACGATAAATAAGACGTAGAAACATATTCTGAAAGATTGGGAAACGTTACTTTAGCGATATAAGTAGTATGAAATAGATATACAAATAATTTTGTCACACTATATTGATATTTGAGAGTGGGTTTGAACATTGAACATTTGACCTTAATTTTTCATTTTCTTTGTATTTATGTTGTATCAGGTCACTTAAATTACAAAATCATTACCCTGAAATACTTGAATTTATGGTTTTTCGAAACTATGCTGAGTCATTTAACTCTAGTGAATGAGTGTGAAACATATCAAGATGATAAAGGAGTTTTGTTAAGGCAAAGCAGTAGACCCACGCCCACCGACATAAACACACACACACAGACACGGCACCATCAAAGATCATAGATAAGTTCTTCAGCAAAATTGACTGATAAATGTTTAGATCAAGTACTTGTCAGAGCCTAATAGTCTAAATGAGTCTGACGCAAAAATGCTTGCTAGAAAAGATTGATAGCTGCAACAATATAATTAACAAATTAACATTTACCAGAACACCTCTTTTTGTATTCTGATATTTGAATTTATTCTATGAAATAACTTCGTTTATCGTGCTGTTACGATCAGCTATTACAGAGCCATTATTTTCCTATTACAGATAACATCCATATATAAGTGTCATATGCGAAATTAAAATCGTCAAAATAAACAAGCCTTTTGCATCAAATTACATCACAGAACTGTTTGGAAATATTTTTAAAAAAAGGACACGCTATGTCTCAAAGAAGGCAAACAATTTCCACACTTTCATTTTATCTTGTACCTTAAGCACATTCGAATTCTGTCTTATTGTGTCTGGTTCAGTTTAAACGTTATCTCTTAGGTCACATTATATTCATTGCACTACTGAGCCGTTATAGACCCTGAAGCAAATTATATTTTTCTCTATTTTCTACAATATTTTCTAACCAAAATAATAATACGTTTACTAATTTTCTTTTCTTTTGTTTAGAATGACAATATAAACTGGTGTGATTCGACCGATACATTCAAGGTCACTAGCATTTACATCTTAAGTCCTTTCATTCAAATACAACTATTTTCTAGAAACAAAATAACCTACGCAGAACTTGAATACCTATGTGTCCACGTTATTGCCTAATATCGCTAATATAGGCTTAGTGCATTCGATCTTATAAGTAAGCACTGAACTGAATTAAAGATGTAGGAAAATGAAGCAAATATACAATAAGTCTAATTAGAGTAGTGATGCTCTGAAACACCATTACAAACTTCTTTAGTTAGTTAATTATGAAATTAAACGCAATACAAAATAGGACGATCCTTCTTAATTCACATGCCAACATATTTCTTTTTTCATTTAAGCATATTTTTTGCCATAAACGTTGAACAGTGTTGTGGAGCTTCAAATGGCTCGCAACTTCAGTGGATTCTAAAACAAAAAGGAATATTTTTTTTTCTTTATGCAATTATATGTAAACAATATACAAGAATGAGAGAGACAAGCAAACAGACAGAGATAATAATTGATTATATGAATACTATCCTACATTAAGGATCATGGCAGATATTTCAAAAGAATACATTCAGTTGAATGAATCTAACAAGCAATCAAATAGCTTAAGAACGAAGAGCATTATCATACCGTTGTTTAAGAATAGGGCAAAAATTGAGTGGAGAAATCAATTTTGAAGACTCTTTAATTAATGTAGTTTTGTGTATTCAAACCGTTTTGTAAGAAGTCAATTATATGAGCATTAATACTCGAAGTAACATCAGACAATCCGTTTAACAAACTATTTGCATTCACTGTGTATAGAGATGTTTTAGGATGTGAACCAATTTTTAAGTTATGTACAGTATTTGTAACAAAATATGTAATAGCTATCTATTATTATATCTTTACGATATATAAACACTTGATTATCTCTCAAAATGCCAGAGTATGCATTAGTATGTAAATCCCCGACTGTTTAAAAATGTATCATGCAAAATATATAATTTCATGTTACCAACTAGGATATACGCCGGCACGTGTGTGCTGTCGCATCCTCTTTCGTCTTACGATATAATAATCACTTTCACGATTTATTGAATCAGGGAGTGTATTCCATACATGCTATTGAACAGTGTAAAAAAAAGTATTATTAGTTCGAGTTTTGCATTTATTTGAACAAAGTTATTGTTTTTTTAGAATATACCCGATAGTAGCACCAGCCAATGGTGGTAGAAGGTCCAAAAATGAAGAAGATAGGTACTGTACGATTTCGCGACCAAAGCACAGTATATAAACTTTCGTCAACTTGCCAAGGTAGACCAACTAAGTTAATATAAGAAACGATTCAACTCCAAAAAGTAACAATTCTCCTTGCAATGCATTGTAGTTGTTTCTAGTTTAAGAGTTTACAGATGAAAGCAGCCATTCCATACAAAATCAGCATTTTCCAGCATAGAGTCGGTGTATGCAAAATATATAAGTTCTAACGTTATTTTTCTAAATTTATTTTAAAATATTTTCAGGGTATTTATCATCTTGGAGGTATGTTTAATTGTGTTTTCAATGAGTTTGGCTCAGTTGCCGACATTACTTAAATTTATTCTACGACATTTCTTGTAGTTGGTACGTGTTTAGTCTCTAATAAAGAATAACAGAGAGAAAGTGAAAACAACAAGCTTTGTAAAATTTAACAAATATTTTTTTCCTGGACAAAGATTGTAAAACTGGAAAAAAACTTTCAGTTTTCGAATCATATCCCAAAAGAATCCAAGAATCGTCAACGAATTAAATTACAAAAGTCCTTGTAATGAAATGTTATAACAGATTCAAGCCCGAGTGCTGTTGGAAAATACAAGATGGAAGATGATGACGTATGACGAAGTCTCTTTTGTGCTTTTCTATAGCTCCTTGTAGAAACAAACACCTTGACAATTCGGTGTTAAAAAAAATCCTAATAATATTTCAATGAACTGTCTTTGTCCACGAATTACATATGAAAGCATAAAATATGTCCAGATATACGAATTAATCCTTTAATATCCAAATAAACTGAATAAAAGTAAACACAGATTCAAAAAATGGCTACAAAAAAAGAAAACAATTTACGCCATTTTGTAAAAGCCCAAAACTAACTATATCTCACTAATAAAAAGATTATATCATATTCTAAAACGCAGTTTCAAAAAGATTCCCAAATTGCACAATAGTGAAAAAGAGCGAGGAGTCACACTATCGTATTTATAACACGTACTCAGAACAAGACCCTTGCAGTAAAAAAGGAGTTTACTTCTTGATTCATTGGTCCCTTATTGGCCTTGACAACACAATACATTGTGGTTAACATATGGATGATACCGTTCCTTTGGCATATAGTGACTTATTGTATCTACTCCGTTTTGGTCAGACAATGTGTTAATAACATCAAAATGTATTGCTCTCTTTGTAACCTTAGCAAGTTTGTTTTTAATTCATAATTGTATGTAAAGTAGATTTTCCTTTGTGATGCCAGGCTCCTTTGCAGCAGTGAAAAAAATATTATCTCATAGTCGGTACACTATGCATACAGTGCCTGCAGTTTCATATGTTTTGATATTATATATGTAAACATATCACTTTGTGTGATTCTGATTGGTTCCAATAAACCCAAGAAATTTGTGTGCAGTATTTCCTTTATCGATGTCTGCGATCACGAGAAAGCTCTTCTAACCCCGTCTTCTGCATTTGTTTTTCACTGAACCTAAATGGCCTAAATGTTTTGATTCGACCCGCAAAAATGAACTGGGAAAAGGGTCTCTTCTGTTTCAGTATTGCCAATTTATCACCACAGGGGTTTGTTATGTCATGTATAACATATTATAACATGAAGATTGGCAAAACCCCAAGATAAGAACAATAACAAAAATCTGTAGCATGGAATCCACAATATATACATGCTTTGTTTAAATGAGAACCTCCTAAAGTAACAAAACATCTTTGTTCATAGACGAATATAGACATAAACCGGCCTCCCCATGAGACTGAAATTATCCAGCCAGATCATATTTATTCGGTAAATATGTGATTCAAGTCCGACTAAAAAGGGCTTTTTGTTTACGTATTATGTACGATCTAATGTTCCAAATCAAATGCTGAAAATATCCGGTCACAGTCATCATCACCCTCATTATCAATCCCTTAACCCAAGATGTCTTTGTGGCTCTACAGTTGACTTTACAACCAGTTCTCTTCATCTTTTCCTGTTCTTTACTGCTCTTTGTTAGTCTCTAATTCCCATTCTTGTGCACTCTATAATGCTGTCTTCCCACCTATTTTGCTATCTACCTCTTATTTTGCACCCTCGCACTGTGCCTTGCAAATTTGTTTTGCAGGTTAAGATGATCTTGGGACATGATCGTACCACTTCCGTTTACGCTTTCAACAGTGGTCATGAGGTCTTCGTAGGATCCGATGGCTCGTTGGATCCTGTTGTGGACTTCTTTGTTGGTTTCATGGTCAATATATGAGATGCCCAAGATTTTGTTTTAGCATCCATTTCGAATGTTATAATCCTTTTGTGTAGATCTGATGTGAGCGTCCATGGTTCAGAAACATACAGAAAGATGGATATGGCAATCGAGCGCATTAGCTTTTGATACCAAATCAAATGTTGATATCTTTCCACATTGGTCTCAGCCTTGTTATTGCTGATGTTGTCTAGGCGATCCTGCAAAGTAGTTTGGTTTAGAACCCCCATCTGTGATAATTGATCCCAAGTACTTGAATCTTGTGACTCTTTCCAGCTTCTTTCCACTGACCTTTATATCTGCACTCATGCAGTTGATGTTGTTTGCCATCTGTTCGGAATTTGTTTGGCGTAATCTACATACAGTATACTGTGAACGATGTGGCGTGGCGCTCAATCAAGCCAGCCAGCTCTATTTCGTCTCCTGCAAAACCATTAATATCATCTGCGAGGCGAACGTTGGTGATTAGTATTCGTCTGACGCTGTTCGTGTGGTCATGCAAGGCATCCTGCATGATCTTTTACAAGAAGATTTGGCGAGTGTAGGTGACAGTATGCTTATGCTGTAGGTAATTCTCGCGAAGGAGTCTGAGATTGAAGACTTGTTCTGTGGTGCTTTTTCCTGCTCGGAAGCCTGCCTGCTCTTCAGAAATAATTGTTTCTGCTTGAGGCTTTAGTCTGTTGATAATTATAATCAGTCTGACTCTGCTTGGGCAACTTATCTGATTGATAGTTCTGTATGTTTCTCATAGCTGTATGTTTCCTGCCTTGGTGAGCACGACGACCATGGGCTGAATCCATGTGCTGAGCCATTCTGCTGTCAGTCATATCTTGTCATATATTGTTGTAGATTGCTGTCAGTACTGCTACTATCCCTTATCCTCTTCCTTTAATGAGTTCTGCTGGGTATGTTGTCAAGGCTTGTTGACTTTCCTTTCTTTAATGACCTAACTGCAATTTCTACTTCGTCACGACGAATGTGCTTTTGCTAGTACGTCCGTGAATTAACTCCAACCTTTGAAGTCCAGTCTCCTTGTACAACAATCATGTCCTTCTTGAGTGAGTTGGCAATGACATTTTGCTTTTGATTGTAACACGTATACAGCTCATTGCCATCATAGTTAGATATGGGTTAAGTGCAAGATAAAGTCTGGCAAAGCCCATCCGTATCCAAACTGGATGACCACTACCGAAATCCACTGATAAAGTGTGGCAAGGCTTACAAAAGCTGGACATTATTCAACTCGTTTCATCTGTAAAATATTAAATTGTTACCCATTTGAGATCCTCTTTTTAAGACATTGACATTCTGCTTTTCAGAAATAAAATGAACCTTTCGCATGTGTGCTCACAAGTTGCGGTTTTGACGTTGAAAACACTTCTTTAACACTTTTACGCAAATGTTTTCAGTATTATTTTGCGTTTATGCCAATATAATAAAATTTTTAAAGTTAGAATTAACGTTTCCTTGTCCAAATTGTTTCATTAACTGTATTGTGGATTTGTTCCCTTATTTTTCCGAGTAAATCGGATTTTTACCGTCTTTAGCTTTTGAATGCTGTGTCCCTTCCTGCTAGTTCCACGTATTGTGCTGTCATTCCAGGATTTGTACATAAACTGAATGTACGACGAAGCAAAATTTTGCTACGGCAATTATTAATATTATCATAGATCCCTAATTTAGTTGAGTTGTCCCGTTTATACCTGAAAAAAGACTATCTGTTTCATAATACTCTTGATTACAGAGCCCAAAGTCTCTCTTATAACATAGTATTTTTGTATATACTGCCATGTAACGAAACGAGAGACCTTGGGATTCATTTAAGTTTGCATCGAAAGAGATAACCCCAGGATTGAGAACATCTAAAATGAGATATATAATAAAGGGGTTTAACAGATTCGACTAGGAATATATTATGCTTGTATGTTCGTCATTATATTTGTCACTGTCAGTAGAAACCAATACTGCACTAAGTTTTTTTAAGGTTATGTGTCAACGGATTGGTATATGGTACGAAAAAAGCACATTTTCTGAAACATAGATAAATACAACTCCCCAACGATCTGCTGGATGATGCCTAATTAGTTTATGATAACAGTCTGTGGTAAACTCATCATCTGTAATATTATTATCTAGAAGAGTCTATCTAAGTGCATTACAGTCCAAATTATCAAACTATGAAGAGACGAAATCGAATCAATGGCGTAATGATCTAATATTTAACTAAAGAAAGATAAATGTACTTTCCCTTGACGACGCAAATTAGCTATTCAGCGGTGGAAATTAGATAAATATGATACATATAACAGACCTAGATTGAAGTATTTGTTCCCTGATACTATTACAACAAAAATCGTCCATAATATACAAACGAAAAACTGAGACTGACACATATCAGAGGACGGTAAACCCTAAGACCAGGCATACACACCAATCGGTCGGCAGCTTGTATCCAGTTACATTTCGAACATAAGCTTCGTTTCAATATTGCTACCCGGCCATTGTCCTGGAGGAAACTGAACATACCAGTCTTAGATATAAAGCTATTGCGGATGTTATTGATATGTAGCCAAGTCACTTCAGCATTGCAACATATCAATGGCACCAGAAACCCAATCAACACTATTGTCACATCATAAGACTGACAAATGTATTGTCATTATGGTTGAATCTTTTCTTACTGATTATAAGTCTGGTGCCTATTATGTCAGATAACAGAGCAAGCCTTTAGTTTTAAGTACTGTTTAATATAACGATAAGGCTGTCTTATCACGTGCTTTACCGATGAGCACGTTGCACAGTGCACCATGTAAAATGAAACCTGTCAATGTCATAAGCGAAAGAAAAATGACGAGAGGAAGGGGCAGCAGGAAGAACGGACGAATTGTGCATGTTATGCAGATATTAAAAGGGATACACTGCATAAATGCAGGTCTGTGACAAACATTCACTTGAACAGCAAAATTCGAAAACAATTAAAGGGTTGTAAATATTATAAGAACTACCATTATTCAAAATATGTTTATATGACGTTATGGCGTGCAAATTAAGATATGTCTCTGCAAGTCCTATATAATATGTATGAAAGTGTCATTGATTGGAGCCAGTATATTTCAGAGAGAGGGGGAGCCAATTACATACATTGCTGTTTACTAGATCCCGAACGACAACTTAAAAGATTGTTTATATTGAAATAATTGTACCATCATTAACGGGAATGCAGATACCTACGTAATAAAAATATCATTAGAAAGGAATGCAGATACTTACGTAATGAAACTACCATTAGAAAGGATTGCAGATACTTACGTCAGGAAAACACCATTCAAAGCCAGTGTTGATAATTACGTAATGATACCACTATTAAAATGGATTGTTTATTTTTTAATAAAGTACCCTCGAAAAGGATTGCAGATACCGATGTAATGTAACAAACATTACAAAAAAGTGTAAATTCTTATATAATATCGACCACCTTAAAACAGAATTGTATATATTTAGGTAATGACACGGTCATTAAAAGGGTTTCAGGTACGTACGTAATGAAATTACCTATTAACCGGATTGTATATATTTACGTAATGACACGGTCATTAAAAGGGTTTCAGGTACGTACGTAATGAAATTACCTATTAACCGGATTGTATATATTTACGTAATGACACGGTCATTAAAAGGGTTTCAGGTACGTACGTAATAAAATTACATATTAACCGGATTGTATATATTTACGTAATGAAGCCACCATTTCAAATGATTGTAGATATTTACAGTAGGTAATAAAACCCAAATTAGAAAGCAGTGTCATTTGAAGGACGAGGACATGTACATAACGCAACCACCATTAAAATTGAATGTAAATGAAAGGTTATTAAACCCCAGCTGTAAATAGTATGATCATTGTAGATACTTTGGTTTTTAAACTACCTTTAAAAAGAATTGCAGGTACTTATTTAACGAAACCACCATCTAAATGGATTTCAGATACTTTTTAATGAAGCCACCATCTATAAGAATTGCCGATACTTATTTAATGAAACAACCATTTAAACGTATTGCAGATGTTTTTTGAATGAAACCACCATGTAAAAGTATTGCAGACACTTATTGAATGAAACCATCATTTAAAAGGATTTCAGATACTTATTAAATGAAACCACCATTAAAAAGAAATGCAGATACCTAGGTCATGAAAACACCATTGAAATGGATTTTAGGAATCCATAATCAAAATGGATTGTAGATACGCGATAATAAAAACGTAAATGTGTCAAAAAGTTGGTGTAAGAGAAAAGTTCGATCAGTCTCAACATAATGATTCTAGCCACCTCTCTAAGAATTTAAACAGTTACTTATCACCAGTTATTACAAAGGCAATGGGTATTTACAGTAAAAGAACAGCATAAAAATAAAAACGAATTGATAACATCAATGAGAATTTCACTGACAAAAAACTTTATATTACCCAATCAGACTGTGGTGAAAGGTAGTTTTAGTTATTGTACGTTCTGGTAGACACTATACAAGGGGTGACCAGTCACTAACATGCAAAACATTATGTAAAGTACATGCACCACACGAGCAACCGATGCATGCAAGGGTGTAGCATGAAGTTTGTTAAATCGCTCCTTATCGCCACAGTGGCGTTATCACTTACTGAACTGCTTGCTTTCGCCATTTAGGAAATATATCTGCTCTAATTATCTTTGAGAAATCTGTATTTCTATAATTAAGTATATTTGCGTCTTCTACTTCTTCTTCTTCTTCTTCTTCTTCTTCTTCTTCTTCTTCTTCTTCTACTTTCTGTCTCTGTCTGTCTGTATGTCTATTTGTATATCTGTCTGTCTGTTCTCTCTCTCTCTCTCTCTCTCTCTCTCTCTCTCTCTCTCTCTCTCAATGTGGTAAAACAGCCACTTGCGGCAATATATATCTCCCACTTCACTCTCAAAGTAGTTACTTATATCTACACAAAAACGAATACATCCTATATGTATCATGACATATTAATTATGTTTGTTCCTTACTTCGCATTAAGTGGTAGTGGTGGCGGCATTTACTAATACGGAGTTCAGATAATCATTCTGTGTTCTTTTCTTTTTCGTGTCATCTGTTTAACTATCCTCTATGTCACTTCTTTTAAGCGCATAGTAGTATTTCCTGTTTTGTTGCAACTTATCACGTTGCCAATTACGTAATAGAATAACAACACACTAATATGAAGGATGTTGTGTATTCACTTGTAGTCGAATCACTGAATGAAGAAATTACTTCCCTTCAAAGATAACCTCCATAATTCAACATTTAGAGAAGGATCTTTTTGTTACTCATAGCTAGGCCGTTTATCCTTTCCTATCTTTAGAAAAGCGAACAAGGAAGTAAATGCAAAGATCTATACGATATCGTGAATCATATAAGTTGCAATATTTACAAGTTTTCACTAGTGTGCCGAACCTTAAAGAATGTGGACAAAATTCTCGTCGTTGTTCTCTTAGATACCACCTCGTGCCTGCTGTTTGCTTATTCTTGCTTCGCAATTTTTGTTAGAAAGGCACGTATTATTCTGCGTTTAATTTAATCTTAGTTTGCCTTAGATCTCATTGGGCATGGTAAATTAAGGAGCACACGTTTGACATTACGAAACATTTATGTGGCGAGAATGTTAAATGTTCATTTGAATTGATCAAGAATTATTTGTTCTGATTCGCAAAACACAATTATTCGCGTTGCAAAGAAAAGCTTAATGTAATTTCCGCGCAAGAACTAAATGGAAGAATTCCGAAAAGCAAGCAAATTCAATTACTACGAGTAAACTATTTGATAAAATGTGGTCTAACTCAAGATTTACCATAGCCTATAGACTAGGGTCAGACTAAATCTTCTGACTCAGTGAATACATATTTTAGTGGGTCGAAATAAATGGGATATCACTCATATTGACCGTTATAATACTATATTATTATGAAGATAACATAGTTTCTTTCACCCTAACAAAACCACGATATCTTTGTAAATTTAATAATAGTATGGAAATATTACGTGATCCTCCATTTATAAGCTTAGAAGATCATTGTTTTAATTTTGATCATAAGAATCCGATTTCATAATCCTGCAATCGTGTTTTGCAAAAATTTACTTTCTTGATGCAATTTATTTTCTTCTTCAATTGTGGTTCTACTGGAGAGCGCTTACTACTAGATGAAATAATTTGATATAGTCAACATATTAAACCAATTTTCGCGTTAGTCTCAGATTTTACATGATCAGCTGTGCATATTGGACACTTTGAACTACTACCATAGAAACAATGTTTTCGTCAGTATTTTTTTTTAGAAGGATGTGTGCTTTAGTGAGTACATTTTTAGCTAGTACAGGTGCTTTACTCAGTACGGATAGTTTAGTCAGAAAGGTTGCTTTAGTCAGTACGGTTGCCTTCCGCAGGGCTTTGCTTTAGAGAGTGCATGTGGTTCTAGAGTTAATAAGAGTGAGTTTTCTGCTAGTAGCCCGCATAACTGACAAAAAAGCAGTCACAAAAAAAATTATTAAAAGATTCCAAGGCTGTGCTATATGGCTGAATAGTATAAAATAGAACGCATTGCATTATGGAAAACAATATTGAATTCCATTACTCGAATAAAAAATATGTCATTTATTTCTATTACAGCTCACGTGATTACTTTAGCGACAGCGGCAAAGAAGAAAACAAGAGTGAAACATTATAATTTAAAGCAGACATCCCTGTAAATCTGAATAATCAAAATAGTTTCTGAATAATATTATATCAATAGTCAAGTGTCATTTTAATAACGTCGCAATAATCAAGTGCAAATTGTATATAGGTAATGAACTGTCTATTGAAAAGAATGCTTTAAGCAAGGTAATTCCAACTAACCATTGTAAATGAATGGATCTCCTAAAATCCTTAAAAAGCCAAAAACTACTTGAAAAGTGGCGTTTTCTGTGTCTATTTTGCGTTTATAAAAAGATAATGCGTAATATTTAGACAGCTCATTCCAAGCTTTAAATGAATCGTTTTGTATTTCGAAATGTCAACAAATAAGCTGATTCGAACTGGTGAATCAAAGAGTCAGTCAAAAGCCATTTTCAGAAACACGCATGACCTCATTAGCTACACACATTACATATCGAAGCGATGCGGTTTTTCCCAAATTCGTTAGTGTATCAATATTGAAGATATGAATAATATAGCACGCATTATACATGACTCATTTTAAGAGTAGAAACAACATTCACTGGATCTTAGAATTAAAACTGCCATTAAGTAAATGACTGTTTTAAAAAAACTGTTATTATAAAACAAAATATAAAAGGAGTGTCTTGATTTGTTTGATCTTAGAGGACGTGCTGCAGTTCCGAGACTAATGCTGCTCACTCTTCTACACTGCCACCGCGACTATCCTCCGCTCAATGTCTGTAGCACCAATGTGGACGAAACTAAGCGAACAAAATCAAAGGGCACTGTATGTTGTATCGTTTCAAGCGTAACTTGATGAAATCGTTGAAGATTTCATTTTGTCCACACTGATATAGATTTCCTTCCTTAAATTCACCATATAATATCATCACTGGTGTGCTCGAGTTAGGCATTGAGGCGGCCTGCCCATTTCTATAGATTTCATTAGCAGTTTGTGAATGCTAGTAATGTAATGCTAGGACAGACGTGTCTTTTTCCTTGTCCTACCATGTTTTCCTCATACATTTTCTCAATCAATCCATGTCAAGGTGTTTGAGCTTCTTGACATGACGTATGTACACCGTCCAGTTGCCATAGGCATGCAGCATTGTGGGCAACACAATGTATTTTTGGAGCTAACGTTTTTCACTTTCACATAATTGAGCTCAGTCTAACAAAAGCCACACTTGCTTTAGAAATTTTGCCTTTGGTTTTATCATCGATATAGACCGCATATGACAGTGTATTGTAGGGATGGGTGAACTTGCCAGAAGAGGTTTTTTTTCCACTTACTGTGACGGCATGTTCTATATAATGATTGCCTGATTCAGACTGGTGTATCATTTCTTTCTTCTTGACACTGATTGTGAGATCGAAATTGTATCGCAGGATTGTGTGTTGCCTCTCCGCTTGAACAAGTTTAAAAATTATACTCCTCGGGTATGCATGTTTTCAGTTAGAAAGTTGATGCATCCCCCGGGCCTGACTAAATACATTACCAGTTTATAAACACCTACCAAAACCATCATTAAGAGTTCTTTTGTAAATTTTCAGTGATCTATATGCCGCCAGTATAGTAGAAAAACTACCTGTTCCCAAACCAAGTAAGGAAAGCACAGTTCCTATCAGCCACTCTCCCATTACATTGACATCATAATTAATAACACTACCAACTATTTGTCTTCTGTTGATGATTTCCTAATGTGTTCGATCAATGCCCGTCTATGTTTGAATGACAATTGCAATAAAGTATAAACACGATTAACACATTCGGCCACTGTGTCTGGTTTCAAACAGTATGCATACATTTACGTCAGCTACGAAGACAACATGATGATCTTATTATACACATGTTGGAGGAAAACCTATACTGGTTGTTGTGAAAGAAATAAAGACTTTAGGTATTTTCCTCGACAGAAAATTCACCTTCATTCAACATATTTAGAAACGGAAAGCTAAATTCTCGCAAACCATTGGTTTATAAAATATGGTAGCGCACATTGAGCATCATTGTACATCTGTACAATCTGCCCTAAAATTAAGATCAAACCCTTTAAATCCTGACTGATTTTGTATCTAATCTTTAACCCAAACACAAGACATTATACCAAAATAACCTTAACGCCCCAACTATATTTGACATTAGAATATCATCCAGCCACGACAATACACAAACTGATCTTTCGGAAGACCAAAAGTATTTTGTTTCTGTAACATCTCATTGGCTTCTTTATATTATAAAGTACTTTTCATGCAACATGAAGGAAACAATTGCCATATAAATCTTTCCATTGTTCATAACTCTTAAAAAATATTCTCTCCAAATTTAGGAACAACTCACGGATGTCCACTGACGGCTCCAAGGCCGAAATGTCTGCTGCAGCCTTTATTATTTAAAATAACACTACAAACACTTCATTTGCCAGATGGTGCATCGATATTTTCACTCAAAATCAGAGCAATATACTTTGCCATGAAATATATCGAAAATTAATTATATATATTAAATTGTATAATCTTCCCCAATTCATTATCAATACTTCAGTCACTACACAATAGGAAGATGGACAACCCATTACTGACAAATATGCTTACATACTGAGCTGAGTACCGTTAGTAATATAGTATAATATTAATATTATAATATAATTATAGTATAATATATAATATTAATTACCCAGCTAAGTCGATATTAAAAGTAATGTAAACGCAGATCGCGCTACAAACTAGTTCTATCCCTTAAACCATCCAATGTTAAAATACGATAGACTGACTTTGAACCTCGTGTCAAAAATTCTTAATTTTAAAGTTGTGGGCATTACGGAATGATTATGTGAATAACAAACTTGATGTGATTAATCCAACCTTAGGCGATTGGCCATTTTCCAACAGAACCATTAGTAGGACGAGAATGTCATTGCAAGATTCAGTATTGTTCCTATTTATAATATTCGCCCGTACACATTAAAGGGATTCGATTAACAGCCTACACGCGATCGTTACAACAATGTTCAGAAGACGAACACAGTAAATGTGTCTTGTATTTTAGGATTTTTGAAGGAAGTTAACATTTATTCAAACATATGGGTGTTGGGCAGTAATATTTCCTTCGAGTAATTTAACGAACAGTTTTACTATTAATCACTAATTTATATTTCATTGTAAAATTACCTTTCTATATTCGCACCTTATCATAGTTGATTTTTGTACCGTCATCGTACATTGATAATAAAATCTTTTGACAAATACTTTCTTATTTATAATCTTCTGGCTCTATATAGCTTTACAGGGATGGCGTGGAGTAAATCTGCAATCAACCAACGAAACGACTCTAGGACATCCTGCCTTTCCTTATTATATTATATTATATTATATTATATTATATTATATTATATTATATTATATTATATTATATTATATTATATTATATTATATTATATTATATTATATTATATTATATTATATTATATTATATTATATTATATTTTTAATGGCTAGGCTGATTTTGGAGGATAATTTGATTTTTATAATCCATGAAAATAATTACAGATGAATATATATATATATATATATATATATATATATATATATATATATATATATATATATATATATATATATATATATATATATATATATATATATATATACACACAACTGGACGATGGATTGAGTTTCATCTTGAAGAAGGACAGTTTACTCAGCTTTCTCTTGTTATTGGACATATTACCAGAAATGGCAGATTCTCAAACTTCCCCACCCTCAGTATCTCATTGATAGCCTTTTTAAATTGTATGTCAATGTCTTTTAATTGATTCTATATTTTGTATTTTCCAATATCTAGTTATTGTGTATCTGTCATTATTGCAATCTTTGTATTGGGTCTCTTATCGTCTAAAATGAGCTACTCAGTATTTGCAAGGAATGATACGCACGACAATGCTCAGTTTGAGAAAAGATCAATTTGTGCAATTGGAAAATACATGCGATCCCCAACAACCAGTACTAATGTAAAGACCGTCGCATTTTTCTCCAATAATTTTAATTATAAGCCATACTCATTCTTTCTACCTTATACCTGCAAACATCTTTAAATTTATTTCAATAGTTTACGACAGCCACAAATACAGCAAAAATGAATTTCAACTAAAACAGAGTATACATTTGTAGTGTACAGCTTATACCGGGATGCAGTGTAATAGTATAAATTAGAGGAAAATTAAAAAAAGTTTTAGTTCTCTTCTAAAGGCATGTGTCAGAAGAGGAAGAGAATGAACTCATTACGGAGTTTTCACTTTGTCAATCATTGTGTCAAGAACAAAAATATAAGGATCTAAGTCAATCTGTATCATACAGATGGATAATGCAGCACGTTTTAGTTATGTTAGCAATATGGAAAGATTTATAAGGCTGGACATTTAACACATTGTCGTCAATAAAAGAAAATTGCAAGAACTCGTTTTAAAAAAAGTGTAACCTAGTATGAGCAGTCCTTTTGAAAATGGCCCTTATTTTTCTAGATCATATAAATATTAATTCCTCTACCCACCCATCAATCCGTCTTCCAACCAATTCATCCAACAAGCATTTAGCCTGTACTGAAGGGTCACACAGATATGCACCACAGCATATGCCTACGACCACCCCATCTGTATAACTCTTAGGAATTTAAAAACGGTAAACATCAAGGATAAACAAAATGAACAAACTTAGTCAATATATTCATTAATTCATAATATCTAAATTGATTGTCGACAGTTGGGTCCCCAATACGCTCAGCTTGTTACACGTTTCAAACCATACGCAGTTTGCAGTGTGTACAATCAGCCTGCTCAGGGTATTGGTAAGGTCCTTGGAAAAAGTCAATTTTAAGTGAAAGTTTGACGTTCTTGTGATTAGACATACTTTTGAAGATGAAAGCTGTGTAGCGAGATCCAATATTTGCAGAATTTTTTTTTTGTTTTACTATGTCTGCCAAACATGCAAGCAAATCAATTGGACATGGGGCAAATCAAAAGGGACGTAACTCCAAGATTTTCAGAACTTTTGCGGAATTATTCAGAATTTATCGAAGATGATCAACTACTTCAATCATGTTGGATGGAAGAATGAGACTCACACAGGCAAATATGGACGCCCTGTTGGTGAAGAAACCCCCGTTTGTTGTTAAACACTAACATAATGAAAGTATTAGTGACCGCCTGGCGACATATTTATTAGAAGTTGTACATTAATAAATTAACTACTTTCAGTGCATCGTTGATATCATTCAGGCTTTTGATGTATAAAGTCGGTAGTAGGGTACAACTGCCCGGGATTGCAGGGGTGGAGGCAGAGTGGAATACTATATAAGCTGAAAATAAACAAACATTTAGGCTAGAACTTACATTATGATGTATATCAATTGAACTATACTGAACTACATCAGGATATACTAACATAAAACTGCAGGACTTACAACCTGAAGGCAGTGATCTCAAGAAGTCAATTAAATTTCCTTTTTTTAAACGTAACACGTCGACGCGTTCCCTTTTGTTTTATGAACTGCTAATACGTACAGTATCGAAAAAAGAAACGAGGAAATCACAGACAGACAGACAAAACCACGCACACGCATACATACATACATACATACATACATACATACATACATACATACATACATATATATATATATATATATATATATATATATATATATATATATATATATATATATATATATATATATATATATATATATATCGACCCTAATCTTCATGTGCATTATGCTACGGCAGATCTATATCTGTTTAGTGCAGTGACCCGGTCTAGTATATGTCGCATGTATTTCCTAAGATTACAAGTCAATGCATGTTCTGCATATGCAATGTTAAATGTAAAATTCGTAAACACTGACTTTAAACTTATATTTATTCAGCACTAAAAATATCGCAGCATGTTTTGCATTCTGGGGGTAGGTATATGTTTGTTTCAAATCTCTCATGCTTGAAATTTGTAGAATAAAGCGTGAAATAAACGTATACTGGATCGTGTAGGTGAATACATTAGTAACATAAAAGAATAAGTACTGACTACTGAATATGTGTCTTGGAGCGCTTGGAAGTTTTTTAGAATCGCTTATGCATCCCTTTATAGTAACGATTAAACTGCAGACTACCATACATGTATTATGTGTTAGTGTAAAAAAAGATATAAAGATTTCAATTGAAAATACTAGCGACATGTACACTAAGTGCAATTACTCCTGATTGCTTCATTATCAGAAAGCAATCGAATGACAAGAATAGGAAGCGGCAGCATACTTTACATGTTTACATGGGAAATCCTTCAAAAACTGGCTTATTATAAGTGTAATCATTTAGGTTCGGTAATAATGGCCAATATAAAGAATTCTATTAGCCAAATTGTCTCTTGGCATGAATTATAGGGAGATCTCGAGAAATGTGATTGACGTTTGAGATGCATGATGCTAACTCTAGATTATTACAAAGAAACGACTTTGTTATTTACGACGGATACTTCAATTAATTCAGTGACATTTGATTTGCACTCTGCTTTTATCTATCGTGAAAGGGGCGATCTATTTTCTTTCCAATACTAGATAAAGAATATTCACATCGTGCTTCCTATGACTTGGGACAATGTAACCTATTAGATTCCTGTGATCGTAAAGGAGCGTTTTATTATATTTGTTTTGATTTCTAAATCAAAGCTAGACAACAAAGCTATGTATGTATGTATGTATGTATGTATGTATGTATGTATGTATGTATGTATGTATGTATGTATGTATGTATGTATGTATGTATGTATGTATGTATGTATGTATGTATGTATGTATGTATGTATGTATGTATGTATGTATGTATGTATGTATGTAGGTATGTATGTATGTAGGTAGGTAGGTAGGTAGGTAGGTAGGTAGGTAGGTAGGTAGGTAGGTAGGTAGGTAGGCAGGCAGGCAGGCAGGCAGGTAGGTAGGTAGGTAGGTAAGTATGGACGGATGAAGATATGTGCGTACTTACGTACGTATACAAATTAGTACTCTCAGGTAATTGCTGAATTTACCACTTAATGTTGCTATATTAATAGTAGCCTCTATGAGAACAATTTTGATGTATTATACGGAATATGGATCAGGAATTTCAACAAAAGAACGAAGAATTTTTTTAACCAATCTTAAAATTCTGCCATTAATTTTATTTCTTTGATTATTTCTTCATTCATACCATTTCTAAGATTGCATGTATAAGCACTTGTCAAAATTATTATATGATGATTTACTCATCAACCTACCCACCCACGCACGTACGCACACACATACATACATACGTACTTACAAGCAAACAAACAGTCAAACATAGTAAATGTCTTTGCTTAGTTTGGTTTAAATCATAAAATTGTTCTTTCTGTACTTTAGTGTTAATGGACTGTGCTATGACTTTCCTCTGAATTAAATATGCCATCGAAATATACTTGCAAATCTAACACACACTAGTCTACGAATCACCGTGTAATAATTAAATACGGTTTTGTTTAATACTGCACAAATCTAAAATATTAAAAGATGCATAAAATATTAGATTTCGCATCATTTCCCTCACCACTGAAGATATTGTTTCCCTATGAGAGGAAAAGGAAATGCATTTTTCATAGCCGAGGGAAATGGAATTACCAATGTAAAACGTTAGAATGGATGAGGTCCTGTTTAACTAAAATAGCATCGACTCGAGACAAAGATTCTACCGACATAGAATGCAAATATTAGGTGCCGTAATAACTGATAGCATGTATCTAGAGTGCAATGCTTAAAAATTCCGAAAGATCCATCTGATAAATGAATGTCAAAGGTACGCGATCTGTAGGTGCGATTTAGCAAATAGTCCACCTTGTCTCATTTGACTCATTGCTTGTTATAATTCAATGACTAAGTTTTTAAACCAGCAACATTTGTACTTTTAATCAAAAAAAGCACAAACGACAACAAAACAACTGATGTTACTATGATGAATAATACGTGAGTCATATGAACATTACCAAAGACATTCTAGCTGAGAAATGAACACGACTCAATTTCTTACTCACCGAACTAGTTTATGTTCTAATGTCAAAAATATCTTATACACAAATATAACAGCTATTTTAAATTTATACTAGTATGAGCAAATGTGATACAAAGGCATATAATTTTGTTTCCATATTACAGATTTATAATTCCTTTACAAAATGTTTCCACATGCTATCACACAGGCATATATTGTAATCGCACGTTAAACTGTTTTGCCTGCACAACTGAAATACATCTTGATACTACTTGTGTCTTCGAATATCGACATAGTTTTGAATCGTACAACAGCTTTTGTGTAATGTTTCCCTTCTGTCTCATGGATGTTCCTTCGAAAGCATGGGATTTAAAGGAAGAATGGGTTCGCCTAGAAAAATTGCTATTGATTTTGTTTATAGTTATAGACAGGCAGAGAACTTTGAATCCATGAAAAGTGAACTTAATTTCCTATCAGACAAGCAAACTGAATTGCCTGCCGTGCAATCACAAACAGCTCCTCAGACAATAGTGTCTGTTCTAAGCGACGCCACTGCCTTTAGGTCAAAATATTAAAGAAAAGGACTAACCCCTCGGACACGTCCCAGAAACTGAGCAAAGATGCAAAATAATGGATTTAAAAAATCACGCTCAGCGTGACAGACTTGATGACTCATGTCATGAGTGGACGGTAAATAAAATCTCCATTCTCGACCTTAGCAAATAAATGCCAGAATTTTCTGAATCGAATCGGACCATGTTTCTCGTTAATATGGAGAAGATAACGTTATAAAGAGAGGTTTTTTTATCGATCTCTACCACGTATTTTCTTAAGAAATAAAATAATCATGCACCCTAAAATGTAGTTCTGTGGAATGTGTATGTTACTGAAAAGCTATGGTCCACTATCGTCTACACCTTGCATGCAGTATTTTTCAGCACAATTTGAACTGCAAGTACACTAGTAACTCGCTTCCTTCCACCACAACCCACTCCACACAACAATCTAGTCAGTCATGAGTAAAGAAGCGTTATAGCATCTCCATTTTGTAGTATACGTTTCATTTTATTACGATACTTTAACATGCGAGTTGCTCTTATGTAAATGGCGGTCATGGTTGGATTCTTATGTGACGTCAGTGATATTTTAATTTTAATTATAAGACTTGTATTTTAATTATATCAGCATCACACTTTTTAATTAATGTTGTGTTTGCTTATTATTCCTTTTCCTTCAAGCTATATATCTTTTTTTATTCTGTCTTATTCACTTGTACTACTACTACCACCACCACTATTAATTACTCCTGATATTTATTCTGTCACTATTAATACTGCTTCTACCGATGATGATGCAACTACTACTTTTACTACTACTATTTTTTATAGAAGAATTTGATTTAACTGACATTATTTTTAATTTGATGAGTTGTTTTCTCCATGTTTGTGTTGTAGTCCTAAAGTTCAAAAGATTCAATAAAGTGAAAGTGTTTTTCATCACTTTTAATACTTTCCTCTAATGAAGTCATGGCTAGGATCTACCTCTTGTATATACGTATACTTTCCTCTTAGCTATATGTCAGTCGCTATCTGTTATGTGCTCTGTCATGTCGTACATTATTTGCAGGCTTCTGAGAAACAAGTCAAAGACGAGCCATACTCCGCACCATTACGACAATCAACAATCTGAGATTTGAAATTCGTATTTTCTCATCTAACATATTAAACTGTATTACATTTACTTAGAAATGAAGATAATACAACCCATAATCCAAATCAAAACATTGCAGTTCACTGGTTATTTCGCCATGAAATAATTGGTTGTTTACGGGTAACATGGATTCAACCTCGTTTTCGTTCAATACCGGTTGTGTATTGCCATGTCCATTTGATGTAGATGGTAAATAACCAGGTATGGTTGTTTCCAGTCTTTGTAGTGGTGCAAAATATTTCTTTTTCTTCCACACGCGCATGTCATCCTAACCACAACATTTTTTTCTCTCTTTTCAACCATTACTTAGTAGACAAAACAAGAACAAAATTTTGTGATAGGTGATATAGCTACGTAATCTTTTGTTTGACATACTTGCGAACTGTAACTGCACTGTCCAGGACTATTAGAAACCCAAATAATTGATCGTGTTTGCAGAGAATTTAAACCGCTCACAGTGTAGCCAACATTTAAGATGCTACTACTGTTGCGCGCAAACAGCTCCGATGATTTGATTTCCAATTTGCAAGGCTTCGTTTGAGAAAGGAAATAGAGATGCGCCTTTCTTTTCTTTACTTCATGAAACATTTATGAGGCGGAATGTAAAGTTTTTCATTAGAAATTATCAGGAGGTATATGCTTTGATTCTCAAGCACGAACTTATTTCTTGTTATTAAAGAGAACTGAATTAATATGAATGATCAAAATGAGAATATCTAGTTTAACTGCAAAGACTGTAGTTCGAATTTATTTGACACACTAACATTTAACGGATTCAAATAAATAATACAATGGCGTCAAGTGGAGACTTTATGTCAAATTTGTGTAATGTGTAAACAGTAGATAATATTATTGAAAATGTTCAAAGTTTGTAAGAAAATAATACAGTTTAAGGTTTAAAATGTTCTACGTCATAATTCAAACGAGTTAAAAATTATCTTCCCTCCTACATTCTATAAACTATAAAATTGCACTTTTTATTGGTTATCATAGCCACTCGTGCAGGGACAATTAGAGCTAGAATAAAAGCAGTTTACTGCCCATCGCATTTACTTATGTATGTTTTAATGTTTAGGCTTTATGACAAAGAAATTGAGCATATTAACTGAGCTACCACAATTTGATAAAATTGATTAAATGACGTACAAAACAACCGAATATCAAATTAGGATATATTTCAAAAATAAAAAGTAAACAATTTAAAGTACCAACTGTCTTACCTAGGTATAATTAATTATCTTAACTGATACCAATGTCTGATTGGTTCATTCCTTATATATATATATATATATATATATATATATATATATATATATATATATATATATATATATATATATATATATATATATATATATATATATATATATATATATATATAATATATATATATACATATATATATATATACATATATATATATATATACATATATACATATATATATATATACATATATATATACATATATATACATATATATATATACATATATATATATATATATATATATATATATATATATATATATATATATATATATATATATATATATATATATATATATATATATATATATATAACGGTTTCTAAAGGGCATGCAGATGGCATTAATAATGTCTTCTATCAACAAGTGTCCTTTATGGTACAGGCTAAATGATAATACGTGCTGGAAAAGGTGCATTTTCGTGTAAGTGTTAGATGAGGCAGGTTTTATTGTATTCAATACCATAGTACATTCCCTTGTTTGATGATACATTTAATGCTGGTAAGATAAACAAGACAGAGCAGAAATAAAAAGAACAAAAATCTATGTGTCTGATACTTTGGTTTTGTTGAGAGTTATATAAAATCCTGACCTGAAAGACTTGAATCCAAATAGTCAAATAATATTGGATTGGATATTTGTGTGTGGTTTGGATTTACAATGTTGTTTTAAAAAATTTCGGTCATGTCACTACAATGTCTACAGTGTGGCAGTTTATACTGATATCTAACACGTTGAGCATCATGCTGCTGACATGTAACATCATGCCCCACACAGTTACATTTTTTTCCTGACACCAGGCTGACCAGTCCTAACGCTAGCCTCTTAATGCCGAGCGCCAGGAGAAGCAGCTGATAATACCATATTATACGTATTTGGCATGTCTCGGTCGGAGTTCAAACCCGAGACCTCCAGCATCCAAAACAGTAGCTCTAACTACTAGGCCACTGGAATGGTTCAAGAAATATATATATATATATATATATATATATATATATATATATATATATATATATATATATATATATATACTGCGTGGGTTCGAGACTCGGATTCGGCCAATGTGGGTATGTGAGAAAGCTTCCCAGTAGCTTCTCGTATATCGGTGGTTCTGTCTGAGGTTTTCCCGGGTTCTTCCTCCACCATTAACACCGGCCGCCATGTATAGCCTATATTGTGCTGATGAAACGTTAAATCCAACAACAACAACAACGTGTTTCTTTTCTTCTGCTGCAGAGGTTTAAATGGTAGCAATTAAAATTAAACCATTTTTTGTATCTGTAACTTTTTTAATTTTTTAAAAAATATTTATACGCAGAGACGTGAATTCATTACAGACATCTTGACAAGAACTGAAATTTATAATAGGAATGTGTCTAAATAATATAAGCTTCATGATGCGACATCCTGCTTCACTATCTCAATAACCATCATCCTGTTTGCAGGTCGTCCTACCCCAGAGGTTTCCTTACTTCTCAGATGAACAATACCAACTTCATCGTTGAATATACAAACAATAATTATATGTTTCAATATAGGTTGATCACGCGGTCAGCATGATTGTCATATCTGACGCAGTTACACCAAACATTTGTCAAGGTTTTGATCTAAAGGAAGAAATCGGTTCAGTGATAAATATATTCCATGCCCGACCCTAGGTTAAGGCAAACAAGGGAACCAAATAGAGCCCCGCGTTTTCAGGCAATGTAATTGGTTTTGCTTGCGGCCCTGCGCTCATCACTTGCTGCTTTGGGCCCTGCACATACTATGGCCCGGCCTGTTATATTCTATCTGAAATTGAAACTGAATATTTTGCACGATATGATACACAGGTCACGTGGCAATAGGTGATACGTGTCTCCTCTGGGTTAGTATTTCAGATTGCACATGTCACGAATGAAATAAAATCATAACTTAAAACATTCGAGAACTCGAATGAACTAACTTTAATTATTCAAAATCCCCATGTACGATGAAGTTAAATATGGTTACGATAAAAATAAAATATAGTACAACAAAGTTCTCTTACACTAGGATACAACGTCATAACAATGAGAATAACAAAACAAAATGTACAAATAAATCATACACTCGAAACAAAAAATCTACCAGAATAAGGTGGTATTTTACGTTTTATTCAGTATTTGCGAGACTGTACATTTAATTATTTTGCTGTCATTGATATGAACTTGCCAGCAGTAGAACTGTGTTAGTATCGCCATTGACAAGTTAATTTAGCAATCAATCTTTATTTTCAGTGATGTATTGATATGAACCTTAACTCCATAGGATACAATGTTAATTATATGCATCACTTCACGCTCTTTTATTTTTTTGAACATTCACGGGCAGTAACTCTGCACTTTTTGTCAAAATCGAGCTTAATCGATTTATTAATCTATTAATTTATCGAAGGTATTGCTAAATTGCTAATTGGCAGTCAATAATGTAATTGATTACATATTCACAATACATACATGCGGTTTTGGTCGACGAAGAACAATAAGTTTGTATTAAATGGTCAGTATTGACGGACGGCAACATGTATCGGACATTTAATAAATTAATAGTCATAATAGATATTATCAAAACGGTACTACAGGAGTATTTTAAACATTAGCCTATTATACTTAGTTTATAAGCTATTACTGTAAACACAACAAGCTAATCATCGAAGTTAATTTTCAAGCATTTTAAGAAACAGTTTAACAGATATTTTAAATAAAATTCAACACATCCAATGGATAAGACATATAGCATTTGAAACTGTTTAGGTTGTAAGAAAATTCTCCGATGCAACCTCTGGAAAAAGGATCAAAATATATCTCGGTGGTTAAATCTACTTTCTTGTCAGAATGAAGCTTGAACCATTATTTGTTTGAAACAACAATAGAATATATGATTGTAGGGTTTAACGCCATTTTTCAGCACACGATAGGCAACCCACGAGCGCTTGAGACCACTCGGATATATATATATATATATACATATATATATATATATATATATATATATATATATATATATATATATATATATATATATATATATATATATATATATATATATATATATATATATATATATATATATATATATATATATATATATATATATACATATTGTTACTTGCTTAGGCTCGAATAAGCAGCAACACAGAAAGAGTGAAAACTAACAAGCTTGTATAACTTGAATAATGAATTTATTAAGTACAATTATTTTCATAAAATAAATAAACTTACGGTTTTAAAGAATCAAATCCAATATTAATCCAATATAGAATTCACAAAAATAATCCACTAATGGAATTGCAAGTGTCCTGATAAATAAATGTTCTAATAGTTCCAGGTTCGAATCTTGACGATGTAATCCAAAATGGCTGACGATGTCACGTGATGCAGTTCTTGTTTCATTATGATCCAAATGAATTATGAGCACATGTTTTCCCCTCTAAATAGATAAATAAATCCTCTTTCTTAAATGAATTGACACAATGTCACACAATGTCCAGTACAAGATAACTAAAATTATAACTCAAACAGATAAAACACAACTGTTAACTTTAAAGCCTAAATTCTACTGAACTGTTCTATCTCAAACTACAGTCTATATAACTGTTTTTCTTAAGTAAACAAGTGATCACGTGATTTTCTAGAAATTGATAGTAGTTCATGGAAGGTCACAGAAAGAGACTGCCTTCACTAAATCACGTACTCTAGATATTTCCTACACCCAAGAACTAAAAATAAAAAGCTGTCCTTGAAATTAACCAATAGTTTTAGAAGCTTGTTGACAATGTCTAAGGCAGGGTCAGGAATTAGTTCAACAAGCCAAGGTCAAAAACTTGTTTACAGTTAAAGGATGGTCATCCTGAACTTTCTAGAAAAAATCTCCCAATTTATGAATATTAAACCCTAAATGACAAATTTGGATTTAACAGTTAAAAATAAATAATTTAAATCCAATAGACGTAACAATATATATATATATATATATATATATATATATATATATATATATATATATATATATATATATATATATATATATATATATATATATATATATATATATATATATATATATGAATGTTTTATAGGCGAACATCCATCACAATATTGGATACTGAGAGAAAAGAATTGAAATGTTTTTGCCCATTTATTTAATTGGAATAAGTTTAGAATGAAGTACAAACACTGTGATTGGTTATCTCCCATTACCATATGACATGGGATGTGTGTCTTCAAAGTACGGATTTATTGATGAGTTCCTAGACTGATACACATAAGATCAATTATTATGTAAATACAAACAACATAGAAAGTAAACATTACGTACATTAGGATCATTTCTCTAATGAGAGAATTTCTTTTAATTTTTTTAAAAACAAAAATGATAATGTGTTGGAAATTTGGTAATGTATAGACATGCCCTTTACCAAATTCCATCTTAATTCAAGCTCAAGGCAACACAGCGAAAACGACAAACAAATGGTCTGACATTACAAGAGTACGGTGTGTTTCATAGTGAAGATATCTCTCTCTCTCTCTCTCTCTCTCTCTCTCTCTCTCTCTCTCTCTCTCTCTCTCTCTCTCTCTCTCACACACACACACACACACACACATCATTTTCGTGTGAGACGAATTAGACAACTTATTATAATTATTTCCCTCCAGTTACTGGAATTCCATTCTTGACACTGAAGAGATTATAACAAGAAATCTCTACAGAGACACACAGCGTTTCTAAAGCCGACACTAATTAATGCATTCAGAGAGCTGTCGACTTTAACAGATGATACAATACAATTATATCTACCCAATGTAGTTTGTTAATTAAATAATGACAGTTTCACACGGTTTCCGATGAACGAGCGACTTTTGTGTCCCTCTGAAGTGGGCAAAGCACATTGATCTATGTTATTATCAGAAGCGTAACAACCGCCCTAGCGGCGCATGTGATCGAAAGGTGGGGACGCTGGGGTGGGACAAAATAGAATTACAATATTACATTGGAAGTAATATTCTGAATGACTGCACATGCGGGTGAAAGATAAATTGAAGTTACGCCTTTGGTTTATATATGATCTTTCATAAATACTTACTTTACCATATAGCCACTATAATGCTGATCTGCCGAAAAAGCTGATACATACATACATACATACATACATACATACATACATACATACATACATACATACATACATACATACATACATACATACATACATACATACATACATACATACATTCTTCGTTCCAAATGAAATGCTTTTGAACTAGCCGAATAATTCTCATCTTGTACGAACCTTCTTGAGCAAAAGATAAAAATTATTCTCCGAATTTCATCATTTTCGTTGAAGATGGGCACAAATTAAAAGATTATATTTATCCTGCAGAATAAAATGTTTTGTCCCCATTATAGTAGAACAAGGTGACGTCAAAAATACAACGTCAAAATACGATCCAATTCTCTCTACCCGTTTGTTTACCTTTACGACCTGCCGTTAAACAGTGCCTCCCGAAGTGTTAATACTGGCTTGCAACAGAAGCAAATTATTCAACGAGTTTCATAAAGTTAATAGTATATCAATACCCTTTTGAGATTTTGTTTATCACATAGTTTTATTGTAAATGAAACAGTTTAGAGGGTAAGAAGAAGAAATAATGTTGTTTATTATTCCTCATGCGATGCAACTTTAAATTGTAGCACGTAGCCGCTAAATGAATCACTAGTGGACAATTATGTGGCCAGTAATTTTGATGAGTGATTCACAACTTATGATTTAAAGAGCAATGGTCATTTCAAATGTTTTATGTGGCATAGTTGACTTGGGTTAGGTTAGTCAAGCCACGTACATAATTTTCGATGACAATGTTAACATTATTTTCACTAAATGTGTTTCAATTCCAGTACTACGGAATAGGTATACGTGAAACAAAGTGGCAATCCAGTTGTTGGATATTAACGTTAAGACATGCTTACTAAATGCCGAAACTGTACACAATTTTGTCTAAAGATGTTCTGAATATGGTCATTCCAGTGGTAACGTATTTGTGACGCGATATTTGTATTATATGATTTGCAAACATTCTGTTGTTTGATATTTTTCGTTCTGTTAGGATAATTGCATGTGTTGACTTTCATCTCGAAACATAAGCGATTTGATTGATTCCATAGATTAAGATTTAAATCATTCTTTTTATTGATGTGACGTGCCAGTTTTGTATTCCCCCACCCCCACCTTCGCCCTCTACCCATTGATATATACTCTTAATTTGTTTGTGGGTAAATTAGCCAAATCACAAAGGACAAAACATTTTCCTCCTGTACATCTAGGACAAACAATTATAAAGATAGTCTCCAAAAAAATCAAGGTAATACGAAAAAATATATTCCAAGGACAGGGCATGGGAAATTCCCACGTTCGCATCCAATCATTCAGGAAAATACTACGCAATAATTTCATTGGATTTATTTGGAAACACAAGACTCGCACCAAGCGACAGAATAATATTTTGACGTATCAAAACTATTACACTGAACGCATGGTATGAACGGGGTATCAAATATGCGATACATAAATATTCTGGGCATTTTAACTTAAATCCGACAGTAGTTATGTGATCAATTTAATTTTTTTAACAGAAGCAAGATATTATATATGTTGATCCACCCCATGTGAGAACAAAGACAATGGCCTATGTAGAGTTGGATCTACTTTTCGATACAGCGTTGCTCAATGCAATATTACTGGTTGTTAATCTTACGTGTCCTAAATAAGTAAATAGACATGTCTGGCTTTGAGATAAATAAGAAAGTAAAAATATAAGGTGCCATATAACTAATGCTTGACAAATATATGATGCATTTATTATGTGCACAAGTCAACTGATTGTTTCATTTAAATCACTTAGCAGTTTTTTTCCTTGATGTAAAATTATTTGTTCTAAAAGAAATAATCAAATTTTGTGCATTTAATCTGTGAATGTTGGTATGCACTTAATTAGTTATTTTTTTGGATTTATTTTTTTGGATTGGAATATTTGACCAAAAATTATATTATTTTTGAGCTAATAATTACACGCTGTAGTCGTAAAATGTATGCGAATCAAATTACACACGCCGTAGTCGTAAAATTTATGCGAATCAATTCAAGACCAGATTTGTCAAATGCGGGTGCTGCAGAATAATGTGATGATTTTTGTGATAAGTCTTTATTTCGGAGATCAATTTTATTCAACAAAATTAAAGGACTCTAGCGATAAACTTAGTTTTGTCGTAACTTGAATATGTGTTTAGTACAACCAAGTTCTATCTCACAGCTTCTAGAAGACGCATATTTAGTAGCTTTTTAAGACATTTCAAGGGGGAAATGAACTCCAAGCCCATTTGGATTTGTCTTACTTCAGTTGTTTTGCAAGAAACAAATATTTCTCGTTCGCTGTGGTGGTGGAACGGTTTTGTCAATGTATGTCTCTTTATGTAAATTCTTTTTGCATAGTCTACGAAGAGGGCTGTGGAGGCAAGGTCAAATTTAAATTGGGGGGGGGTGATGGCGACTTTCATAATTGCTCTTGGCAAACCTGCGAGAGATAATATAAAGACTGAAGTGCTACACATCATGGAAAGTCATTCGGTTATCCATATTTTTCAGGAGGGATTGTTTGCTTCTGGTACATGGATTCTTGTAACATTTCTCCATAATGGGTTGGTTTTGATCTGACCATACGGCTAATATAAGCTCCCAAATTACAATCCATGGTTTTAATTCGAATTTTCATAGAATAAAGCCGCTCATATAACAAGTACGTTGAAGAATGACAGAGTAAGGTGTGGTAAAAATCAAATGCATTCCAGTTATTGTAGCTGCAGTTATAAACGTTTCACATAAATGTCACATTCTGTTACAAAGGTCAAGGGGCCACAGCCATTGGACAATTAGTCGTACGTTAAATGGACCATGAATCATTCACTGCAGGATATAATTTTTATATCAGTTATATTTATTGATGACGGTATGGCAAGAAATGTTCCAAGAAATGGACTCGAAGGATTTTAACACTCCGCTCTGATAACTAAGAATATTTTGCAAGCATAAAATTCCGATTTAATATAAATGACAAAATCGTTATTTTCTGACTGAACTCTATAAAGATTATATACAAAATCTGTATATATTTGTCCCACAGATATATATCTTATACCAAATTCAACCGATAAATAGTTGCTGCTTTTATGCAGCAAGCACATGAAACCTATATTCCAATAGCAGATTTTAACGCAAAGTATGTTTATACATAATAGCATTTACTTAGATACCATGTGGTTGTTATTCTTTCTTAATTTGATTTGCATTGAACATTTAATCAGCTATGTACAATTGTTGAAACAACTGTTTTTTTAATAGAGCTTGAATGGTTATTATTAGTATTATTATTATTATTATTATTATTATTATTATTATTATTATTTGTGAAGTGTCGCATTTCGATTAAGCATTGAACCTTAAAGTTGAATTCAATGCGCTTTAAGATGTTATCAAATTTAGACTGAGGAAGTCTTTGTGAAGTGTCACTTATACTTTCCTTCTTAATTCGATCTGTGAAATTGTCAGTTTTCAAAGGTAAAAGTAACATAACGAAGAGAGTCTGACTGAAGAAAGGAATGATTGTCTTAAAAACATCTTTTTTAGAAATCACTGATTATGATTGACCACAGTGAATTTAAGGCGTACACCTTGGATGTAATGTGAATTTAAAGTGAAAACCTTGGGCGAAATTCTCTAGTTACAAATTTTCTGAGAGAGCGAAGTTTGATTCCGAGGAAGCACATAAAAAAATTGTGCTTTACGCGTTAAACAAGAAAGTAACCAGTTGTCTGTCTTGTGAGAAAAGACAGGGTTTAGTGCTGGGACGCATAATTTCTAAAGATAACAGCATTAAGGAAACAGCTTACCGAAGGAGCGTGAGAAGGAAAAATCCGAAGAAGGAAGTCCGGAAAAAAGATAAGTGACGAGTGAAATCCAGAAAAGGAGAAGTCACGTGTTCAGAGTAAAGGACCAGCAGGTACAAGAAGGATTGCATTAATATAGAACAGAGGCATTAACATAGAACAGATGCATTAACATATATCAGAGGCATTAACATAGATCAGATGCATTAACAGAGGCATATAAGCATAACTTCTGTACTCCTTTTCTTGAAAAGTAAAAAAACGTTTTCTATAAAACCTTTGATACAATATCTTTGAAATGTCAGCTTATCTTTATTATTTGGTAACTTAAGCAGTCGGCAAGACGAAGTAACGTGTTTATTTTATTCTATGTTTGAGAAGTATATGAGTATGTAAATAATCACTTGTATCATCACATATGTAACCGAAATCGTTTCTAGGCAGATTCTATCAATTCTAAAATGCTTTTACGTCTTCTTTGCCATTTGCAATTTTTCATTCATCCACATAGTGAAGAGAGTTGAATTTGTTGATCTAATTATGCATGTCTTTTTGTTGAAATTAGTAATTATTGCATTATTTCACGTGTGTTTGTATGTATAGGTATGTATTTTTTAAGCATGTGCCTACATATTAGATATTCTCACAAAAATGTCTGAGAATAAGTGAAAGAAAAATTATGCCAGCGAACAAGAGGCTAGACACTTTTCTGAGTTGGTGCATTTGATAAGGACCAAACTTGAAAAAGACAATTTCATTTTGAATACAATTTGACAAAATAATTTAAACTTTAGAGCTATGAAACAAATAATTGAGGGAGATACGAATTTTACCATGAATTACAACTTTGAAATAAATGCGAACCTACGATTGTAGATTACATAGGAAAAGTTAACACGTATATCAACAATGAAACTTTACGGGCAATCAGTTCACTTAATATTGTTTTCACAGTAGTGCACTGTTAACCTAATGGCTTGCGCATATTAGTGATAGTTACATTATTAATATGTAGCTTCTGTTGTACAGAGCACTGGGGAATATCAATGCAGTAATGGCGCACGTTCACGTGATACATGACTGCACCCTTTAAAACCGTAATGGAAAGGTCAATTCCAATGGGAATTAACTCCGCCGGTTCATTAAAATCAAATTAGATGTAAAATGTTGATTTCGCGCCTGACAACTTTGAGATATATCGATATAATTTAATTAAAAATACATATATGAATCTGACATTAGAAGTAAAATCATATCGCTGCATTACCTAGTACTGATTAATGCATGCATGTAATATCATTTGAATACGTGTCTAAAGATTACATAGTTTCAATTAAAAGTTTTAAATTAAATTAAAAACTTTTAAAATTAGGAAGATTAAAATGTCCATAACACGCTTCATGATGACAAACTCGTCCTTAAAACTGTAAACATATCATACTGTAAGGTATATGAAACAAGATTAAATATACGCCAACGTTAAACAAATAAGTGTACGTGTATATGTGTGTTAAGTTTTAATGTAGTTTTAACAATGTTATTCATATCGCTGCGATATCTGCAGTGTGACAGTTTATAGTAATGTCTTGCATTGGGCCACGCACGCACGTAGCCAAATAACCTACCCATTCAATATTATCCCGACACCAGACCACCTGTCGTATCACTAACATCTTAATGTTGAGCGCCAAGCAAGGCAGCTGCTAGTACCAAAACAAAGATGTAAAATCAAGCCTCAATGTATATGGGCATGATGTCCTGTATGAGGAATATTCAGTTGAAATGTAAAATATTTGTTTCAATTGGTCATCATCATCATTATCGTCAGTCCCTTGACCTAGTGTTGTCGTTCAGGCACTGTGTTGCAGAACATCTTACCAGTTCCCTCCACTTTCCACTTATCTCGATCATGTGCCAATGCATGTGTCTCTGCACTTCCCGGTTCTTTACTTATGGTGGCAAGCTCATCTTCACTGTCTGCCAGCCCATCAATGTCGTCTGCAACGCGTAGGTTGGCGATGTTACGCCCTCCAATGCTGACTGTCTCACAATGGTTTTCCAGGGCTTTGCTCATGATGCGCTCTAAGTATATCTTGCAAAGTGTTGGTGAAAGGAGACAGTTTTGGCGTACTCCAACTGTTGTCTTGAACCAAACCTCAGAGAACCTTGAACAATTACTGCACTGGTAGCCTTGGCGTACAGCTGCTTGATGGTATTGGTCAACTTTTGACCCATGTTGTTCTTGTTCATTGTGGCTTACAATACCTCATACCACACTCTGTCAAAAGTCTTTTCGAAATCTATGAACATATCATAGATTTAATGTTGATGTTGCGAGTAATTTATGCACAAAACCCTGAGATTAAATATGTGTTCTGTTGTGCTTCTTCCATTCCGGAACCCTACCTGTTCTTTACCGATTATCTCTTCTGCTTGTGGTTTCAGTCTGTTCAAGTTAGTCTTCAGCATCACCTTACTAGCATGGCTGATCAAACTGATAGTTCTATAATTGTTATAATCAGCGACTGGGCCCACTTTACTTGTCATTCATCTGTCCGCCAGATCTTGGTGCAGACTTTGTTAGTAGCTCTATCACTCATTCCCGGCCCCTTCGCCCACCTTCTTGATAATTTCAGCTTGGATGTTGCCTGCCCCAGCTGCCTTTCCATTCTTCGGTGCTATTATTGCTGACCCGACCTCTTCCTTGAGAATGGGGGAAATTAACATCATTTGTGTATTTTGCAACTTCAAGTACCTATGGATCTCCTGTGGACGGATGGTTGCAGAGTTCTTTACAATACTCAGTCCATCTTTCTGCAATGTCACTTAGTTCTGTGGGTCATTTTCCGTTTTCGTCTTGAATGGTACTCCCTATTGGTTGCTTGTCTGGTGAGGTATTTCACTATTCAGAATGCCCTTTTGCTTCTATTCTTTCTCAGACTGTTCTATATGTCCGTGCACTGTAGTTCAATCCAATCTTCTTTTGCTTTCTTCAAGTTTTGTTTTTATATTCTTGTTTATTTCTCAATACTCTAATGGCCCTGGCAGTGGCAGATGCTTTCTTTGCTCGGAAAATGGACGCACCCGCCAGACGACATTTGTCCAAGACACACTTAAAATGCTGGACAAATCTGAAGTTACCATACCGGGACGTTCGACGCCCGGGTCAAGGAGGACCGTGCCTTACGTTGTCTACTACAACAGAGGTGACAGGTGTGGTACTGGTACTCTGCATAAAATCAGAGCTAGAGACAGCATCGCCAATCCCCCTCTTGGAACATTACAACTCTGGCGCAAATTGGAAGTCTCCAAGAGTCAGACGGAAAGCCCTAGAAGAACACCAAACTGAAGATGGACATATATTCTAATATAATGGAGAGTTGGTCAAGTCCATAAATGGAGTAGGCTTCCTTGTAAACAAAGCCATCGAGGGGTATGTGCTTGAATGTCGCCCCCTATCTAGCAGAATCATCTCCATTCGTCTGAAAGAATATCCCATTAACATCACAATTGTCCATGATCATTGTGGACCTTCTTGCAATGAACTTATCAATGTAAGATGGAGACGGCTGCTCGAGTTCGCAAGCTACAACAACTTAGTACTAGCCAACACCCTTGGTTAACATAAAGCTTCTCTATGCTGGACATGGCATGCACCAAATGGGACCCATCATAACCAGATCGACTACATACTGGTTCAAAACCGTTACCGATCTGGAATCAATAGAGCAAAAACAAGAACGTTCCCAGGTTCTGTGTTGGGAATGATCACGACCTCGTGATTATGAACTACCGAGTGAGGCTGCAGAAACTTAACAAAACAAAAAAATAAATCAGGCTCAAATTCAAACTTGAACACTTGAAGGACTCTAACATCTGCAAGTCATTAAAAGCCACAATTAGATGAAAATTTGCTCCACTCCTTGGGATGGATGTTGATGTTAAAGTGATGACATACACTTTCAACACAGTCATATTAACAGCTGACAATCTCATGATTGGCCTCCATCTCCCAAAGAAAACACGCTGGGTTACAGAAGAGATTTTCAATCTGTGTGGTGCCCGAAGAGACCTCTAAAACACCAGACACACAACAGGGGCAATATAGTTTCAGTTGGTTTATAAACAAAAAGATTCTTAACTGAGTTGACATAAAACAATCGTCAACTTCAATGGGTGGAAGTCGATGAACTCAATAAGAACGTGTTCTGCTCCTAGTGGACAGTCGCGGATTACCCTTTGGGAGATATGCATTGATAATCAATCTCTATTCTAAACGCAAGCGGCATAATCCCACAATACAACTTAGAAGTTTGAGTTGAAGTTTTTATTAAATATGTTTTGCCAGTTTATAAGCAGTTTAAAGTATATTTTTTAAATCTTTCATCTGTAAGCGCCGACTGCATGGCAGCATTTGCCTGCGTTATTTGTTATCACATAACCGTTGATATCAATAAGACTAGGCTGCTAATGATGTAGAATAATTTCTCTGAATTCACTAGCAAGTTTATGTTTCAGTCTGTAGAATTTGAATATTCACAAGATGTCAGATCAAAATATCTAAGTCGAGAATGTATCTTGTATTGATGGAGAAGTGTCGATGAGTGTTCTAAGGCAGCTGCAACCAAGTATATATCTTTTAACCGTTTGTACCTAGGGACGTGCTCACGTCAAGTGATTATGGTCTCAATGAAATCAGTTTGAATTAGGCGACAATTTGTAGAGTTTTGAATTGGCAGATATCAAATGTATTGTTTGTGCTTTTAATAACCAACTTGAAGTTTCTAAGCTAGGCATTTGCATATTGGCAAGATCGACACTTGCCTGTTTCCAGCAGAAGATAAATTGGTGTGCCAGCAGAAGGAATGAAATCTGCTTTCCGATCGTAAATAGGTTTTGTATTTTGGGATAAAGACAATATGATATGCGTAATAAAATCGATTAGACGATAGTTTAGTAGTATACTGAAGAGCAACATTTTATAAAAGAAACGGACGGTTTTGGGCATCAACAAAGATGTTTTCTGAATGTTCCCAAGCAAATTCCGAGTGGCATATTATACACCAGATCAATACCATAAAGGTACGTTTTAGAGGTGATCCAAATACAACCAAGCCATAGGCAAGGTTGGTTCTTGTATACGGCAAACCCATTCGGTCTGCTTCCCAATCCTGACACCACTTATATTAGTTCCTCCGAGTTTTGAAAGTTGTCTTTTGCTGAAGCTAATACTTGAAATTAAATTTGACAAAGAAAATTAAATGATATAATAATGTTGGACTACACAAAAAAATATTTCAAAGGATGTTGATGCAGATGACCAAATCATGTTTAATATTTTGTATTAATTTATTTCTGTCGAGATAAAGGCGTTATTTTACCCTTCAAGTCTCGTGGCGTCTAAAACGAGATATCGTGAGAAATATGATTGGCAGTTGTGGTATCTGCTGCTAACCTTATATCACTACCAAAAAGTAATCTTCTGCTGGCGACATTTACTTCAATCGATTTCATGATACATTGCACTAACTATGGTGAGTTTAAGTTAGGAAGTTTTTGTTTCTAATTTCAGATAAGGAAAATTAAGCTCCTGATATAATATCATTATAAACGACGATGACAGTTGTCAAATATATTACCGTCCATTTGACATTTTATCAATACAATCTCAAGCCGAGTTCCATGATATATGATACACTCTCCTCTGGAATCTCCTAAATATTATACATTTCTCCGTTGGTTATTAGTTTCTTTACAAATGGCTATATTATGTTCTGCATGTTAGCCTGATATATGTTAACATATTAAAATATATTATGATATGCTAATGTATACGTTGCATTTGTAGAAATACTGATGAAAACACCATACTTTGAAAAAGTGAACTTATTGTTCCTTAAAACTCAAGAACAGGAAACGAAAGGGCATCCAGTAGATTCTAGGCATAAATTGAGCTATAGCTATAAGCAGCCGATCTAATAACGCTGCTTGAAAAAATAAACCTATTTGGCTATTAAATGGAAACACTTTGAAATTAAGGTGGAATACTCAACGCATACAAAAATGTATGCATTGCTGGCATATATAATTAAAGTTCTAGTTAATCTTGAATGTTGTGTTAGCTACTTACTTTTTTCTTCGCGCCATCACGAGCCATATATATATATATATATATATATATATATATATATATATATATATATATATATATATATATATATATATATATACACACACACAGGACCAAGTTTACATTTTCAGGTTATTGTATTGTTTTTCACTTTTTATTTCGTTTTGTTTATACTTTCGGAACCACGTGACAAAAATGAAATCATATAGACCTGATTAATGGGTTCACGATATGAGCATAGTTTTACATCTTGTTAGAGATCGTTTGATTGTATTGCAGATGTTTCCGACATTTTCTGGCTTCTTTTGTTTTCACGAAACGTTATAAACACGTCTTTGGCAAGGAAGTTTTTAATTCAGTATGTATGCTCGTATGAAATAGATGACTTAATTAGATTGTGGTGACATTCAAAATATTATTTAAATTAGTTTCACCAGGCTTCCCTACTTTCTACATTTGGACAGTTCAATGTATCTATGCATGTGTCTTAGTGGCAGACATCTAGTGTGATTAGAGGAAATCGTTACCAGCAATCACATGTAACAGCGCTCAGTTGTTAAATAAGTTAAGATTTTGTGGCTGTGCCCCTAAAGGAATGCAGGCACTGCTGGGTCGTTCAAGTGTTCAAGTGTTATTCGTTGACAAAATGTATCATAAGGGAAACCAAATTGCGTTATATATATATATATATATATATATATATATATATATATATATATATATATATGTGTGTGTGTGTGTGTGTGTGTGTGTGTGTGTGTGTGTTGTTGAGAGATTTAATTTAAGCGTTGACATCTTTTGCCGGAATCATAAAGATATGTTGGTTCTTTAAAAAATAATTAAGGTACATATAATATGTATCTTTATAAGATATCAAACATCTGTCATGATTATGAGTCCTTTGCTTCCTGTCCTCGAGCAGTAATGTTTGACATGCATTGATGCTTGTGCGAGGACAAGTAATACAACACACAGTTCAATTTCCGTATTTTAACCTGGAAACAAAGCAAAACATTGTGTGCAGTGCTTGTGTCTCCGCGAATTTTAACTTCTTACTTTTAACTACAACAATGAATCACTGTGTCTCACACACAACAAAGCATTTTTCCTCGTAGAGAAAGTGAAGGCAAATGGGCGAAATCTGAAAGGAAAAAGCAATCTGTTTATAGTCCATCTTTGTATTCCGTTTAAAATATATTTCTCGTAAAATTAGAACCTTTTACTGACATACTATGCAGTACAACCTCACACATGTCACAACCATACAATACCCATTATTCTAAGGTAAATAATGCCAGTTAAATATTACCATGACCAAATCCGTCTCACATGCATAACATCACATTGAACCTCAAATATGTATGTGCCTCTTCCAAACATGGAATTAGGTTAACACATTTAGAAGCTATCACGAATCCTGATTTAAGTCTTGAATAAACGTATTGTTATGTTCAGTAAGTTGTAGTTAGACGCAGACTCGCCTCCCTTTGTAACCATCGATGGGTTCAGCTTGGAATTTGTTGATAACTTCACATATCCACCATCATACATCTTACTCTCCATTGATCCGGAGGTGAACGGCAGGATTGCCAAGGCACCAGCAGTGATGGCCAAACGGAACCAGAGTGTCTGAAACAACGCAACCTCACCGAAAAGACCAAACTGCGCCTCTACCAGGATTGTGTGCTCAGCACACTCCTCTGCAGCAGCCAGACATGGGTTGCCTATGCGAGACACGAGAGGAAACTCAGCAGCTGCCACCCGATATGTCTGCGGCGCATTCTGAAAATCCAGTACTATGACAAAGTACTCAACACAGAGGTTATGGAAAACGCCAACATCAACAGCATGTTCTCCATTCTCAGCGAGACGCGCCTTCGCGGTCTCGGCCATGTAAAGAGAATGGTCCCAGGCCGCATTCTCAAGAACTTGCGTTGAAATAACATCAAAAAGGGAATACTAATTTATCAACTATGATTCTAAAATACACATAGAATATAGAAAGACATTAAAAAGCATTTCCATTTTCAAATCATATCCTTTTTTCGTTTGTACCCTTTAATAAACAAATCATAAAATAATTGACCAAATAAATTCATGTCCTTGACACATATTCAAGTTAGGAATAAAATGACATATAACAAATGAACAACACATTATCTAAACATTTAAAGCGTTACGATTCTATTGCCTTAAATTTAGGTACTGTATAGAGTGAAAACCAGCCAGTTTTCCATAACATTTAATCATTAAGAAATGTACAAAACTAATACATATTTAACATACATAAGAAACGACGATATATTTATATATCAATCTCAGAAAAGCATTATTTTAAAGAACCGTTGACATAAAATGAAACCAGTATATTATGTAAAACGCATTAGTGGAACGGAATCAAGAATCTAACTCATTATATCACCACCATAGTAAAATGATTAATCCCAGGACAAATTAAGTTTGTTCAAAAATGCATTTGCCTTTAACAAATATAAATCGCTACATACATAGACCGGGCAACAGCTATATATTTTTTAAAAACAAAACTGAATTTATTATCTTGAGGGGAGGGGGGGGGGGTATCAGCGTAGTCACGACTACTTAATCTGTCATCAGTAAAGGTTTTTAATTGTCCACAAATAAAAACATTTCTGAGGCGTTCGTCAAAAATCGTAGTATTACTTCTCATCTACTATTAAGAAAAGTATAGGGTGGCAGTTTCAAATTTCAGGCTAGTGTGCTGTTGTTTTAGATAATCCCAATAGTTGGGGCACATGTTTCAATCTAGACTTTGTTGCGTGTTTATGACCTGCTAATGTAAACGTTACGCTGTTGGGAATGCAAAGGCAAAACTAATATTGACCGTGAGCGAAGCTCATTTGGAAAGATAGATAGGATATTTGCTGAGACGAGAGAATAAGGATATAATTCATTGAATGGGTGAAAATATTTAAGTTTGCCACACATGAGATAAAATATATCCGCTACTCACAAAGAGCTAGCAACTTTTCTTTTCATTTGATGCCTAAACGTCATGGCTAGCATCATAACAAATTACTGTAGCAGATTTCTACCTATATCTGGAACAACAGTTTACCGTTGTCTTTTGTTGGCATCTCTTACATGGACCACATCACAAATGAAAAAGTACGTAACAACATCAGGCACAAAGTAGGACATTATGAAGACCTCCTTACCACTGTCAGAAAGAGAAAGCTGAAATGATATGGCCATATCACTAGAGCCAACAGTCTATCTACAACAATACTGCACGGTAGTGTCCAAGGTGGTAGATGGAGAGGTAGACAGAAAAAAGTGGAGTGACAACATCACAGAATGGACCAGGAAAAGTTTTGCAGAGACACAGGCATTGGCACATGATTGAGACAAGTGGATGGAACTGGTCAGATGTTCAGCAGCACAGTGCCTCAACGACCACACTAGGTCAAGAGATTGATGATGATGATGATGATGATGATGATGATGATGATGATGATGATGATGATGAAAACATAGAATAGAGCCATGTTTGTAAAGAAACTCCCGTTCATTTCTAATTGCGCAGGAGATAACATTATGGACTACAACGTGAAAATTAGATTAGAAATAATTAAATGTATGTATGAAAGGGCTAAGGTTTGCTCATTGTGTAGACCATTGTTGTTCTTCCTTTTTGCAATCAAAAGGATGGTACAAACAAACTGGAGGTTAAGCGAATAGTATAAACTAAACCTTAGCTCGGATTTATTTGCTATAATCTACGCCTTAATGAAACTGTTGTATTTCACTCTGGCTAATTATCACAGTAATTTCATTTGAAATATCCTTAATTCACTGCCAAGCGAAAACTTAAATTCGATTGTAGAAATTTTAATAAAATCGAATAGCACAGACATCATTTGTAATCAAAGCGTGAAGCCTACCTTGATTTTATATTGTGCAAAGTTTTTTTTCTGGAATACAAGTCATTTTCATTTGTGATTTGAAGGATCAAGTTAACATCCATCATTGCTCTTAGTGTTATGCATAATGAATGCCTGCAGTAAATACAGTGATGTAAACAATGGAATGTCAAAGAGTTGTAAAAACAGTGCAAAGTTTGATACATTTGCTCCTCTCAATAAACATTGACCACCTTCCTCTACGGCATTTAATATCCTCGTGCACTTGCACAACGTGGTTGACATCATTCTGTACTTCAAAGATTCCAAAATAGTATACGTCCGAAAGTTTTATCTACTCTTGGGCTTGATTCATAAGTCTTTATTTTCTACTGCTGTCACGTCGTCCAAATTGTAATCACATTAAACACACCTTGTATGAATCTTTTTGTCTGAGTCAGTTTTAAACTCACAGACAATTGTCATCATTGAGTCTTCTTAAACTCGAATTTTCTTGTGCTTAATATATACATCATTTTGGCACCAATCACTTAGCGCAGATTACAAAACGCATGCTGGTCATCATGCCCAGCACTCAAACAATTTTTGTTATAAATATGTGCCCATCTTGGAACCAAAAAAAAGTTTGAAAAGTTCTAACTGAGTTTACTGCAATTCGGGTCTGAAAACATTGTCATTATACTTGTGGTCATTTATTATCGTAAAACAGCCGTGTTTTTGTATCGCTTGATGGAGGAAATTGACATCTTTGTGGCTATCGCAGTTATTTTATTTAAACTCCCTTGAGGAAAAAATAAGAATAAAAATATGAACATGACTCGTTTACTTCTTCAAATTAGGCCCGCGCACCAATTTA